>CM067376.1:187581497-187774418 GCA_034510155.1 Eucriotettix oculatus
AGTTAAGGTGGGAGACGACAATTGCCAAAAGTTTTTATTGTGACACTCTCGATGCCGGTTTAATACGCGTTAATAAAAAATTAAATACTGTTCCGGGCTAATATAAATAATTACTCGGGAAAGTTATAGAATAAGAAACAGAACTAACTACATTTACTCTTACAAATTTTTATCAATTGAAACAAAACTTCAAACCTATTTTTCTTTAATTGTGTGAGGTAAATTATGTTAACAGTTCTTATACTGTTTGTTAGATCCATGCGAAATTATCGTAACAATGTTTTTAACTTTCATAACTTTGGTAACAATCTATGTAAAATAATTTCCCACAGTGTAGCCTTTGAAGCAGTACGACAAAACTACAGGATTGGATTTTTAAACAAACATATCATATAGTATAGCATATTTTTGAAATTTTTATTGGCTGAAATTTGTAACAAATAATTGATTTTCGCATGCAAAGAAATAAATTATGACAAATTTTGTTGAACTCTGGATTGTAAACCGAAGAGAAGCGAGCATTATTCAAGCAAACAGCCCGCTTGAAATTTGGAACATGTGTGGGTTGTTTAAATAAATCACCCTCAGGCGGCAGAAATTGCAGACAGCGGCGAGGCAGGCTTGATCGCAATCTAGAAACCACAGCGCGGGCACACTACCCGTTATAGAATAAGCATTAGAATGTCATTACAGAGCTCGCACACCAATAAGAGAATGAAGGGGCGGATGTGGAAAAAATATGTTTCGCTCCACTAGCTGCAAGCACCACAATGGTCAGTAATGGCACCGCCACTGCGGTATTTCTTGCTCGCGAGCCGCTGGAGGAGTGTAAATAAATAGCTTTCGGGTACATTTAAGGTAAACAGTGTATATCTTCCCGTTACACGTTTAAGTACACTTGGGCGAAACCACTATCGCCTATGCGACACAACTTGCATAGTTAAGTTCACATTTTGAGTGCATCGGAACATTATTTCTAAACAATTAGAACGCAACCATAATCAATAACATAACTATTAACTGTTGAAATCTTTCCAAATACATAAACAGTCGTGTTTTAATAACGATTTTTATAAAGCCAAATTAGATACTACTACATACGGAATTTAATAATACCAAATACTGCAAAATTTAATGTGCCTACATTTTGCCTCACTTCGCTTTTTTTACTGTAGTTAAATCAGCTACGGGGAATTAATAATAATTTAGTAAGCGCAAGTTGATTATTTACAATAATTTCTATTGTTTTAATCTTTATTAATTTATTTACTAAACTACAATTATTTAACTACTTGAGTTCTAATGGATCTTCTTTGAAAGTGATAGAAACCAATATAGTCCTGAGACCTATTGGTCTACGTTGTTAAATGAGCTTTCGACCTTACCGTCATTTCCAAACTGAAATACAATTTCAACATTGTTAATACACGCACACTATTCATCCGTCTAAAACAAGAAATTTAATCACAAAGTTTAAGAATTAAACTATAATTTCTAGATTTTTATAAAGATGTGGTTACACTTTCAGAGATTTTCTTTTCAATTATTCAATTTTCGTATCGTTGAAAAATAAATAAAGTGAGGGAACGATACGAAAGAGTGTGAAACATAAATTGTGTGACAGGGAAGAACGCGAAACGGATTTGACGGTATTGAATGATTGAAAACCAGAACGATGTGGTAAGTAGAAACGGTGGCTTTAAAAGGAAAGAATGAAGAGAGATCAAACGTTTCCAGTGAGTAAGACTTGAGGTAAAATAGAAGGGTGGGAATTCAGAGCTTAACATTCTGTAATTGCACATTACTGTATCTTATATCATGTTGTCCGTTAAGATGAGAGAAACTAGACAGTTTCTCTAGTGCTAAAGGGGATAAAAATTAAATTTGTACCCATTTAAGTATTTTTCGTTTCTAGTTTTGCAACAGTTGTGAAAATATTAGTTTAAAATACCCTTCGGCGAAAATAATTTTTGTTTCGGTGATCAACACGTATTGCACATATAAGCCAATCCTGTACGCATTCCATTCAAACTTGTACTCGATGTGAAATGTTAAATTTTTACTGTACGGTAAAAAAGAGTTCTGTGGTCTAAAATGTATTACAAAATTTATATGAAAAATTCAGAGTAAATAAATACGATTTGGAAATAAAACCGTGGAAATGCGTTCCAATGTAAGCACACATTGTGAAACGTTTGAAGGTATTGCTACTGGCTCTCAATTGCTATTATATTATGGGTAATAATTGCTTGCAAGTTTTTTATGTAAAAATCAATTTTAGGCTGTAACAATTGCGTAAAATTCCTATAGTTGACGTTCAGGTGACATTATTGCTCTTAAAACCAAGCTGCGTACAGGCGTGATTGGATATCGTAGTTTCCAAAATGAAATTTTGGGTTGCGTGATCATGTATGTGTGTGCATATATTGGCAATGTATAACGCGCTGTTTGCCGAATTTTCGTTATGAATGCCCGCAACGCAACGCACTTGATAACGTGAACGTTGGCGGGCGTGCTTGTGTGAAATATGTTGACACGCTTTCGCCAAAGCACACATACACATCCGTTCATACAGTAATAGCAGCAGCAGCAGCAAAGAAATGAAATCCGCTTGCTGTGCAAAGCCAGGACTTAGGCAAGGCAGTAAATCTGATAAACAGATAAGTTCCTCTCTCGGCCGAGTTGCAACTGTTTGCCTTGAACAGATGTAATTGCCGTGGGTAGAGACATATCTGACTGATATCTGCAACAACTTCTACTACACAAGTTTGACCGCTTCAAAATTGACGAAACAAGTTTATATATGGACAGCGCAATGGTTATATATAAATATTTTATAATTATATTAGTGAAAACATTATTGAAAAGGACAAACATTTAGAAGGTCCGAAAAAATTAAAAAACTGAAGGAAATTGTTAATAAACATAAACAAACATGAACGAAGACCTTCAGGAAATGTTCTCAGGAAACTAGCTAATTCAGTTCCTTTTATAGTATATAACGTCTAGGTGACTAACATATTTGCCGCACAATTTTAAATTCCTGTAACCATTTAATGGTTTGTAATTACATGAATCTTCCACTATGTAATATGGGAGTTTTTTGTCGCAGGTATTTCTCCCCAGGTTGGCTGCGGGACTCACCTTTGGGAATGCCTCGTACTCTCTCTGTTTTTGGCAAAGGTTCTCACATCCCGAAGCACCTTCATCTATTTTGGGAGGTGTGTGTACTGTTGATCCCATTGGATCATTCGGCCAACTGCCTCCTAAAACAGATGGAGACACGGAGAAGGGAATGCTGCGACCCCGCGTCAAACTCGTTTCCTGACATTCGGAAGGTATGAGAATAGTAACCAGTAGCTCGACCAACCTGATACAGGTTTTCTAGGGTTTTCCCTGCATCCCTTTAGCTAAAACGCCGGGTAGGATTCATAAGCTATAGCCCGGAGGCTAAATACCTTTCTCTGCATTCCATATGCCCTTCCTATAATATTAAGTGGGAGTTGTCTGTTTCAGGACCACCCTCATGTAACCAAAAAAAGAGCTGAATGGAGAGGACTACCTGAGGAAGCTTTCTCTCGCAGGTATTTCTACCCAGATTAAATTCGGGGTTAACCTTTGTCGGTGCCTCGTATTCCCTCTCGTCTTCTCAATGATTTCACATACCGAGGTAACTTAATCTATTTTCGGAGGTGTATTTACTGGGGTCGAAGACCTTCGGCGAACGGTAACAGTTTTCCGCTGATCCCCTTTGGATCAGTCGGTCAGCTGCCTCATATAATTGGTGTAGACACAAATAAGGGAATGCTTCGACCCCACAGCAGACTCATCTACCGTCATTCGGAAGGGCGTGGGAATAGTACCCAATAGGCCGACCTACTTGATGCAGGATTTCTAGGATTTTTCCTGCATCTATTTTAGGTGAGACACCGGGTAGGATCCTTAAACTATAGACCGGGGGCCCTAGTCAACCCTTGTTTACCTTGCTCTATCTTCAACATCCACCCTTTTCAATTTCCTTCCTATGATATTAAAGGAGGAGTTGCCTGTTTCAATAGCACCCTTTTGTTTCCTGTTACTAAAAAATTGAACAGAATAGTTTAAGCTTGCTACCCAGTATTCAACAGAAATGTGCAGGGCATACCCTAGGAAATCTGCCCCAGGTATTGGGAACTTGTCTCTCGTCCTTCCGAATGGCTGTCACTGCATTTTCTTCTCCTTGCCTCCACCAGTTTTAGGAGAAATCTGGTAACTCTTAACTGTATGCCCAAAGTCTACAATCTCCCAAAGAGATGGATATTCCCTCCTTTTTAGGGTAGCAGGCTACATGAGGGTGATCCCGAAACCGACATAGCCACTTTCGTAGCATAGGAATATAATTGAAATGGGGCAATGTGGACGGTAAAGTAAAGTAGCGAAGGTTTGACTAAGGTCCCCAGGCTACAGTTTAAGGATCCTACGCGGTGTTTAACCTCCTAAAATAGATTAAGGTGCGTCGGCATGTGAGAACCTTGAAAAACTAGAGTACTAGATATTCTCAAAGGTGAGTCCTGAGAGAGAAACCTGCCACAGGCATGTCGGTCCCATCGCCCCCGGATGTGCCCTTTGGTTTTGTGAGGGGGAGGTGTAACAGACCACATGAGACCTTTCTTGGGGGGTAACAGGCTACATGACAGTGATTCTGGAACAGTCAACTCTCCTTTATTAGCATAGAAAACAAATTAAAAGGGGGGATTAGGAAGGGAAAGCAAGGTAGCCGAGTTTTGACTAAGGCTATAGTTTAAGGATCCTATCCGGTGTTTTTTCTAAAAGTAATGAGAGGACAACCCATGAAAATCTGCAGAGTTCCGGCATGTGAGAACTCTGGGGAGAGTAGTGCTAAGGTAAACTCCCGCGTGACTGCCTTCTACTCCCTTCCGCACCCCTTTTCAAATTCTCTTCCTATGCTGTTAATTAGGAGTTATCTGATTTTGGATCGCCCTCATACAGCCTGTTACTCAAAATTAAATTGAGCAAAGAAATCACGCATTGATGCGTATTTACTTGTAGTAAAATTACTGGAAGTTTCGTGAAGTGTACATATTTGCCGTTTTCCAAAACCTAGATATTTATTTAAAGGCGTTTTGTGTAGAGTAGGAATCACTTTAACGATTGACGGGTCTGTTCTCCTCTACCGACTATCGTCATTGAATGATTCAACACAACACACAGTTGATAATGAAATAAGAAACTTTTTCACGGTCAACCAGGTTTTACTAAGCTTTATTTTACTGTTAGTAGCTTTTGGTAGTAAATGTCAGTGATCTTATTATATTTAACAATTTGATTTATAAACAAGGCAATATAATCTGTACTATGTACTTCGTAAGAGTTTATAAAAGCTTGTGCTCTGTAACACGTCATCTGAGGCTTCAAGAAATTCAATAAACACATACACAGTTCAATATCTCACTCTCTGGCTTTACCTCTCTCTTCCTCACAAGACCGAGCAAGCAGCGTCCGTTTTTTGGTTGTTACAGTCGCTTGTTAAATAAATTCGCCTCACCAAATCACAGCAACGGTCTGCGACCGTAATTACTTCCAGTCATTGTATATTAGTCGCTTTAAATCGCTTCCTATTCTGGGTCACGATTTCACAAGAGCCCTGCGAAATTCACAAAACTGTCTTGAAGGTGTTGTTTGTGAAATGAAGGTTAACATTGGTTGTGTGTGACAACCTTTTCCCAATACAAAAAATAAAGTTTCAGTTTTTCTTGATTTACTCATTTAATATTTCATGCAAATTACAGGTTTAACTTATATATAGAACAGGCAATTAAGAATGTTAAAACGGAATATGGAAAAAGAATCATACTGCAAGGAGGAGAAAAAAAACCTTACGCTTTTCCGACGATATTGTAGTATTAGGGGAATCAGAAGAAGGCTTGGACATGAAAATGGGGTCCTGGATAAAGAGTTCAATATCAGGATTAAAACCAAGGTAATGGAGTGTAGTATGGGAAACAGTGGAATAACAAAGGGTGTTAGATGGAGGAAGTGGATATTTTGACTGAAATGTAAGATTTCTGCTACTCTGAAAACTGTAATAAACGTATGGATGGTAGAAGCATAGTAGACATTAAGTGTAGGATAGCACAGGCAAGGAAGGCTTTCGTGAAAAAGAGGAATTTACTTACGGGTAATATAAGTCTGAATATTAGGAAATCATTGCCCAAAATTTCCGTATGGAGTGTGGCATTATATAGGTGCAAAACGTGGACGGTAGGAGTTGCAGAAAGGAAAAGAATAGAACATAGGAGAATGCTGAAAATCAGATGGGTAGATAGAGTAACGAGGAAGTTATAAACAGAATAGGGGAAGAGCGAAATATATAGAGGACTTGAGCATGAAATGGGATAGATTAATAGGCCACGTTTTAAGACATAAGAGTCTCGTAAAATTAACATTAGAGGGAAGTGTGTGGGGTAAAAGAGAAGAGGGAGGCCAAGGATAGAATACGCTAAACAAATTAGGGAAGATGTGTGTTGTGCTAGTTATGAGGAAATGAAAAGGCTTTCGCAAGATAGGTTAGCATGGAGGGTTGCATCAGACCAGTCTTAGGACTGAATACCACAACAACAGGTTTTTCAAACTTTGAAAATAGGCATACAACGTCGTATTTAATTAAGAATCGACAAAAACAAACTGAATTTTTTATTTGTAAAATGAATACATTACGTTTGATTCAAAAAATCTAAAATACAATAACGAGATGTATTATGTTTAATGTAGTGAAGATTTGAAGTATTTATCTGAGATCAATTACATTACATATATAAAGAACCAATGCATAGTATGTATCAGGAACACACACTTCTAACTGTTAAAGGTACACCATACAACCTATTCAAGGGCATCTTGTATCAATAAGCTTCATTATCTAATTTTATTACATAGACCGTCGTTACATTCAAATTATCGTCGTGTTCCTTCCTTCAGAAATAGTATCAAACTTTCACTTCTACCTGCTCAGCAAGAATCTTAGTAGATTATTGGCATATCTGTTTCCTTCTAAATTCTTTTCGTAACAAATAAGATTAATGTGGTGATTATTATTAGAGTTTCCTCTTCTTCTTTGGCTCTGCAGCCCATTCAGGGCCTTAGCCTACCGGGTCAACTGCGGTCTGTCATCTGACATGATAGAGATATGTGGTCATAGTATCGACTCTCTAGCAGTCTTAATCCCAGTCTCCGTAACCATGACGGCACAAACATCCAAGCCCATACCAGGATTCGAACCGGGGACCTAGCCACTACACCACAGGAGGTGGTTTATTGAAGATCATTATTACGGGCACCAGGAACTGTCTGGACCTCTTTTGTCGTGGAATCGTCAGTATATTAGGCGTGATATATTTTTACTCTTGTTTTTGGCTCTTTGGGACATTGAAATTAATTTTTATAATATACATAATAGTTACAGTTTTTTATTTATTAGAAAATTAATGTTTAGCGTAGGAGAATTCTGCTGTTATAATATTTTAACAGAAGAAAAATCTATCTATAAATTTTAATGTTATAGGCTATAATTGATTTAACGTTGTTTCCGTAATTAAACATGTATTACAATGTTGAATTATAGTCATGTTACGTAAAGATTATTACTAGAATGTTCTACGTGCGCCTTTGATCGGTACTGTTGCAAGCCACTAAGGGCGTCATTGTCACGGTGAATCAATTGATTTACGTGGTTAGGCGCACCATGCGTTGTTCTGGAGCTGGGAGCTCGCAGTGTTCACATCGTTCATTAGTTTATGACAAAATCTCAGATAATTTTGCAGGGGCAACAGAAATAGGAGGGAGATAAGTTCTCAAGATCGCTGTACCAGACCGAGCCTGGGAATGGAAACTGTTGCCCCATGGCTACAAAAAAACTAAATGTTATTCATTATAATTGTGATAATTTTATGTTTAAGACTTCCTTGCACCCTAAACTATATAATTCTACGAGATCATCGTTATCGTTGGAGGCTGGGCTAAATAAAGGAAAAATAGAAAAGGAAATCGGTGTGTTTCCCGCAAGTTTTCTACACTATATATTACATTTCTGAATTTTTTCTGTATGAAATAAAATTTTATTTTAAAGAAACTGTTTTGTTAAGAAATAAATAAATCAAATTAATGAAAGCAGCACCACTTTATTTAAAAATTATAGACAGGAGCTTTCGACTATTGTCATCATCAGCCGTCAACAATCATATAATTATAATCTCTTGGAATACATGTTAATATATAGTATACATCATATGTACAATTTGAACAATATTAATTTACCTTGTTAAATTGTTTAAAAGCTTTAAAAATCTACTTATATAATTTTTATTTTTATTTGCCTCAACTGAGAACTCGTCCAGTTTGCATTTCGTATCATTCAACTAAACACACAACACATACTAAAATCTATACCAACTTAACATAACTAACACAAGCTATCAAAAGTAAAAACAATTGAATAATGACAATATATATTAATTTTCACAATTAAAACAATTCGCATAGTGTATTCCTATATTTCCAAATTTACTTAGATTTTCGTATATACGTATTCCTTACGAAATGAAAATTGGAGAAGTTCTCAAACTAAAAATGATATAAGTAGTTTTTTGAAAAAGTTTAAACGATTTAACAAGGTAAATTAATATTGTTCAAAATTGTACATATGATGTATACTATGTATTAACTTGTATTCCAAGAAATTATAATAATATAATTGTCCACAGCTGAAGATGACAATAGTCGAAAGCTCCTGTCTACAATTTTTAAATGAAGTGACAACTAACAAAGTGGTGCTGTGTTTATTAACTTGAAGCTATAAATGTTGTTTGTTATCATAATATTGAAATTAAGAAATTTAAAAAGTGAATATGAAATTTTATATATCATAAGTCTGCTCACATATTGCACATATACTTTATGTAGTTCAGCAGCAGTATCGTTTTAATTACAACGAAATTTCTGTCGTTCTTTCACCCTAACTAAGTTTTTTTATAAATATGACCTGTCATAAATTATTTTAACCTAATATTTGGCTTACTTTATAACATAGTTTTACGAAAAAGAATTTACCACAAATTTTATAACATTTTCTTATCCAATAAATCTGTAACGTTGACATTTATGTACTACCTTTTGTGGATATAGAGCATGTGACCGGAGAAACCACTTAGTTATCTTGGGCAAATTACCGGAAAGGACCTGCTGTAGCCTTATTAGGTGGTAATTTAAAAATGACCGGCCTCAGCGCTACCCCCAGAGGTGTCATTTTCGGGACACGCTAACAAGGAAAGTGACAACGAGCGGCAAAGTCGTACCGTTTCACCAAATCCCTTGCGTCAGGGGAAACTTTGTATCTTCAAGAAACTATTCACGATTACGTCTGCCTTCTACTTTCAATTTCATGAAGCATTTTCTTCGCTGTTATATCAAGCGTATTAAAAAGGTACCTGTCTTTGAATAAATAACGTGAAAATAGAAACTTGTGTTCACGATAAATGACCTCTAACTAACGTGAATGGATCCAAAAAGATGTTCGGAACTTAAAGAAGGTAAATAGTTAGTCAAAAACAGCAAGAAATTATCAAAAAACTAATAATAAAAGATGAATTTAAGTACAATGCCGTTATTATCAAATGCAAAAGATCAGAGATATTGTACTAATATGAAATAAATTTGAAACGCTCAAAGATTGTATTATAATTCAAGTAAAACATATTTATATTTATAAGCCATAAGTGGCTTTATTGACGTAATTCATAAGCCATTTCGAAAAAAAAATTGTCGGAAAACTTCACTTTAAATTATGGCTTTTACTATTAAAATTTTTTAACTCCCGCGAATATATTCGAAACTAAATTTTTATAATATTTTCATATTATTCAATAAGCTTTTTGGGTAGGACACTTCTGGTATTATATGACGAATAAAAAGTACTCATCTGGTATAGTACAAATTTAGTTCTTAATCCTATCTTTTCAATAAATCCTCTGATCAAAGTTATTCTGTTTTGGCTATTAAGCTTGACTATTTTTGGAAATGAAATAAACTATCAATATTCAGAGCGATAGCAACACTTTGAGATAAATTTGCAACATCTTATCCACTTCACTTCTCAACAGCCTCTATGCTTCTGTCTGATAGACTTGTGTTTTAAATTAGAATTACTCCTAATGAGATCTGCTATGCAAGATAAAATAATGCATTTTAATTTCATCTACATTTTCTGTATTTCGCCACCAATTATTTTCTCCAGCGTTTGCTGTAAAATCCTCAAATATTCTATTAAGAATGGTTACAACTGTTTACTGGTGAACGACTTCGATCCATGATGGTTAATTCAAGACCCTGTTGTGGATCCTAAGACCAGTTGCTCAAATTCAGACATTACAAGAGTGTGAATTGAAAGCTGTAAGCAAGGAGATAAAGAGTCGGTGTAAGTTATTCTTTTAAATTCTCAAATTTACAGTTGTTGAGTCAGGTTGTGAAGAATGGTATTAGAAAATTGTGAGCTGGAGCTTCAGGTGTAGAAAAGTGGAAGGATGTCGCACGAGATCCTGGCGTCGACTGGAACTCGGACTGGCACAGTGATTAGAGCAACGACCCAGTAAGCGGTAGGTACCAGGTTCGATTCCCGGGTTTTATCAAAGGTTTTGATAATAATTTATTAAATATAATTCCTTCAGGTTTATGCTAGAGGTTTCTCATCCCGACAGTATTTTTCCTCGGATTTTTAAGAATATGTGCAGTAGGTTTTGTAGCAATCTGTCAACGCACTTAAACTTTTGTAAGGAATACAAACAAACATAATTCCTTTTTTATTACATATACTCATTTCCTAACGAAATGAACTTAAAGATTTTTTTATTACTGGTAATATGAATTTTTAATTTTTTAAAAAATTATTTCCTCTGACAAACATTTATATTATTTAAATCATATTTCAGCACTTCTGTATTACGAGTTAGTTTTTCATTGTATTGAAGATTGCTGTTTATTTTCTGAGGTTTACGTCTATTAATTAAAACTGACGTGCATTACACGTTGTAATGAAAAACAGTTGTTGCTATTTAAATTATGGCAAAAATTTTAGAAGCGACAGTTATAGATTTCTCCAAGGTTTTCAATGTATTATCGCACAATATTTTATTGCCTTAACTTATGAAATCGGGAATAGATAATTTATTAATTGTGTGGAGTAGGGAATTTATGAACAATCGCGTACTTTGAGTCCGGGCAAATGAGAAACTATCCGATCCTATAGAAATTACATACGGTGTACCACAGGGAAGTGTAATCGGGCCAATAACGTTCTTGGCTTTTATGAATAACTTGTCGATGGGAATAGAGTCTAAAATTAAATTGTTCGCGCATGACTGCATACCTTACAAGATTATAGATATTATAGGTGATGAAATCGCTCTTCAAGCAGATTTAGATAAGACGCATCAAAGGACAGAAATTAATAATATGAAAATAAATTCATTTTGAATAAAATAGTTTTTTTTACTAATAATAAAATGCTCATTTCTGAGGAATATAAAATAGGAAACGAAAACGTGCATCTTCTTGAAACTTTCAAATATATAGGCGTAACTTTTAATAAGATATTAATTAAACTGAGCGGAACACACAAACTTAGTAGCACGGAAGGGATGGAGGTCATTACACTTTATAAACAGGATATTGAAGAAAAGTACGACAGGCCAAGGCAGCTGCTTCCACTTCTCTAGTTAGACCTATGATAGAATACAGGGCAACAAGTTGAGATCTTTACCGAGCGGAGCACATCTGTACGTTGGATAAAATTCAGAAATGGGCTGGGGTTTCGTGTGGCGACGAAACTAAATGGGAACCACTCGATTGTAGGAGGAAAAAGACTAAACTGGGAGCACTCTACAAAGCCTACACGGACGAACCGGCCTGGATAGAAATAAGGGAGCGGCTAAGTATACCTAAATCTTTCCCCAAATTAGACCAGTTTTAAAATTTATAAAATGAAGGAAAGGGACCAAAGAAGGGATGTGGGAAAATGTTCCTTCGTAAACAGGGCAATAAAGGACTGGAATGATATGCCTGCAAGGATACTAGAGGCTTTCCCTAAGAATACAAATGTTTTCAAAAAGAAGCTAGAAACACTGAAAAGTTAGGTGCTTAATTTGTAAAAAAAGGACATAAGATATTTTTTAATTGTGTTTTAAAATTTTATTTTTGTAATTTATCTTCGTTATTTTACTTTTTCAATGTAATAATAATAAATACAATATCGAGAGACACAGGAAATCACATGTTAACAAAGTCTATACCAATTATTTTTAACTAAATCTGTATAATATAATGATATGGTTTCAACAGAAAATGTATCTGTTCCCCAACTTTTTTATTTAAATTATTTTAGGTCGCGTCAACTATAAAGTCATTAGCGACCAATATAAATTTCATTAGCACATATGAACAGAAATTACATTAGGGCATATGAACATAACATATAATTGTGATAAATAAGTTACATAATTTGAAAAGTTAAATAATATTTTTTCGTAAATATTGATATATTTTAAAAATTGCTTCTTCCGAAGATGTGATATCTTTAGATCCATATAATCTGATAATATCTGTCCTCTGTTTGTGTTACTATTTGGCTCATTTCGCGGTTTTGAAAAGTACATTGTTCGGATCATATAGTATTTATAGTTCAAAGAATACGAGGCGCACGATGAGTGTCTATGGAGATGCGCTTGTTGTTTAGGACTTAATGGACTCGTTAGTCATTCGGGTGTGAAGCACCCAGAGCGCTGTTTCACTGCATTTGATCAGTACAACTGGATCGTAATGTAGGAATCGCCCCCAGTCCTTTAATTGATTACGAACGTGTCTGTATATTAATTACGCGCTTATTCATCGATATGACATTTTAATTAGAAACGCTATCAATGCTCGTCCAATCAGATTGCTTGTAACAAACACATGTAAAAAAATTTAACGCCTACAAAGGGAATAATTACGAGTTCATTGTGTGTCCTCGTGACAATGACGGAGATTCGTGGGTTAGTTTCCAATGTTAAAACCAACCTTAAGAAAAACATTCGAGTATTTATTTGTTATTCCTAGGTGAACCAACACAGTTAACTGTTTCTGGTAATTCTGAAGTAATATATTTAATTTATACTGGATAGTATTCTTAAGAGATTAACGAATTAACGACGAACAATATTTCCAATTTTCCAACCATACAACGTGCCCATTACAGCTATTTTTTACTCGTCGTTGAAGCCCAAATCCAAATTACACGGAAACTATTTTATATAGCTTCATCTCACAATATATTTCAGAAGTCCTTTGTTAGGATAAAAAGAATTTTGCCAGAGGCCGATAGAATTTATTGTTATGAATTCTTTAAAAATTTTCCAAACAATATTCATTTTTATTTCATGATTATTATTTATGGTCATTTTCCACCTTTCCGTTAGAATCTAAATTATCAGTTATCTCTGTGATATTTTATTGGATTGCTAGGTAAATGACATGACTGCGACGTGGTAGTATGGATACTATGACTGCAAATATTTTCCGTAGTGAATATTCAGAAATTAGCTGTACAGAGAGTGACCATTATGAAAATTTATGAGAATAAAACAAAAATAATGGCCAAAAGTCAGAAATGAATAATTAAATTAGCATACTTTTCGTCCACCACTTTAGGCCCCGGAAGTTGTAGGAACAACATGCCATTTTATAAAAATTTAATTAAAGAACTGAGAAGGTCCCTAAAGTTGAGGGACGAAACGTATTCTAATTAAATTATTTCATTTCTGACTTTTAGACAGCTTTAACGTCAGGTAAAATTTAACGTTTGTACGACAAAGGTAGCTACCACGAAGTCGTTAAATGCTACATTCAAACAACGTTTTCCGCATGTGAAGCGCGGAGATGGAGATATTTATTGTTTCAAGGGTTGAATTTATTAAATGTAGGAATAAAGTACAGGCGAGAATAGGGATAAATGTGGTTTAGGGGTGAAATTTGTAATTATATGCAATTTGTCATATCGCGAAGTAGACGAGTGGATTCAGCGATGCTGGAATCTTCAGAATCACAGGTATTTATTATGCAAATATGTTTACAGTTTACTGCAATTATGCTATACGAAACTAAATTTATGAACAGATAATCAAATCGTTTTGAGAGAAGACCATTTAAATGGGAGTAGTTTCGGAACCGATTTTGGGTTTTTGAAACCCAATGAAAGAGTCAGTTTTTAATTCCCGGTTAATAATTCTGTAGTTTTTCAAACAGGTTTGTTGGGCAGATTGAGTTAAACTGATGAGCGTGGCCGTTATTAATCGGCTACAAAATTTAAAAATGTGAGACAGATTATCTCTAATTATGTTTACGTTTTTCCTAAAAATATTGTATAATATATACACTTACTTCTAAGATTCATTGCCCGAAGGCGATTTCTGAATTAAAGAAGTACGTTGATCTTGAAGATTCCTCTCTCAGTAAGGATTTTTCAACAACTTCTTCTGTTTCGTCGAAGGATATTACGAAAGTAAACATAGATAACAAAGTTGTGAATCTCAAGAACACTTTTGCATAAATAAACAATGACTTGCGGTTTCGTGCAACGGTTTAAAGAACGTACGTTTACCCAACTTCAGTTCTTTTCAAAGTAAATACTGCGGGCAATACGTTTTACATTGGCTGTAATAGCCATTAAATTAGAATTTATTCATCCTGCATAATCGAGGTCTGCCGTTAACGGTTCACTGTGTGCAGTTACAAAAATACGCGTATTTTTTCATGACAAGGTATGATTGCAGTTTCCGTCACCTATGCCACACATTCTGACAATTATAAGTATAGCAAAATTTAGTAAAAATGAAATCAAAGAAAAAATTGTGCATGGGCAGAGTATTATTAGTTTGATCAAATCCTATTTTATAAATGGGTATCTAATGATCCAGTATCAAAGCGTATTCATGCTAACGTTTAAAAGTAGATAACCATTCCTGCCAAGTCGTATTGTGTTTTACTATGAAAAGAAAACATTTTTCATCAATAAGGCGTGAAATGTTTGTAAAAACAGTGTGTCCATTAAAAAATGTCCCAGTTACTAAAGTTGATAAAATCAACTGAAATCGTTGTAGAGTGTTGTTTCAAGGTCACAATGGAAGTCTTACCTACACAGTTTTTAAATAAGCACATGCGCGAGTACTGATTTACTGTTTTCCCCGCTTGAAGAACCACATAAGTAAAATGACAACTACTGAGCGTAAAGAGTTTTGTGTTCTGCAGTTGGCTAAAAGTGAATCTGAAATTTAATTCCAGTGCGTTTCACTTACAGTTTGTGGTCCCCCGTGTGGTTAAAGCATCCTACGATAGTACAGACAATTCGAAACGACTGGCGACCGAAAGTTGTAGAAGAGGATGGTGACGTGTCAGAGCATCTTGTTCGGAAAGCAATTCTTGAAATTAAGTTGCCAAAGATGACAGTGTGAAAGTTTTTAAGGCGTCAATAGTGGGTACAGTTTCTACGTGTTGTAAATTCAGATGACTATGGTGAACGTTATAACTTGGTAAATGAAGTGTTGGAGTGGGAAAATGACTTTCCTTATATGTGGTGTTCAGTAATGAATCAACTTTGATTTAAGCGGAATGGAAATTACCCTTAATATTTGAATCTGAGAGTCAGAACATCTTCAATAACTTTTAGAATATCTAAGAAAATCTCCAAAATTAAATGTTTTTTTGCAGATACTCTCGACGTCAAAATGTACGGACCATTTGCTTCGCTGAAACTGACGTAACTGGGATGGCTTCTCTTGATATTTATGCAAGAATCGCTTTTTTGCCAATTAGAAGGTAAGCCTGGAAAGTCAATTTGGCAATCAGATTGAGTGACTCCCCAGTGGCATCGCTTTGTACGGGAGACCTTCGGATTGGTCATAATAGTCAAAACGACAAAGGTATTTTACAATGGCTTCTACGTTCACCACATATCACATTATTATTATTTTTTCTTTGGGGGTCTGTAAATAGTTGTGTCTTCATTTCGCCACTACCTAATGATTTTTGTGAGTTGAGACATAGAATTGGAGATGCTATTAGTTTCCATTACATTGGACTTGCTAATCAAAGTGTGTGAAAAAGTGGGTTTAGGGTTGGACGTGTACCGTATAACTCAAGGTACACGTATTGAAAATTTATAACAAAATTTAGTCTATTTTTCTTTTAATTGGTTGTAAATAATCTAAACTAAATTGTTATAACATGCCATTAAAACTGGGACATTCTTTTATGTTAGCCTTGATGATTTTCATGAATATCCCACTCATGAGTATAGCTCCATCTTATTTTATATTGTACTTGACCATTATCATGACGCATTCGTTCATTAAATTAATATTGTTACTGTCTCCCTCAAATGTTTTATCCATTTATTCGTCTTATGATTATCTTTTTGTGTCTAGCATAAGTATTGCAATTACGTATTGTTTAATTACATTCGTATAAATATTTATTTACGTTAAGGATACAAATTTCTTCTCCGTAAGATTCTGTTCGATTTTATATTTTTTTAGATAATTTTCATGCTTTCCTTAAACAATATGCTTTATAGAAGTCAATATTATTAATCATTCAATATCCATATGCATAAGTATTTATTATAACTGAAAAAATTTAAAAGATGTTAATCGTACTGAGTCTGAATATAGACTGACAAAGTTCAAATGGAGGTCAGCAGTGCACCAATCTATCCAATGCGTGTAACTTTATTGTGTTTCATGAACAAAAACTTGCTATTGGAATACTATATTGCAATAGAAACAATTTACTTAATTACAGAAATATACATTTACATGCATCGTGAGTGTTTGGCGATTCACTTAATAATTAAAATAATATAGCCTCACGTTTTGTCTATGCAAATAATAAAACATTTTCAGTAGAGTATTTTTGAGATTTTAATAAGTAATAGCACACAAAAAACCCTCATTAAAATTTTTCCGTTAATATTGTCCCAAATAAATCAATAATTTAATATCAAAATATTTAATTTGAAAGTAAATCACTTTCGCGTTCAATAGTTTGGCATTTAAATTATTAGTACTGCAAAAAAATGTAATCGAAAAACGCTGATCGTATTAGGCTACATTATTTTTAAAATTACGGTTAACATTTTTCGTTTGTTTGGCGATGAATTTGTCGAAAATATGAAGAAGTATATATTTTAATTACTGAAAATTTCGAAATGAGCATTACTTATTTGACAACTGGTACTTGAGCATCGACAGTCAGTATCTAATATGCTCTCAGAACCATTGATTGTTGGACTGAGGAAGTCGCAATATTGCTTCTTTTTCATTCACTAACATGCCAAATTCAATTTACGTTTGTATACTAAGTAAATAAATGATTTTTTGGGTGGTAAATAGTAAAATAGTAAATTAATGTGGTATTATTATGTAAATCTTAAAATTATTTTATAAAGCTATGAACACGTAACTCAACGTGGGAGTAAAAATTAGATAAAAGGTAACTGCTGATTTTTATGGTACGTTAATAATGACCAATGTTTCTATATTTTAGTTGTGGTATTTTTTTCATTTCTGGATTCCTGCTTTATTTTCTTGATCTTCAATTATAATTACTTCCGACTGCCTTCTGTAGAGGTTTTGGACAAGTCTACTTTCTCGACATTTTATTCCTGTACTCTTCAAAATCCTTAATAGTGCATTCCAGTGCACATTGTGACACCATATTTCTAAATCTACAAATGCCATTAACGTTGGCTGGTTTTTTCTTATCCTGTCTTCTAAAATTAGACGCAGAGTCAATATTGCTTCCTAAAACCAAACTGATCTCCTAACTCGCATTCTGTTTGACGTTTCATCCTCCTATATACCGTATTCGTCAATTTTGGCAAGCATGGGGTACTAAACTAATTTTCCTGTGCAGTTCGCATCAGCCCCAGTCTACCTCGGTACAGGTATAATTATGTTTTTACTAAAATATTCTGGTATTCTTCCTGTTTCGTAGATTTTGCAAACTATCTTGAACAGCCATGATATTGCTTCTTCGCCCGATGATCTTATCAACTCCACTGAAATTTTATTAATTCCTGGCGCTTAACAATTGCTATGGTCTTTCTGCGCCCTACCAAACTCCGACTTCAAAAATTTGTTCATCTCCCACCTCCTCTTCTTCGTCTGTTACTGACTGATCTAGATTTCTACCGTGATACAGCTCTTCTGGATTTTCCTTCCATCGTTTTGCTTTTTCTTCTTCAACCATAATTGGCTTCCCGGCCGCTCTCTTGATACTTATGCTAATACTTTTCCTCTCTCCGAATGTTTATTTTTAATTTTTATATAAGGTCCATCTATTTTCCCTTTCACCACGAAATCTTTGGCTGCTTTGCACTTCTTATCTATCTCATTCTTCAATTGAATTTCTTGAAACTGCTGGAAAGCCATAAATTTATCTGATTTCTGGTACACGAAAGTCTCTCTTTACCATTTTCATCTCTCGAGTTTTTATATTTTCGTCTTATATCAATAATTTTTGTTATTTCTCGTGTTATCCAAACTTTCCTGTTGGTATGAGATATTCTTCCTACTTTTTCTTCGGATGATCTAGTCATTTCTTCTTTCAAATGTGCCCACTTCTCTTCTATATTGTTTCTTTCTCCTTTCTCTATTAATCTACTCTGGATATCTTCTTTGAAACTTTGAAGCACCTCCTGTTGTTTCAGTTTTTATAATTACCATCACTTTTTTTGATTTTCTTTATTGAATTTCTTCATTTTCAGCCTGCATTTCATAATCAGTAGATTATGGTCGGAGTTTATATCTGTTCCTGGATACGTTTTGCAGTCTACCACCTGATTCCTATACCTATGTAGAACCATTACATAGTCTAATTGTTAAGACACCATCCGTGGAGCATTCAGCTCGGAATCCAGAAATATTATATCCATTAGTTTCATTAGTCTATTTCAACACTAATTCGATTGCCTTTATCTACCACCATCATTTGTCTTATCATCACTTAAGAGATGCAGTATGAACTCACAAATTTCTCCTCAGATTTTCGTTCCGTTTCATCAAGTGTAATAGAACTCGTACCCATCGAAATTGCGACATGACATGAAATATTTTTTGTTATGGTAACATATTATGATGGAAAGACGAGTACTCACCTGTTGTTTCGTAATGTAGATGGGCTTGTTTAGGATGATCCAAGTGACCGTCTCGTGACACGCCGGCATCGTGGTGGAGCCGTCATACGTCATGTAGTACTCAGTCTCCGGCAACAGACCTCGGATAGACAGTCTCCGCACATCTATCTCTTGCCCTTTACAACCAAAAACCAAACCAACATACTGTACTTATAATACAGTGGACATCTTTAAACGTCTAATAAACACCCTAAATTTAGTTCAAGCTCTAGAATTTAGGTGAAATATAATTACACGCAATTTTATAACCTGTTAATGAATGACTTTTTTAACAAATAAATTGCAATTCAGAAAAAAAAATTGTACACAATTTATCAGCGATCATTTTAGAGGCCTAATTCGAGAAACTTGCAACTTACGAGCGGACGTTCAAAACTAGCTCATTGGTATATTTTATGAATTCATCTTTCTCTCTTCAATTAGGGTATTCAGTAATAAAACCAGTATCTTGTGGGTTGTAGAAATGCTATCAAATTATAACTAATCCCCACACTTAGCTTGAGAAATATGACTATCTCACAGCAGTTGCGATTAATTTATTTTCAGGAACTTGTAGTATGCAAGTCTACATTTTTGCAATGTTCCAATTTGAGAGGAATCAAAACATATTGTATGGAAGCTTAAATAATTTTTAAACTGAAGTAAGCAGTATCGTGTTTAGATAGGATTTCTCGCCTAAATGAGGATATTCAAGGTGAGTGAAATAAATTGACTGAAATTCTGGATGCAAAACCAAGCTATAGCTATGAGGGCTTAAGTACCGAAAATTTTAAACGTCAAATATACAGAAAGTTATAAAAACCCCGCTGAATGAATGAAAACGGGATCAGTGAAGCTTAATGGCGAAGTTGATGATACGTAATCAGTAGGATTTTCAGATAGAGTATTACCTGACCATATGGTCTGACAATTTTTTGCTTATGGTATTTGGACGAGTACCAAATTAATTAATACCGCTTACTGGACAATATTATCCTATGTCAACAGCCTACCCTTCAGTACAAACAAACTGAACCTGGGGCCGAAAGCAACGGACAAACAAAGAGGATAGTGGGGTATTCTGAGAAACTGCTTGTAGATAATCCAAATCATAAGCTCATTTCTTCAGTATGCCGATTAAAATTAATTTAAATTCTAAGCTAAGTTAGTGGGAATGCTCAATTTCAGCCCAATGAAGCATATGGTTAATTTTTTAGGTTGACATTTTTCCATTCTTGTCTGTCTTCTAAAATATTAATTTAAATCTGTAAGGTGGAAGTTTCTTATTACGAGGCCCACCCAGAAATAAAAAATGATTCTTATTATATGTTTATATTAAATTGTTATAATGTTATTTTTATGTTTCCGTTTTCTAACTAAAACCTTCAAATTTAAAAAAATTTGATGTCTTAGTACAATCTTATATTAAAAACGAGTGTTTTTTGAATTTAAAAAGAAAATACTGATTAATTGAAATAAAAACACAATTTACTTTTATTTAGGAAGGAAATTATAGACTTTTTCTTGAAACTGCTGGAAAGCCATAAATTTATGATTTCTGGTACACGAAAGTCTCTCTTATTTTTTTGACATAATAATAATAATATATATATATATACTTTCGGTACACTACAAATAAGATAATGCGATCATTGAGTTATACACTACAGTCTCAATATTCCACTGTTATTGACACTGTAACGCTAAGTTCATTCGTCCAGCATACCTTTAAATAGTCCTAAATAGTCTTCTTATTTCTGAAAGCAAACGCCATTCATTCAAGTTTATCATCGCTAATATTTTCCCGAGGAGTTATTCAGAAAATATAAAAAATTATTGTTATGTTGTTATCGTTATTTACTTTGATTAGATGGTCATATGAATTACAAACTTACCTGCATGTCGTATTTGATCAAGTTGATCTGTCAATAATCTCAGTTCAGGATTCGACAAGTCTCCTAACTGTAAAAAGGAAACGAATATATAAAATTAACACTTTAGAAAAAGTACATAAAACAATATTTCATTTCAAATATACTTTCTCTCTCTCTCTCTGACAAACACACACAATATATACACACACACACACATATATATATATATATATATATATATATATATTGTGTGTGTGAGAGAGGGAGAGAGATATGTAACAATGCCAATGTATTTAGCTAGTTGTTCTTCTATGAAAATAGTAATCAAATCCTACATTCTAATTTATCTGACCCAGATGGAATTCGGTACCCAGTAGCATTTATATATAATAATAATTAACGTGGAAAAATGCTCATTACAGAACATTGTTAGCGAAACAGATAATTTACGAACATAAGCACAGTGGAGGTTAATACAACATAAATCCAATACAGGCCTTCCACCATTTAATGTCATGTAAAATATCATCAGAGCTTCGAAATTAGTTTTAATATTAATAAACCGCGCAATAACATTTCATCTGATGGAGATAGCGGAGGGTGAGGTGATGTGTGTCTGCTAAACGTTTCATTAACTATCTCTGCAGTGAATGTAGAGACAAATTCGAAATAACTTTACTGCAAATAAAATCATATAACAACAGAAAATAAAATAAATCTTAACGTTACATGGGCCGGTTAGAATTTAATTCTGATTACATTCTTGAATCTTCAGTTTTTTTGTTAGTTTCTTCTAATGGCAGCGACTTTCCATATTTGACCTAGGAATCCATCTTTAAACATAATTGTCTAGTGTTTTAATTTTTTTATTCACTTCTTGAATAAAGTAATAATAATAGTAAAAACTGATAAAAATTCAGATGCCATTTTTCATCAGTGTGAGGGTTGAGATTAAACATGTTTGACCAGTGTGCAACGCGCCATTGTAGTGTGATAATAAGTGAAGAATGAAGTGTGTGCTTAGTGTTGTAGAAGTCTAGTTCGAGTAAGAGCGTTCAGCATGTAATATGGACAATGGAACAGATCATTATTCCCGAAATACGCAAGAGACCTTATATGAACAATACATTTTAAATTAATTGCAGATCCGTTACTAATTCAAGAAAATTTGCTTTTGTGAAGTAGGAAGCTACGCGTTGATAATGAAAACAATTACTGTGCAACGAACGCAAAATATTTGTCGACTAAAATTTTCCTATAGGTCGCAATTTTGTAAATTATTACCAATTGATGCTGTTTACAATTGTAGATGATTGTCTATTAGAAAAAGGAAGACGAGAATTCGCAGCTATACGAGGCGAAATGGAAAGC
The DNA here is from genome assembly GCA_034510155.1 of Eucriotettix oculatus. Classification (NCBI taxonomy): domain Eukaryota; kingdom Metazoa; phylum Arthropoda; class Insecta; order Orthoptera; family Tetrigidae; genus Eucriotettix; species Eucriotettix oculatus. Next base: position 187,603,998 of record CM067376.1, read on the forward strand.
AGTTTCGGGCAGAGACCTTTAGAAAATCCCGGACGGCTGGCGATAACACGGTTGAGCTCTTGAGTTCTAAGGAGATGTAAAATTTTTAGTATAATTTAGATTAATTTTCGGTCCAAGGCGTGTTCCATACAGCCAGGTCATCTCGACGTAGTTAACCAGATACAGATCGTCTCAACTGGTGCCTCCAATGATTGGAAACCTAAAGCAAACCTTCAGAGACGCATCCAGAAAACAGCTGCAGTCTTCTGTCCGTATCGTTGTTATAAAATTTCAAAACTTCACATTGCCAGTCCTATTCGCCAAATAAACTTTGTTTTATTCTGGTTCATTCCACAGATGACCTGTTATTAAAGAGTTTCAGTGTAAAATTTTTAATGCTCTACTGTTTTTATGTTAATTTATTTTGTCTTTGGAGTTTTACTATCTTCAATTATTAACTCTTATCCTTTAAATAAATGAATACTCTAATTTTCAATTATTTCTTTCATTCCTTCAAATTATATTTTCCGCAACATAATTTTGATAGTGATTGTCTTCCATAAACTATTGAGCCTAATTAATCATAATAAAGGTTTCCACCAATTAGTCGCTCAACGATTAAGACATTTATTTTAATTCTTCATGACCTTTCAAAACGCTTATTATTGCTAATCTTTATGGTGTTGCCCTTTAAATTTCAGTTTAAGCTCCCTTTAGGCCTGTTCATCCACGCCTTTGTCAATCGCTGGCACACGTTTAACCCTTCACGGATTATTCTGATTTATCCTGATGTATTTACTGTGATCCTATATTAACATACTAGTACCTTCACAGTAGCCTATATGTCTTCAGTAATCCGGAGTGCATAATTACAAGTACCACTAATTTTCTCGTTTCAGGCTTCTTTGACCTCTATCTTCCGGTCAAATATATATGAAAGCAGTCTAATTCCATATTATATTCGGACATTTAATCTAAGACATTGTGTTTCGGAGTTTCGCAATTATATTAGCATTATCTTCATGAATGCAATACATAATAGTAGATTAGTGTCAAATTAACACTTTCCGGTCATGCATAATATTTCAATTTATAAATTCCCCACTAATGCCGAAAATGAGATATTAGTTTATAGAAATAAGAATAGACCGTTCGTATAATATAATTGGTTTACGGGTCATATTATTTACATTTATATAGTGTTCTGATCAAAATCACGCAAACCCGTTAATATTAATAATTTAATAGAAATAGTTGTCTTTATATATTTATAAAAACACATATACGTATATATAAGGGTTTTATAAACGTGTCGAATTTTTGATAGGTGGTAATAATCATTAAAAACAGAAAGTGTCCAATGAACATGGAAGTGCAAACACATAGTTTCTGAGATTTATAAACTTGTTCATAGGCAAGTTTCAACCTGGCGTCCATTCATGAAACTTGCTATAGAAAGTGCATAAATCCTCATCTGTAGTCTTTACTGACGTGATCCGTACTCAAACAAAATAGGAAATATGTCAACAATGATTGGATTCCCATTTCGGATGCATGGCCCATGTGATTTATTACCAAGATCTCCTGCCCATACGTTGATGGAGAAATGATGTTGATATCCTCTTTCTGCAACTAAGAAAGAATTTTCACCAGTCCACACACACATGCTGGTTATGAAAGTGGACAACGCCACCTTTTTTGAGCGCCGCTTCGTTAGTAAATAAAATCTTCGACGAAAGCAGTGGGTCTGTAGCATTCTTCTTCGTGATCTATTGACAGAGCTGTAACCAGCTACGTCGGTCTTCTGGCCTTAGTGCGTAGACGCGCTGAAGATGGTAATGGATACATAGTACCACTCATACAATAGGAAGATTCACGCCTTTCGCCGCTGCCAATCGCCGCACACTGGATCCAGGTATTTCGTCCAATAAATGCAACACATACTGTGTGTGGACTGACCGAAACCTTCCACTATTTGCCTTGAGGAATGCTAGAAAACCTATGTTCTTAAGACATACACTCAACCAAACAACATAAACCGCTATGGACAAGTTTACTGATCTGAGCAGAAACCCTTTAAAATTTAAAAATCATCCCCTTTAATTAATGTATATATACTGCAACAGTGCGCAGGACCCCTTAAAGTAATTGTTTTTTATATAAATAAAATTATTATTACATTTTTTTAAAATGAAAATTAATAATTTGTCAAAATAATCTTAAATAAAATCCCCCTAATTATTTAAAATAATCGAATTAAATATTGTATTAAATAAAATTCTTGGAATAGAATTTAATAATTTTGTCTTTGATTAATTAAATATTACATTAATGAACGCCCATCTGTGGGACAGAAATAGCTGACAAATAGTTGTACATTACATAAATTTTTACAAACGTTTTGGACTAATATATTTGTACATTACATAACTTGAAGCAAACTGAGAGGGAAAATGCTTGATTTAAAAAATTCATTCAGATAGTTTGGTATACGATAATATATGCTTTCTACTTGTTAACTATTTTCTGATGCTCTGTCCGTTTCCATACATAATGTTTTGCTTTAGAACAGATTTCTCAAAATGATCGTCTCCATCGTATTTTACGAACAGTAATTCTTCTTTAATTCTTTTCTCTTCCTGTTAAGTAATGTGATACACCATTTTGATAGTGAAAGACCATCCGTAGAAAACATTACCTGATGCTGGACACATCTACAAGTGCACCAACGAATTTCATATGCTACCACTACTCGCATGTGGTCAGCCCACCCGTGTTGTAGCTGTTGTTTTGAGTAATTCTGTTTTAAATGCGGTCATTTTAATGGACCAACAGGTTAACCTAGTCATAAAGCACGCCTTTTTGTTATTGTTTTATGGCTGCTGGGTTGTTGTGGGTTTAGAAGGGTGTGGAGGAGAATGGGGAATCCATGGGACTGCAATGGATTGTAAATAAGCTACAGCGTCATCTGCGCAACCGGCTAGGGAAATAGTTTATTTTCATTATGAATGGCTGTAAGCGAAATATACCCAGTCACCAGTATTTAACCGTAATTCTACTTGTACTTGTAATTACTAACACAATAAAACCTTAATAATACGTTTATGTAACATTTTTTATATAATTTTGGATCTTAATTGGAAAAAAATAATCAACATAATATAAATACAAACCTCAAAGTCATATAATATAAAACGTAATGTGTTTTGTAATCGAATGCTTGGATCTCAATTCTATTTTCATTGTTATGTTTCTGACTGGCATGCGTGACACAATTTGTGAGAGCGCATATTCATCAAGACAGATTAGAATACAATTTCACAGCAGTCGTACTAATTTTGGTGCACTCTGGAAACTGTTTACAAACTACCTGTTGACAGCAATGGTTTTACGTCCCGACGAGCGTTTAGGATTTGGGAAACGGCCTGTTGGATGGTCATTAACTGCAGACGAGATTCAAAGAACGCATTCTTTTAGCAGATAGTATGCGAAAATAATCAATTGAACTGAAGGGTTGTCAACGTGAAGACTCATCGATGTCAGACTGGAAAAAGTAAATAGTTTTGAAAAATTTTCTAAAAGAGGCGCCAATAAGATTTCAGGATTTTTTAGTGTGGTGTGGCAGGCTACATTAACAGGAACTCCACTTTAATAGCACAGGAGAGGTATATAAAATTGGGGATCTGGAAAGGAATATTGTGCACCCCTAGAGGAGTTTCTGATTCATTATGGGCTGATATTAGACACTAAAAACATCGATAGTGACACTATGAATTTGAGCGACGACGAAAATTATTTATCTGACGCCAATGTAAGACATTTTCGACAATTAAAAACGCTACCAATTTCAGAAGCGCTACAGCACTCTTAAATTCACCGTGTTTGTTCCTTGATCGACAGGTTTTCAAATTTTAGAAAAAAAAAGGGACACGCATTAACAAATAGCTTACCTTACAAAAGTAATAATGTAAATAAAAAAAATAACATACTTAGTGTTCTATTACAATCAGGCTTTACTTCTTTTTGGAAAATGACTCATCAGAATTTTGTCCTATCGGGTATACATTAATCTGAATAATGACCTTTCGGGTCAACGTCAAATGGCTCGTCTCGTAAATGTTTTCAGAATAACGTCATTGTCGCTGGTTAAACGTGAATCAGGAAAGTGACTAGGAGGGGACGGGGGAAGAGCGTCACATGATGTTGATCCTGATACAGGCAACTCCCCTTTAATATCTTAAGAAGAGAATTGAAAAGGGGGGATGGAGGGTAGAGAAAGATAGACCCAAAGTTGACTTGGATATTGTTTAAGAATCGTACCTCGTGATTCACCTAAAAGAGATACGGGGAAATTCCTAGAAAACCTGCATCATAGGTCGGACTGTTGGATACTATTATCATGCCCTTTTGAATGACCGGATATGGGTTTGCAACATTCCCTTCTTGTCTCCACTAGATTTAGGAGACAACTGGACGACTGTTTCAATAGGAGCAACCGACAACTCTTAGTTTATGCCCAAAGTCAGCGATACTAGTACATACACCTCCTAAAAGAGAAGAGGATGCCTCGACATATGAGAACCTTAAAACCGGAAAGAATATTAGGCAGCCATAAACGTAATGCTCACGCCCCCCCCCCCTTCCCCTGTGGGAAATACCTACGAGAGAAAGCTCCCACAGGTATCCCATAGTGCCTGTCGCGATTTTGTTCTAGACCTCTTCGCCAGAGACCTGACTATGGGAATTTTTTTCTTCTTCTTTCGCTCCACAGCCCGTTGATGGCCTGGGCCTACCGAGTCGACTGGCGACTGTCACCTTGCATGACACAACGAATTTGGAGTGATACGTGGTCAGGGTATCGATTCTCCAACAGTCTTGGGAATTTGTTCTAGAGCTGGAAAAAGTGGAAACTAATAATGGACATTAAATAAATAATGAGAATATCGAGGTTGAGCGCTTTATAATTTGAACTCAGTCGCCCATAACAATTTGTATGAAATACATGTAATAAACATGTGATAGACCTTCTGATTTAGTACAAATTCGGTAAAAAATTGTGTAACGAATGTCGCAGTAATTTAGAAATTATTTCCATCTTGTATTGATTGGTATCTCTGCTCAACCATATATTTTTTTTCCTTACACAGCAAATAGCTACATCTGTATTGATCTACTCAGTCGCAGTGAGTAAGCCGTTGGATATAATCGTGCTTTTAAGCTATACCAGAATATATAGGATATCTTAAAGGGTCAGTAACAAACACAAATTAGCCTTGGCATTTGAAAGTATCAATTTATATAATTAAAATTTAGATTAAATTGACTTGTAACTAAAAGTACATTTCACCTCCTCAGTGCTAAAATTTAATAAACATTTTATAATCTCAAAGGACTTTTAGTATAATTATTTATTTTTAAGAATTAATTTTCACCGGGGAGAATGTATTTAACCTCAAGGTTTGAAAAAATTATAACGATTAAATTTTATTTACGAAAGTGAACTTTGCAGCAACAGGAATGGATAAGGAGTTGTTCAGTTTTTCATCTGGTGCAGCTACAGAAAATGTTGATTTTATTTTCTATTTCATTACTGATAAGAACTAACTACATTTGTTCTTCTGATCCAGTAGTGGAGGATAGAAGGGGAATATTGTACGTGAGAAAAGCCATTGGAAGAGTACTTTTCATTATTTTCTTACACCATATAATTGCCATTGCTTAACCTTTACGGATGACATTTTTGACGTACAAAATATTCCGATACGTCTTGCGTCAGTTTTTAGAATATCTATTAAAATTCGAAGTTACCCTTACAAAAATTCGTGTTAGATCGAGTTCCCTCTTACAACTCACTACAAATGGATTACTGCACTTCGTCCACGACACGACTTGAGATGACGCCACAATTCACAGCAGAGGTGTACTTGGCCAAAAATCACATTTATCCTTCCTTGGATCTGCAACCGTTCCGTGTCGACATTCTGAATTTGAAGTGATACGTGGTCATCGTATCGATTCTTCAACAGCCTTAATCCCGGCCTTCGTGACTATGACGGCACAAGTATTCAAGCCCATGCCAGGATTGGAGCACGGAACCTCTGTGTTGTGAGGCAGCGACGCTATAGCCACTAGACCACAGGTATTCTTTTCTTTTCTTTTCGCCTTGGCTCTACAGCCCATTGAGGCCTGGGCCTACCATGTCGACTGCGGAGCTATCATCTTGCATGACACATTCCGAATTTGGAATGACACGTGGTCAGCGTATCGATTCTCCAACAGTCTTAATTCCGGTCTTCGCGACCATAACGACACAAACATCCAAGCCCATGCCAGGATTCAAACCCGGGACCTCGGGGTTGTGAGGCAACAACGATAGCCACTACACCACAGGAGGTCGGCAGAAAGTAATACTATTTGGAATAAATAAATTCGTCGGTATGGTAGCACTTATTTATAAGAAGTGTTGTGTTCAGAAGCTGAGTACAGTTTTACCTATTAAATTAAATGTTCCAAGAAATATTTATTATCGTTGATGAATAATACACGAGCTGCCGTTTCGAGGATAGGAATACAACAATCCAGATAATAACTAGACAATTTATATTATGCTAACGATTTACGTACACGGTTGCAGCCACTTACACTCATTTTCCATTATTATCACACATCAGGGGAGCCAAGAATTCTTGCATCTGTAGCCATCATTAGATTAATAAAAGTCCTCCTTCGTTGTGAAAACGAACGTATTCATTTATAAAGTTTAAATCTGTAATGATGCTGACAATCCCGAGCAAGAAACCGTTTAATAAATTGTATCCTACTTTTGAAAATTCAGCGAGAATTCCAGTGTGATATAGTGCTTTAGTGCCACGTGAGAATTTAACTGGAACAGTGGGCGTGGCCTGTGTAAACTCCGTCACGTCTCTATGTTTATCATCAAAAAGGCGGGAAAAGTACACATGGATGACTTGCAACGTAGCACAAATTGTAAATGAAAAGTAACTTTCAACGCGACCAAAGAGGGCCGATTAGTTACACACATTAAGAAGACAAATACATAACAATCTAACTATCGAAATTTGATCAAAATAAGTTCACTAGGTGTCTAAATTCTTCGCACTTCATGGCAAATATACTACAGCTCTGCAATAAGAAAGTTTTAAGAATCGAGTGTCATGAATTGCGCTTTTAAGTCTAATTGCAAGAGAAAACGTCTCAAGGTGCAACGTATTTTTGTGAGTGGCTTGACAGTGCTTATAGCCTTCCTTCGGATAATGCAAATGGACCTTCCTTGAGCCAATTGAGACCGATCTTTCTTCGCAATAGACGGAAGAGGGCTTTTATGGACAATAGGTATCATCCGTCCGTAATATAATAAACATTTGTTTCCGTCAATTCAGCGGATAATTAGTAGCAGTTAGAGGGTGCAAAACACGTGTGTCACGCCACTTGTTTCCAACCGCCAGGAAAAGATTTTCCTACTGGCTAAAATTGTGCAAATACCAAAGAATGGGTAAACATTTGAAATTGCAGCTGTGGCTATAGGAAAAGGGAATAGAAAAATTTAAACCTGCCGAGGTGACATGGAGAGATGTTCTCAGGCAGAGAGATCATTAAATTGCTGACCAATATTGAGTGTTGGGTGGAGCTCTTGAGACTTCTGCCGATATAGATTTTTTAGTAGAAGTTTCTTTTTCAGGCCAAGGCGTTCTTCATGCAGCCATATCATCAGATGCAGCCAACAAGAATCAAATTAGCCGACGCCTCCAAATCGTCAACCGAAAGCAGACCGAAGCAAAACATCACCTGAAAATGCAGCTGCAGTCCTTTACGGTATCGTTGATATTGAATTTAATGAGTTCACACCTATTTGCCATAGAAAGCTTTGATTTTCTTGACTCACCCCACACCTAATTATAATAACTTTCATCATTATATAAATTCATCATTACTCTACAGTTTCATTTATATCATTAAATGTATTATTGTAATTATTCATTTTGTTTTCTTCCGGATTTTACGAGTTTCATTTATTAAATATTGTTTCTATACAATAAATGTCTACTTTTATTTAAATTCAATTGTCATTATTATTTGTTTCTTCTTCAAAAGTATATTTTTTCCAATAAGTAATTATTAATAAAGTAATAAACCCCTTCAATTATCACAATTGTCACCCAACTGTGGAACTTAATTAATAATAAAGTATCCCCTCTCACCGTCCTATGTTTTACGTAAGATTTTAAGTTTCCAATGTTCTGGCAGCAAACAACATCAGATTTCAAGTAGTTTAGAATACACTCCGCTACAACATTTATCATTAGTTCAAAGTATCTTAATCACATAAAAACGAATTTCATATTTTGTGTTATTGTTCTTGTGAGGTGAATGTCAATTAAGTATTTGTTACTTGAGCTGAAAGGCGGGCAGACTGTTGCGGAGTGAGCCATTTGTCTCTCTTTCTCTCTCTCTTGACACGGCGAATTAGGTTATTAAAACGCTCGTTCACTAAACGGCCGGCGCCGTTTTCCCCTTGGCTGGCGACTGCATTAAGATAATAGCATTTCTGAGCTTGGCACGCTTCATTACGACGAAAACCTCGCCACACCCGGCTCTGGCTCCGGCTCCGGCCGACCAGCACCAACACGTGCACGTCCATCAGTAGCGAACTGTCAAAGGGATAGAACAAAAGGCAAACCGCACACATCGGTTAATCCAACCTCGTGTCCTGAGGGGATCTTAATCCAAACCTATGTCGTGCAACGTTTGATAACAGACTACAGGTAGAATATTGGAAGTGCTTAAAATGTCTGTTTAGTGCTCGTTGGTGGATAAATTTTCCAAATTCTAGGCCAAGAAAGATTTTTTAAGCCTAAAGATATTTTTTAATTAATTTTACACGAGAACATGCAAGGGAGACATATTATTAATTAAATTATGGTCTAAAGTTAATGTTTTGAGGTTCAACAATACTTTTCCAAGAATCACTTCCGTGCAGTCAATACAGAGGATGTTTATAAAGATAGTACCGATAATTAAATAACAGATCTTATTAAATAACAGATCTTATTATTAATCATTACGTTACACCAGTTCAATATACAGTCAAAGAACAATTACTTTTTGTTTTCCTTGTTTTCCTTCTTTTACAGTGTTTCGAAATGTTGAAAACATTCGAGCAACCCATCAACTTCGAAATCAGATCAGTGATTCGTTTCTCGAATGTAGAGTGTTACGCCAGCCAATCATTCATCGGGAATTGTGTGATGTGTCTGTTGAAGCAATAAAGAGTAATGGAATTGTGAGGAAGCGTATTTGGCACTTTACCGAAACTTGTGAAAATGTGCACGATGAGCCACAGTGCGGCCGACTGTATGTGATCACAGATGGTACATTTCTTTGACGAAGTTATACAGAAACTGATTTCCCGCTGTGGCATGTACCTCAATAACGGACGTGTGTATGAGGAAAAGTAGTGTGAGGTGTAATGAAATGATTGATAATAAAATATCTGGAAAATAACAGGTACTTTCTTCGAAAATAACCGTCAAATAATACATTTAATGCAAGTCTTTCGCGTGCCAATTTGTTTCTTTCTTTACAATACCCTTAGACTGTGATTTTAGATTTAATTGCACAAAAGGAACACATTCAGTTTCTCTATACAGTTTTACCCTTCTAATATTAACAAATTGGTTGATCAGTTATATGTATTCTAGCGTGTCAACCAAAATAGGTTTAATAAATATTTTTAAGCATTGTTTGGGTTATTGAGTTTATTATGTAGTGTTTTATTGATTTTAATTTATAAAATTTTTTCCCAACAGGTTCAGGCACAGGGAGTGTTAATAAAAATGCACAGCATTACAGCAGTGTTCCGATATAACGCAATCAAGTTATTTTAGACAAAAGTATTTTAAAAAAATATGAAAGTTGCGTTAAATGTGTTAGCTTTCGGGACACTATGAAATTTTTCTTGCGTTTATATCAGATTCATTGTCTACCGCAAGTATTGACTGGAAAGTAATTTTGAAAATGTTTCTTATCTATATCCTTGAGGTTCAAAATGCCACGTAAAAACTTAAAATTCTCTCCATGGGTATCCAGAAGTGTGAATCGTTTATTCAGATAATTGAGGATAATGTCCGGATTCCTATAGAAAATATTTATTTTAATCGTTATATTTATCTAACTTCAATTGAATCAATCAATAAATAAACTATCTAACAACAAAATTCAATAAAAATAACAACACGAAGTATCGGCCATTTTCTGGGTCCTCCTCCGGTACGAAACTATAAAATAAATTTGGTATAAATAAATTCTACAAGTATGAAAGACTATAAATTTAAAGAAAACGATTTTTATATTAACATTAAATTATGTAAATATAAACATAATAAATGCTAAATTGGTTATGTAAATAGTAATTATCAATACGTGTGCAGTCCGAAGAAGATGAGAGAGACCTCTGTGAGTGAAGGAGAGTATTGATGACGTACAGGGTTTCTATGAAAGAGAGAAAAATTGCAGAGTTGTTGTTTTGAAAACTTTCTGTTTACAAGTGGAGTTTCACTGTGGCGTCTTAAAATAATTCTTTGATTCTTAAATTGGCAACGGAAGTATGAATTACTAAATATCACAAATTAATTTTTTTAAATATATTCCGTTGTTCATTGTAGAAGTAACAATTGATTCGGATTTATTTTCCCAAGAATTGAGAATTTTAAACATTTTTTACTTTCCTAAATTTAATGATATTCAACATTAGGTAGATACGGGGTGCCAACTGTAAATTCTTAAGTCACTTTTTTTCAAATGATTATTTTGTTTTATGTAATGACGATTTCATATCTTCAATTGTAAACAATACAAAATTTATAATAATATTATAACAAACTATAATAAAATGACAAGAATATAAATCAAAATTGATTGCCTGCAATATTATTTAATTTCCAAGATTAATAGAGTGATAGAAGCTTATGCTTTTATCACATATAGTAAAAATTAACGAAGAAAAAAAATGTTGGTGTATGCTAAATTATGTAAATGTTTTATAATAATAATGTACCATTAATTTTATGTAAATAATGATTATCATTTTTTTACATTTATAGCCGAATTATTTTATCTTATGAATAAAATTTTACTCAATAATCTTGACTAATATTCGTTTTCTTATTCTGAACTTCAATAACTTTCATAATCGACATTTTGGGTATTAAAATAAATAAGTTTGAAAACAGTTTAATAATTTTGAAAATAGAATTACAGATTGTCTTTATGTTTATGAAATCGACGGTTTAATGATCGTTACATTCTAAAAAATTGATATTGAAAGTTTTAATTTTATTTTAATTTAAAATAAAAATTTCGTTATTTATAATTTTGATTATGATTAAACCTTTTAAAATTTAAAAACAACAAGAATATTACAATTATCGAACAATTTCAAATGGTTGGATGTGTGGAGTAATTTGTATCATGTTTATTTTAAAACTGTTTTCTAAAATTTCTAGATACTCATACTTGTAGAATTCATGCATACTGAATTTATTTGATACTTGTGGACCTGAAGTTGTTCCAAGTAAAGAGCGAAACTTTGAGTTACTGTATTTTATTAGTTTATTTCGAAATAATTTTCTTCCTCTCCATAGTCAAAGTGATTTTTTCCATCTGTCTCTAATTTGAAACTGGACTGAAAACCTGTACCGTATTCAGGATTATTTGTAATATTATAATCAGCATGCTTCATCCGATTATATCAGTATTTTCTTGTAGCGCGATAGTGTAATTATTACACGTATTTGTTAAATTTTTATTATGAATGTTAAAAATGATTCAGAACTGAACAAGGCGCCAGGTTGATTCCAGATTTTCGCGTATTTAATATCTAGTCTCTGATTTTGGGCACGAACCGGACATATCTAGAAGGGTCGAGTTACCAGAAGACGTCCACAGTTTTCAGGTCGAGTTAGGTTTCAATGATAGGTTGGTATAAACTTCGTTTAAATTAGATTTGACAGAACCCCGGACAGGGATTATTTCCTTTCAACTCTTCAATTCACGTAGAGGTGTGCGGACTAGACTCAATCAAGAGAACAACGGAAGTATTCAGTCTAAGTTTGAGCTTATTCTGGAGACATCGCTTGGTTCCGGTACCCTTACAGTCCAGTTATCTTCTTTTATTATTTATGTTTAATTTCTTAAAATTGTCAAGTGCTTATTAGTTATATACAAAAACCGAATTGGTACCGAGATACCAGAACCTAGGTTAACGAATCTTTCCTATTTACTTTCCAAAATTCTCTTCATTTCGATCGCTGAAGATGAACGTCAATTAATTTTTCTTTGACATTATCTGATCCAGTCGGATTATTCCTGTTCCTTACCTCAAACTTAAAAAATAATACCATCCTGCTTACTTCGAATTATCTAAGTTTTATTTATGTACATCAAAAGACCGTACTAAATTCCCAAGGAAATACGGTGACCTGAAAATATCTCAAATATGTGGATACCACGACCAATGATATTTCGTGGTCTAAGGAGATCAACCAAAAGGGTCGATTACGTGGAGGTGGCGATGCGGTAAGAATAATTATTGCCTTGTTCTGTGGAGGGAAACGGAAAGGAAAATTCTGCTTGGCACTGTCGAGAGATACGATCCGAGATCCAGAGGGCCTGGGAGAGAAGACGGTTTGGGTGTATTTTTCACCGATGCAGAGCGACGACGCTGACAAATGCACCCAAGTTCCTCCAATTTGTCGCCAATGCAGTTTTTGTGCACTTTTTAACCTGAGGTGTAATTGATGGTATTTCTTCGCCGACTATTCAAACTTTTCCATAATTAGTTAGTATTACACAATTTATTACTGTTAATTAGAACCTAAACCTTATCAGTTAAGTGTCATTTTAACATCAACCAACTCCATGTCATCGCAGTTATAACGTTTAACTTTTTTGCTTTCGATAGGAATATATCTGAATAACTTAGACAAATAAAGAAAATAGTTGTAATGATGTTTAATTGGAGAATGGTTCAAATTATATTTTCATTTCTATATATGCAGCGGCTTCTCTGTATTACCGTAGGGGGAGGGGGGATAAGGTTCTATATTTAAACAGGTTTTCTCAACTAAAATCGTCCTCTTTATCGTTCATCTCAATGGAAAGACGCTCTCAATGAGAAAATATAATGTATTTACATCTTACGCGGACAAACGAATCAGAAGTTTTAATTTGATTGCCGTAAAAATCCAAACTTCTCAGATTCATTAATTATGTCAGAACTTCATTTCAGAGTGTTTCAGCAAATTGTACTCTAGCTGGAGGTATGCACATTTCCAAGTAACAAGTTGCTGTAGTAAAAAGTAACTGCAGAGAATTCAGTATAAAATAAGCATCACGACTAATAGAATATTAAAAATAACCTATTATTTTATGTAGATCAAGTTTATGTTGTTCAGACGCTACAGACGATAAAAGCAACTCTTTGCAGCGGAGGGATTGTGTATTGAATTGGCGGGGTAATTGGAATACAGCGCGTTTGATTGAATAGTGCTCTGGTTCCCAATCAACTCCTGGCCGGATCACGCGCGATTTACGACACGGGGAAATTATTTGCAATCGATAACTTCCACACATATATCCTTTCAACTGGGACTACGGATATCATGCAGGATCACTTATAGAACGATAGTCTAACACTGATAACTTTCTAAACTAATTTATTTCGGAAATCAAAAAATGTCCTAATGGAATTGACGATGACTTAATTTCATTACGTCTCTAATTGGTTGCAATTCATAAATATTTTAATGTGTAAACAGATAGTTTCAAATAATATAAGCAAAACATATATAAAAGTAAATAATAATTGACCAAAAAATTATTCACTGTAGTTTTAAAATTTAAAATTGTTAGTTTATGGGAGTAAATCAAACGAAATTCAGTTTTTTATACAGTAAACATAACGTATGATGATACATGAGAACAATATTGGAATAATTTTAAGTAGATGAAGGCCCGGAGCCAAAACAGACAATAATTAGTGAAACATTTTAATCGTATACTTTGTTGTTGTTATGGTATTCAGTCCTAATACTGGTCTGATGCAACCCTTCATGCTAACCTATCTTGCGAAAGACAACCCACATCCTCTAGTTAGCAAATTCCATCCTTGGCCTCGCTCTTCTGTTCTTACCCCACACACTTCCCTCTAATGCTAATTTTATATCTTAAAACGTGGTCTATAAATCTATCCCTTCTCTTAGTCAACGTTCTTCATATTGTTCGCTTTTCATGTCATTTATTATTGTTTCCAAATCTTCTTCTGACTCCTCTAGAACTACAATATCGTCAGCAAAGCGTAGGGTTTTTATTTCTTCTCGTTTTCCATATTCCGAATTAACTTCCTGCATCGTTTGTTCTATATATATAAGTTAAACAGCATGGACGAGAGACTGCATCCTTGTCTTACATCTTTCTTGATTATGGCTTTTTTCTTGATCTTCAATTACAATTACTGCTGCCTGTCTTCTGTACAGGTTTCTGGATATTTTATTCCATATTCGTATACTTGTCAACGTGTTAAATCATTTACCGCTGTATATTGTTACTCCTTCATGTTCGATCCTAAGTTGTTTGTACAATGCTGTAACACACCATCATATCAGGAAAGAAGACGACGAACTACAAAAGGATTGCTGTCAAATTATTTATGTCGAACTACAGAACAATTAATATATTTCAAACATACTATACCTGTAGTAACAATGAAATGGCAACAATGCCCTGCGCTCGATGCAAGGCTTCGGAGAAGTTAGAATAAAGCTGGGAGTTGAAGCCGAAAATTTGAATCTGTAAACAACGAGAAACAGGTTCATCATTAGGATGGTTAATTTTATAAATCTGCACTTGTTAAAAACAAGACAGTATAATAAATTATTTCTTGATTTAAAAAAATATATATAATACAGCTTTGCGTTTTCCTGTAACGGCGTTATTGCAGTACCACTACTGAGATTAGTAGTGAGAGTAGCAAAGCAGCGTTAAAACGTCCAACTACAGTATATTTGTTTTCTGTCTGTGTAATTGTCAACCAATTTAAATTTTGTCTAATAGCTTTGATTGAGAAATTTATTATTAATCTATCAGACGCAATGTAAATATGTAAGGCTAAGCATATTTAAGAAATATACAAATACTCAGTAGAAAAATAGCATGGAAGCATGAGTTAGTACTTAATGGTACTTATTGTGCAGCTCATTTTAAACAGCTAAATATTAATCGACTATAGATCTTATATCTTTGTTAAAATATTAACGATAAATTTCATAATTTCGAGAAAATATAATGTATGTTCCAAACTAACACTTGAGATTGAATTTTCCGTTACATTTGTCAAAATAAACGCTCATTGAAACCCGTATTAATGAACATTAAAATAATTTAAAATTTACTGTACAAAGGTATTCACTTTTGATGAAATATATATATCCGTCCATAAAATGTAGTGGAAAGTTATAAAATTTTATACGTCTAATCCTTATTCTAATAAGATGAATGAGATGCTTCGCGTTAGCTCTAATAATTCCGCAATTAATGTTAAAAATGACAAATATGTTAAACAAAATTTATTATTCCATTATATATTTTTTTCACTCATTGATATTTTTTTTCCATTGTTATTTTGAACAATAACAATGCGCTATGAGCTATTGGTTTTTAAACTGTTGCTTCGGCCTCTTCGCTCGTGCGACATGCACTTATAATTTTCCATGGTTTCTAATTTACTTATTCCATAATTTTTATATGATGATTGTATTATACATAATATATTGCAAATTTGTTTTATAATTTTAGAGTTCAAATCACACTAGATGCGGTTCGAAAATGAGGAATTATCATGGTCGACGAACTACTGCGTATATATTACTTTTTCTGAAGTATAAACTGTTGTTCTACTTATTTTTTAATACTGATATTCCGTAAGAGGCTCCAATATTTATTTATAAATATGGTGCTCCTCAATTAAATTTTCATCTTAATTCATATATTTTCAATGTAGATATTACAAATACTTAAATCTTGAATGGGTTCATATACATGGAATATTATCGCAAACGTATATTACAATAAATTATTAGGGGTAGTAAAAAATGGTTTCGTTACAATGATTGTAACATGAACTAGTTTGCAATGTTTCTGCTCCCGACATTCCCTCGGACAGTTACAGTATAGAGGTAATGTACATTCATTTCCTATATGAAAACTTGCAACAGTTTAAGAAGGCATATGCATTTCGGTTGCTTAGGTATAATACAGAAACGCTTTTAAACTTTGTTTTTAAACACCGCATAAAATACATTATTATTTATTGAGTTAATGCAATAAATAAGTTTAATCTTTTATTGCTTTAAACTGTTGAAGGTTCAAAGAGAAGTCAAAATGGTTATATAATTCTTCCTGTTTTCTTTCTTTGGGGTGTTATTCAACGTCAAGGTTCGTAATTATTACATTAGAAATAGATGATATGTAAAAATGTATTTAAGGTTTGTCTTAAGAAATTACATTAAACGTCTTAAAAGCCTAGTACACACTGTGGCTCTTTTAATCGACCCATGTCCTGACTCGAGGATTCATTGTTTGGACTTTGCGCTGACTCAGCTCAGCGACAATGAACCGTATCCGAACCAAGACTCAGGAATTTAATGCTGCAGTCATTGTCGAACAATGGTGGAGGGACTAGTTAGTTCGGGTACTTCTCTGGCTCTTTTTCGCGCAATTAAAAATACGAAAATGGATACGAAGAGAAACTTAACAAAAGAAAAATGGTGGGTTCGGAAATGGTTTCAATCAGGGAATCAGTGAGGGTATAATATCCTATGCATATTAAAAACAGAAGACAAGATGGTTTTTAGAAAATTACACAGAACGCCAGCTACTGAATTTGAAATATTTTTCAACAAAATGGACACCGAATCACAAAAAAACCTCCTCCTCTTTGATTTAATTGTCAACTAGCTATGCCGCGACTTCTTTCGCGCGGAAATTTGAATATACAAAAAGTAGGGTACCATTTATTTATGATCGCTTCAGGGAAAACCTTACAACTCGCAGTTGTTTTTGAACAGGTTTCGGGGCCAATAAATATGAGCAATTACTAAATATTAAAATTTACCTGATGCGCCAAATAAAACCAATTTACGAATACATCGTGTAGAAGACCCAAAGAAGTTTATTATTTTTCAGCAAGTTAGCTATCTGCCAACAACAGGCTAATTACGGCGCGAATTCTACTGCAACAATAGATGGAGTGAGAATATTACCCCTACCTCTCTAAAATTACGCTTGTAATTACACAGTAAGTGGGATGAATGGTATAGGACCGCCTAATAGGAAATAACTCTCACTTGGTTTCCACGCCGCCTTTCGCGCGGTAATTCAATGGATTTATAAATATTTACGTCAATATATTCTGAACCCTGCAAGATATCAAAATAGTACATACGCGGAAATTTAAGTTAAAATTCCTGTTTAAATCCCTGAAATGTTCTTGTTATCCGTTGAGCCATTTCGGAGCCTATTCGAGACAGTCAGACACTTAGATTATATATATTTGTATAGATGGGGATTTGCAACCTAGCGTCGTAGGGACTTCGAAGCTAATAATGTCCCAGTTTGTTGCAGAGGTGTGCGATGCCATCACTGTGTTTGAGAGAATACATCAGGGTAAGCCTAATTGCAAGTAAAATATAAAATATATTGTTGAAGTATTTATATTTTCAAGTGTAAATTTTACAATAAAAGTTCCAATAACATAATTAATTAATTAAAAAAGCAACAATAAAAACAAAATTCATCAAAACATATCAAGCCAAATTACCCACATCAGTTTTTAGTGAAACTGTTCAAATGTTGTTATAAAGAGGTAGTGGAATTATTATTTTCTATTTGTTTTCTGGGATTATAACTGGAGTCAGCGTTATGATAATGTTTCAATGAGGCCAAAAAAAGACAATAAATAAGAAGTAAAACATATCCAACAATAATTTAAAAACAACTACATGTTTCGGTCCTTATCTGGACCCTCGTCAGGTTGAACTAAATTACTATATATCATTGACGGGTCGAGATAAAACAATATGGCTCGAGACCTATGCATCAACACTTTACTGGTTAAGTTCAAGTTTTTAGTTTTTTTTATTTTCCCAGCGAAATTGTCCTTTCAATGTGTGAATATTCTTCTTTAATTATGCTAATGAAACTGCCAACTTCTTAGCCAATACATTTTAATTAACGGTTAATTTTCTCCGCAAATGACGGATTCAGGAACAACGACTTGAGTGTAAGTCAATCATAAGTTTATGCGTAGAGGCGTGGAGTGGTCAGCATCCAAGCTAGGTTTACATGGGCAGTGATGTTCGTCGATGTTGGGTTGGCTGTGCACTGCCTACCGTTAACACCATGGGCAGATAACTGCCCACTTCTTCACTGACAATTCTGTGCAAGTGCTGCCCTCAGTACAGAACGGGCAGAGAACTCTGATGCATGTTTATACTTCTCTGCTATTTCTTGGCAACTTCGACCGGCTGGAATGTTGATGTTGCATAGTGTTCATGTATTGTTTATATCAAGTTGAATATTTATCCCCTTTGTGTTTTCGCGCACGCATAATGTCCATTAACAGGAAATAATCACTTTGTATTTGTGATAGAATTGACGTAGCGAGGAAGGTTTCGTGAAATTCTCACGAGAAAGTCAAACTCATTATTACGTTACTGTACTACACATACGTAAAAATGAAAACAGTTGTTTAGTAATATTGCTATATATTATTACTACAGAAATCAAGCAATAATAAAAACAGCACATGTACTTTGAAGCTGGTTTTCAGTGTTTAATTGGGTCGGTTTATATTACTTGTTGTTTTATTCCTCTTTAAAGGTTTCAATTACTGAACAAAACGAAATGAATTATTTTTATTACGTGTGATAGTAGAATGTTTATAGCTATACATCATTCTTTCGCGTAGTTTTTTTTTCACTTAAAGTTTGTGGCGTTGGAGGGTGGACAATAATTATTTTCGGAAAGTTAACCTAACAACGCATAGGCTCATAGGTGAAACATACGAACTCAATCCTAAATGCTTTCTGAACCAAACTTCTAGCCGCTGTTCACTACAAAGATTCACTTACTTCAATCTCTCCCTATACAAAACCGCACGCGTATTGAAAATGCAAAATACAAACTGTTTACCATCGTGCAATCGATAATCAGCCCTGCCACACTGTTCACAATCGATAATTGACAACCGTAACTGCCACTAACTGGCCTCCTATGTGGGCAGCGTCCAGGTCGGTGGAGAGGGAACGCCAGGTATGACTGACATACTGTTAACACGCTCCAAGAAAATTGAGGCAGTGCTCTCGTGTCAGCGATTGATTGGCAGTTGTCAGTGCAGCACTGACGTATGTTGACACGCCACTGACATCACTGCCCCTCGTTTTCTGGCAGTCATCACGTCCCGCATAGCCCTAGCCTTAGTTTCGATTCGCGTCCACAATGAGAAATGTTTTTCGACAATGAATCAAAGAATCTCATCCAGGACAGAACATAAAAGACGCATAAAATACTAACACCAGATTCTTTGCAACAAAGAGTCAGGGGCAGCCCGGACTCAGCCCAGACTCACGCGTCACGTAAACAGTCGATTCAAAGATTCCCAGTGCGTACTAGCCTTTAAAAATATAGTTTTTTACCATGTGAATGTAAAGACGTGCTGGAGTTTGAATAAATTCCAATGTAATAACCTTGAATTCATAAAAGTACCATATAAATTTTACTTCTGACTTTTAAAAAATCTGGCTTTGAAACGAAATGTTTAACTTACAAAATATTCATTAGACATTTCGATTGTAGATCATATATATCATAGAAAGATATTACAATGAAGAAAAAGATACGGCCCAGCACTGTAACGAGACACAGGACTGTTGTGAACCAAAACAACGCGAGCAATCTAACTATGGCCGTATTGGAGTATCGGTATAGTCGACAGGGAATACTAACTGGGTATGCAAATATCTGTCGATTGCCGCGCACACTTATCGGTTGGCGTTCTATGGTTGCTGAAACTAAATGCGTCATTGGGGAACAAGAAATTATGTCCAGCAACCATAAAAATTAATAACTGAATTCGAATCACGACTTGAAAAAATTTATATCGGCAAGCACAATACTCAATTTTAATACTTTTCCTCTTCATTTAATATAGATGTGGAAATAGTTAGAGAGGAATTACAAATTGTATTGATGAATTTACAAAACAACACTAAATAGGGAAAAAATTCAGATTATACACATAAAAGCTTTTACTAAAATCATTAGACCATATAAAACTTTTCACGAATAGTCACGTATGCAATGCAAACCCTGACACTATTTGGAAACACTTATGTTTGCGATGATTTTTTTCTGCACTGAAAATATTTAACATCGACAGCAAACTGTGGCTGTTTGCCATGTGAGTTGCTATGTCCTCAATATCTGCAAATATCGGACAATTTGGTGCAATATAACATTGGCGAATAGCTGCGTGCCTCTCCATTGGCGGTCTTCTTAATTTCATTGCAGAAATTGGTGTTTCGGAAAAAATCTAAGTAATCTGTATGTGCCTTTGTAATAGTTTTTTCTCTGTTATAAATGTGTCTGCTTCTTCTCATTCCTTACATTGTGTTATTCGCAATTTATATGTAATTTTTTGTTTCTTATCTATACAAATAAATAAATTTGAAGTGTCTGTCTCTCTCTGTCTGCCAGACTGTTGTCTGTATGTTTGTCTCGACTAGGCTCCGAAACGACTCAACGGATTTCAATGAAAATTTTAGGGTTTAAATATATATATATAACTTATACGTACATTAAAATCTCCAAAGTGAATGCGCGTTACCTATACTCTTGATCTGTTTATGCTCCGAAACACTCCGTCTACTATTGAAGTAGGTAGTATTGGCCCCGTTATTATTCTATTGTTGTCAGAGAGCTAACTTCTTTGTATCGTCAATAAGATGTATACGTAAATTGATTTTATTTGTCGCGTCAGATAAATTCTAATATTTAGTAATTGCTCATTTTTATTAGCTCCCAAACGTATTTTCAAAACCAACTGCGAGTTATAAGGTTTGTCCTGAAGCGATCACCAATAGATGATACCGTACTTTTTATATATTCAATGAATTCAACTTTGTCAAAATTCTATACCTGTTATTTAGTTTTTAGGGCAAAATAAAAAGAACTATTTCGGCGCGAAAGAAGTCGTGAGGGTTAGCTAGTTGTCAATATTCTTCTTAGTCGCCAAGACTATAATTTCAACTAAAAACAGAGATTTTCCAACTTCTCATTAAAATTTAATATTGTTTTCGTATAGTATGTACATATTTAATTGTTTTTCTTTATGATAGAGGTTTTTAAATGTTAATAAAGAGATGATTAGTTTCTGTCACCCTAAACTGATCTACTTTTAATGTGTTTCTTTATGTGTTCTGCGATTTTTTTTATAAATTTGTAGTTGACCCGTTATAAGGTAATTCTAGATTTCTATTATTAAAGATAGGACTAAATTCTACTCCTATACGAGTCAAAGAATCAAAATAAAGCTGCTAATTTTATATTGTTCTAAATATAAAACGTAAAAGAGGCGCTTAAATATCTGAGATCCCGATTAAGATGGAAAATGAATTAATTCGACATAAGTCTGTATATTTAATCCATTCTCACATCAATTCGAAGTTGAAGGGACTGAACTTGAAATTATGAATGTCACTGAAAGAAATAGATTCGACATTAACATCAGCCATTCTGAATTAGGGATGGGAAAAAAACCGAAAAATGATTCAAAGAGTAGATTACAATAAAAGAACCGTTCACAAAAATGACTCCGTAGGTAAGAGTTTTGAATTACAGTTCGATTTGTAGGGTCGTGTTACTTGAAATGAGAGGTTTAACTCCTTCAACAGGCAGTATGGTAAAGTCTTCATGATTGATGAAATGAACGTGACAGAATCTTAGTTTTGATTTGTTATTTTTACTACTTCTATAACAGTTAACATATTATTCCCAGAGTTTCTTGTGCCCTCAATCTAAACTGTTTTGTTCTCAAATCACCATACCGCTCCCATATAAACATTAGCAACTTTAAATGACAGTATTACGTACAATAAATATGCTGTATAATATATATATATAGGGGTTTTCAATAATGGCGGGTCGATGTAGAAATGGAATAAAAGAAAATGTATGTGAGGTGTGAACGAAATTATTTTTTTCCGAGAAAGGGCAAACATGGGCCTTTGAAATTCAAAAAGAATGTAGTTAACACCTCACACACAGCTTGTTTTATTCTGTTTCAACATAGACCGCCCTTATTGAAAAACCCTTTAGGTTGCAATGTAGATAAGATTGCAAATTATTGCACGCATTACTTGCGTAGAATGTTTCGTTTCCAATAAATCCCGGAAGGTCGGCTAGAAATACTGAGATTAATCCTTATTCCCAAGGACCGTGAAGCCATATAGATGCCACTCTATATTTAGTAGGTTTTCCAGAATGTACAATTGCAGTGAGTGAGAGAGAGGAAACATTGAGCTCTTGAGTCGACAAGATATTTTGGAAGATAAATTAAAACCTCCGAGCTTCCCTTCGTAATACTTAAATTGCATCATCAATTCATAGTGGTTCAGAAAGTGGTATTTAGAATAAGAATCAACCGTTCAGCTTGTAAGGTACGTATTTTTAAATTGAAACCGATATTTTTTAAAGGTCTGCGTTCCTATATGTTTGGAAGTGAAGATTTTATCTTTTTATTTAAATTTATTAAAAAGGCTGTAGATTAACATCTCATATTTCGTTTGCATATATTACGTACAATTTTAACACATTATTCGTTAGGTAAATATTTTTTGTGTCAAATATGGTCAAAATTTATCAATTTTCTAAAACAAATTCGAAATTATTTTCTGTAAATAAATTTCTTCATAATAATTACATATTTGGTTTCTAATTTTTGTGAATAATGTCCCCCTCTTACTTTCCCAAGTAATTAATGCTCGACGCTTAGAATAGAATCAGATGGGAATCGGAGAGTCGTTTAAAAGAATCAACGCGTAGCAATTAGTGAATCGAGTCTGAACGACTCAACAAAAAGAATCGATCTTCCCACCCATTGCTGTTCTCTGAATCATTGTAAAATCCTCAGCTACCCCTCTCCCCTCTTTCCAACTACGCAGACCGGGGCTGAAACGTCAAATTAACCGGCGAACTAAATGTCAGCATTGAACTTGTATAACCCTATAACCATGGAACTGATGTTAATCTCAGTTGTTTTAGTGTTATTTTTGTCGCCACTTCTGCCCACACCTGTAGAATGCCCCTTTCATTTCGTTTCGCGTTAAAATTAGACAACTAGATTGAAATTACATCTCCGTATCTCAGCGTTCTCGAAAATTATGTATTCAAAGGTAATATCCACCATAACAAGAGATTCCAAGGATATATTTCTTCTATATATTCTCTGTGTGTTACGGTGAAAGTGATAAATCCAGAAGTTTTGCATAGTCACCGATTATTATAATCACCACTAGATTTAGTAAATGCGATAAAATTTTAATTATGACTTTGAGCTAGTTTATATAATTCCCGACTCGAATGGGGAATGAGATAGACGCCTTATAACATTACCAAGATTCTATCATGGCGTAGATTATTTCTAGGAAATGCATGGGATTGCACAAATAAAAACAATAATAGCAAAATAGATACTTCTTATGTGGAAAATATAGATGCATCGCAAAATAACCCTCCACCTGAAGCTAATTTTGAGACTCAGAAATCGAATGAAGCTGCGGCCCATTTAATCCAGACAGTTATTTTAATTAGGCTATAACAAACAAGAAAACATAGAACGAGTACTAACGAAGGTTCAGAATGGCAGCTAAAGAAATTTTATGTCAAAAAGTTCCTTCAAATAAAGTTTTGACTGCGTGAAACGCGAGTACCTGTTATTTACAGAGCTTGAAGTGATCTAGGAAATTTATTAGCAGACATGTTAGAAGTTCAAAACGAAAAGGTTTATCAATTAGGAGCAAAACAAGGAAGACTTTAACAGTTGAATATCAGAAATCAGTTCACAATTTGTGGTGAACAATTTATTTTGCTTGATGTTGTTTCCAGATTTAGCAATATTACTTCCAGAATATGTTACAAAATAATATTTTTCTGGTGGTCGGTGTTACAGAGTCTGTTTTTGGAAGGAGGGATGCAATTCTGAAATTTTTGAATGCAAAAGGGCTGGTAAATTTTGTAATTATAAATATATGAACGTTTAAAATGTCTAAATAAATAAACTTGAAATGTTTTGTAATATGTAACAGTAGAAATTAAGGTTACTTTTAAATTTATTTCTTTTCTCTAGAATATGACTTGTTTGTTTTTATTATATGTAATCATTATAATACTTAAAAACCTGCACTGTATTTCACTGGCTCAATCAGTCGGGATATTTATCACATTCGCCAATACTAGTTGGAAATATATGAACTCACCAGTTAATTTTATAAATAATACTTATTTATATAGAATATTGAATAATTTGTCAAATTTACCATGTCTAGTCGTGGAACATGCTAACATGGGAATCTGAAACGAAGGAAACACATAAATATTTAAATATCACGTAGCTGTCTCAACAAATGGAATTTTGTGGTTTATTAGATCTATCTAAATGGTCGATTTTTAGATGTTTCTGCACACGGCGGTCCAGCCTACTTGAAGGGAACAGAAGGGAGCCGACGTTTGGTCCCGAACGTTTGAAGGAAGTCAACTTGCGACGCAGAGGAGAGCGTCCTACGGGGAACCTGGCAGAGATGCGGCACTACATTTCATCCTAATGCGCTGAGATTATTAAGAGATCTGATTGCTTCGCCGTACTTCCGAAATTTGTAAATATTTTCCCTAGTTAAGTTTTTAAAAATAAATTCCCCATTTATCTTTTAATTTCCCTTTAAATTTTATTCCCAACAAACCCCTCCCTTCACGTACCACATTGGCTCGAACGCTGCAATAATAATTATGAGTAATAAGCTCACCAAATTATCCAGAACTACTATAAAAAAAACATTCATTAGCACTTATGAATGACTTTGAACTTTGAACTTAAATGTATTCGTTGTAATACTTACATTAAATGGAAGTGCATGGAAGGAACATATGTATCATACCTATTATTTCTCTTACATAATTAATTATAGTTTTTATAAGATTTTATTTTACTTCATTGTCATCACGAGTTTTATTCATATTACCATTCAATAGCATGAAGAATTATTAGTTATTGTGACGAATGTGTATGAGTAACATCATAATGTTAACTTCCTAAATCAGAACACAATGGGAATATAAAAGGTCAACTTTCTATTTTCTTCCTTTTGTTTTGGAGTTTTAGCACATACAGTTCGAAAATATATTTAAGAGAAGCTGTAATAAGTTCTGTGGTACATAACGCTGATGTAAGTTGTGCACGTGTTTCCCTTACGGTCTGATTTCTTTTCGAAATCGCATTGTATGGTTTTCTGAGCCACAACACGTCCAGACAGACCTCTCTCCCACTCTATATATTGGCCATTGGAGTTTCTTTCTCTTTTTTTTCTATTTTCACAACCCTTCTTTCAGACCACAAGGGAAGTCGCGCCAGTTGAAGTCAGCAAGCCAATCGCTGGAAATCAACTTACTGCACCTCTTTCCAAACCAACCCCCTCCTTCGCAGTCTTTCCACACATCAAGTCCCCTTCAGCGTCGTTGCTGATTCCCCTTCCACGCCCATTTCCTTCCCTATTTCGTGTCCGAGTCTTTCCATATGCCTCAAGGAACTTGTGTTAGATTGATGTCGTTCGGACGTGCTACCTAGGTGCTTATATTTTACGTAAAATAAAGTGGATCCGTTAAATATCACTGTGTGAGGTAAAAGCTAAAAAGTGATTTTACTCGTATAAGTATTGAACTGTATTAAACTGATAATTTTTCGAAATATTTAAATACAAACACAATTCGCTTTCCTTTCTTTCGCTTTACTGAAACTCTTTGAGTAAGTGCATCTTTCGCTTTGATACACATACCGTGGAAATAATGAAAAATTTTTAATTACTAAGTAACAGAAAGCGGTCAATATAATACTAAGTATTTATTTAATTTTGTGTAAAAATTGTAATCCATTGGTGTGGACTGGCACCTCATATTCGCAAGCTCGTTGTTCTGTGTTAGAAATTTCCATTTATTGGCAGATATATATTTCATAGCAAAAACAGATACATGACTGCGTTCGATGCGCCGAGGTTAGGGGTACATAAACATAAAGTAGATAACCATTGTAAATATATTCAGCTAATGACAATGGGAAAGAGCTACTTTTGTTTCGTATTTGGTTTATTATTATTCCAAACGGGATAGCAGGAGTTGAAAATGTTTATACAACAAGTAATAAAAGATTGACATCACAGTATTATTTTATTTACGTCTTACAAAATAAATGTAATGATTTAAATTGATAATCTTTTATTATAGTGTGAGAGTCTGGAGAATACCTATAAGTGGCAATTAGAGAAATCCTAAGATAAAATCCAATGAGGCCATGTGTATCTGATTTCGTCAAGTAACGTCTACCATATCAACCTAATTAGCATGGTTACTAAATGTATTTTGAGATTTGTCAATTTATTACAAACTGTCTTCTTAATTCCTTTTAAAAACTTCTTCACTATACTTTTCTACAATTAATTCTTAACATGTGACCAATTTGGTAAAATACCAATTTAGTATGTTCTACATCAATTACTTTTATTAAGTCATCAGGTATCTTATTTATATAAAAAATTTAACTCTTTTTACCTTATATTACAAAAAAATGCACTTGAAAATAAAAATCTATTTTTTTCTGACATTTATGAACTAAGCAGCATTATTTAATTCTTTTTTTATATTGATAATCAGTTACATATTTCGTTCATCTTTGTAATTGACATTTTATTGGTTTTACTATAATATTTAATTTAATTTAGATATGACCACGACGTCAGAAAGTAACTAATTTAGTATTTGTTTTAAATATCTCACGTTTATATAATATAATTTTATGTGAAAAAATTGATATTATGAAGAAAATTTTATTTTTATTTATACCTCCAATAATATTGACATTATTTATGACGTTTCAATAAGGAGGCATTTTTTTATTACTAGCCAACAGGTAACGTGGAGTATGATAATTCACTGGTAACAAATAAATAATAAATACTGTGGTTAGACGTCAGTTAATACTCTTAAAAACTCACCACTGAGTCTGAAATCAACACTTAAATATATAGTTTCACTCAAATGGACATTATATATATATATATATATATATATATATATATATACATTGAAAAGATTCCAGAAGGTTTTGGCAATATGATATGATTTCTTTTAGGATAATGTTATGTTAGGTCAAATAGTGAAGAAATACTTATTAGGATCAAGAATAAGTAATGTGTATCGGGATATTACTCTCCGAAGGAATTTTTTCTGATTATACTAACATAAATCAGTTAATTTATAAGGGTTCTTAAGCCTTAATGCTACAGCCCTTTAAACAAGCCAATAGATCCTTCGATAACACCGTGATTCCTGATGTTAATTACCTCAATATACGCTACCTAACAAACAGCAGCGAGTGGCTTTGTGTGGATTTAATTGGCATGGAATGTAAGGAAGCGACAGAGGCAGTGCAAAGCTGCGATAATATTTGCTTGGCGTGCGTAGCGGAACTATTCTGGTCCACCACTGCCACACTGCCAGATTCGAGGACGGGAAATAAATAACAACTGTTCCGGCTATGACAACAGCGGGAGGCGTAAAACAGTAAAGGGAAACGAAAAGGCTAAGCGAATGACAAATGAATTCGCCGTGTCCTAGATGGAGAACACAGAGACTGTTGCAAAAGAGGCAAGAAGTCTTGGGCAACGAATATAAATGCCACGATTTGACGGATTAGTTATTTGCGCGTCGAAGGCCTGTAAATCACTAAGGTGAATACAAAGATTTATTGTGATAGTCAACAGCAAAAAATGTTGAAGTTTTATTAATTGATCGGTTATGCCATGCTTTTAGAATTTCATATTTCTGTCTTAGATCTTTCTCGCTTCGTTTTTTATTTACTTATTTTCGTTTTACCATCTGTATACAATATATATAGATATTATACAATGACATGAGACAAACCCAACGACTTACTGCACAGTGGATACTTTTGCAGTCTTCCTTGCGAAAATAATTACTTAATTAGGTAAGTCGAGCGGTGAAATGTTATGTGGCCTTTGAATGTTTGCAATATTATCTAATAGATTCTGAATTAAATCATTGGAACGATGTTTAAGGTTACTCAAGTATGTTTCACTATATTTCGTGATCACAGTTTTAACTGTATTAACTTAAAGGTCACTCAAACTGTCTGCGTTTCTTACAGAATATGGCGCGTCACACATTGCACGTAGTACTTTACACTGAAATATTTCTCAAATTTGGCTGTTGGAGTTTGCAGCTGTATCCAAATCAAGTTGTTTACGTTTTTCCAAATGTGGGGCTTCTACGTTACGCCCTTACCTAGATGTAATCCTAACTGTTTAATTTCTGTTACTCGGGTTAAAGAATTGTTATAAATAAAGACTGCTGGAGAAGTTCCCTTACATTTTGTTAAAGTTATCTGAAATGATTTCGTTTAATTTAATTTTACTCTCCATTTCTTGGTCCATTTAATTAATTCATCAATATTCTGCTGTAGGGGTTTTACAGTAACATCCGGATCACTATGTTTTGCCATAAGAACCTTATCGTCTGCAAAAGATGCAGTAAAGGTATCCAAATTGTTTGGGAAATGTTGTATAAGATGGGCCCCAAGTACACTACCCTGTGGGACGTCTGATTTTATTGGGTGTAGTTTTACCTGAAAGCAACGTTCCTCAAGATAAGATTTAAGGATATTAAAAAACGGATGAGGTAGAAATGCTTTGAGTTTGTACAGGAAACCCTTCTGTCAAACTCTATCAAAGGCTTGACTATCATCTGAGAATTGATTGTGTCTATTACCCTATGAGATTGTTGAATAGTTGAATGTTTAGTACGAAAACCGAACTGATGATTTGGGATAATATTGTGTTTTTCCAGGATAGGAATTAGCCTTCTGGCTGCTTTTCAGGCAATTTGCTTAAGACAGGTAACAAACTAATTGGTCTACAGGACCTAACTTCATTTCGAGGCTTAGTAATTTGGTTGACCTTCACTACATTCCATTGTAATAGGAAGTAACCAAGCCGCAAAACAGCACTAAATAGCACTGTTATTAACACCAGGCTTTTGCGCTAGTTCTTTTATTAGTTTCCCTGTGACTAACGTTCTTCGTTTTTAGATGATATGTAAATAGTTCCATGTGCAAAGCGAAAGAATGTGGAGTATCCAAGGAGTCATACCTCGCTTCATAGTGACAAGTTACTTCAGGGTTATCCCCTTTGATAGAAGAGGGGGAAGAGGACGGATAAATAAAATTACATTTATGAATTTTAATTTTCTGTTATGGAAGCTAATAATATTTATAGGTGACACTTTCGCATATAATATATCAAATCTTTTGCATACTATTAATTGTTCTAAGCTTATCTTCAGAGAAATAATTATGACTAAAAATCTTCTTCTTCTTCGGCTCTACAGCCCAATAAGTGTCTTGGCCTACCAGTACGACTGCGGACTGTCATATTACATTACACATTCCGAATATGGAGTGATAAATGGTCAGCGTATCGACTCTCCATCAGTATTAACCCAAGTCTCTGTGACCATCACAACACAAACGTCCAAGCCCATGCCAGGATTCAAACCCGGGACACCTGGGTTGTGAGGCAGAAACGCTAACCACTACACCACAGGAGTCGGTTCTAAAAAACTATGGAAAACCATAATTCACAGAGCAAGTAAGACGAAATGATATGTATGAGAAACTTGAAATAGACGTGAGATAGTTGAGCAGACTCCAATCGCATAGATTTAAACTTCCCAGAATTGCAATTAAATTAAATAAAACGTTTTATACATATAAACTGCGGTTGGGGTCCAGGCTGCCATCTGCACAATCCTTGTGTCAATTTGCGAACTGAAGAGGTTTACTCTGGTTCAAGGCAGACAGTACGCTTTTGAACAGGTCTTCGGTTTCCATAGCCCATAAGGTGTAATGTGAGGCAAACAATTTTGTTTCAAAGACGTTCACAATTTGAGGCGCTGTTGCTCATCAGTTGCACTGAACATCTCTGGAAAGTCTCCTTTCAGGTCGAGCACTGAGTAGCTTGTTGTAACCGTCGCTCTTTAATTAACTTTAAATTAATGTGATATAATTTCTATTACCATTTACTAATCCTCACGCGACAGACTAACTCAGAATATAATCTTTGGTTTTTACAATTATGCTAATTATATTTATCTTGGCCCGTGTACATATTTAGTGTTTGAAGAATGAGTTCGGTTACTCCTTTAAACATCTATGGTGACGTCAGACAAGCTTGTGACTAATACTTAGCCACTGTAATATAAGGCCGGGCCGTCCACCTTTTTTAATCTTACGGAACTCTCTTGCCATACTCTTGCATCAAGTTCAGTGTGTCAGTTGAAAAACATGAAATATTTGAAGATTGATTTTTATGTAATAACATAAATAATGAATGCAAAAGCGAACCAGAATACATAAATTTATTCTCTCAATAATTATCTCAACTCAAGACTTTAAATTTTAATAATTGACTCGAAAAAGAAATCACAATTTGATGATTAAATTCATTTTCTTATGAGTTTGTAAATTAATACATGTAAAAGATTAAAATATACACCACATATGATAAACAAAATATACTTTCGGTTTCTTAAATAAAGGAACTAAACACTTCTTTAAAAATAAAGGTATTTATTTATTTTTATTTATATAAAAACTTTTATCATAGAGATTATCAGCTTGGAGAATAACGATTCAGTATATGCAATATTAAAAGAATATAAAAATAAAATAGAGTATATAATTTACGCGACATCGTGAAGGTAGTTTAATTCATTTCATTAACCTACTTTAGCAGAATGGGTTAGGTTTATTTATTTTTGTGAGTACCTGAGAAGCATACGGCGTGGGTGGGTGAGGGTTGACAAATTTACCTGACATAGACATTCTCCAGGGGCAGGATTCCACTTGTCTCTTGGATAATTTATAATCCATCGTTTCCTTCGAATTAATTCTTTTGGAAATTTGAAAAACTGAAATCCTTTTTCGGGTACAATTCCTATAGTTTACAGCTGCACAGCAAACCATATTGCCGATGGAATTATCACAGCAGAAAAGAGAAATACTTTTGACGCTCTACACTGCGAAGCACACTTGTGTTGGCAGAACTAGATTAAAAACAGCGGACGTCCCGGCTCTTATTAAAGGGGCCTTACTAATACTGAGACGTACCAGTACATACAATGTACAAAATTCCTTTTTAAATAAATTTGTCTTATTGTCAGATATCTCTTAACAACATATATTTTGGGTCACTTGAATGTTTATGCTACAAACAAATAATAATACCTTGTTGAACGTCTGCGTCGTACATCGTTTAGTCAGGCTAACGTGGCAAACCAGATATTATCAATTTACCATCCAAAGCTTTACGAATCCTCAACTTCGCAACATCAATACTTCATGTAAGATATTACATCATTAACGAAATAGATCTACTCAATTATTTGACCTTTAAAACAGGAGTTGAGTGTTATTTATAATCATCCAAATTATAACCATGCTCCTCTCACGGTTGCTACCTATCTGGTTCTCGTTACATCAATCTAATGAGATTCAATATTTCAGCATTCAATTCATATACTTTTAATAAATATTATTTATTTAACATACCATTTAAAATTCATAATACTTTTTCGCAATCATCAGAAATAATCTTTCGCCGGAACACCCTTGAGTAGCGATCCCCTATTCCCATTTACAAACACTCTGTGTATCTTATAGAACTTTGCACGAATATATATTTTTTCCAAACTCGGCGACGATCGCACTGAGGCGACCACAAACCTAACTTTGAGAGCCGGTTCTTTCCTTAGAAATCCACTCTCTGTAAACATTAAATACTGCTATTCTAGAACACTTCGCAATCTCAGCCGTTTTGCTGCTTTACTGGTTTTACTGGTTCCTACGCTCCAGAATTACGACATTCCGTTCTCAACTGATGATTGACTTCTCCTGCATTGTTTTTTTTGGGGGGGGAGGGGGGTAACAGGCTACATGAGGGTGATCCTGAAATGGCAACTCTACCCCTTTAATAGCATAGGAAGAGAATTGAAAAGGGGGGATGCGGAAGATAGAGCAAGGTAGCCGGGCTAGTTTAAGGATCCTACCCGGTGTTAAACCTAATGAGATGCAGGGAAAATCCCAGAAAATCTGCATCAGGTAATTCGGGCATTGTCTACAATTCTCACGTCCTTCCGAATGACGGGAAGACGAGTATGCTGTGGGGTCTTAGCATTCCCTTCTCCGTTTTTCCACCAGTTTTACGAGGCAGTTGGTCAACTGATCTAATGGGATCATAGAAAAACTCTTACCGTATGGCCAAGATCTTTGACCCCAGTACATACACCTCTTGAAATAGATGAAGGTGCCTCGACATGTGAGAACTTTGAGAATAACAATGAGAGTACGAGGCATTCCCGATGGAGTGAGGTTAGGTCCGCCGTCAATGTGGGGAAGAAATGTCAGCGAGAAAACTCGCACAGGCCCTCAACCCTCCTGCATTGTGATTTTTTTGGGGGTTGCAAAAACATGAATGATAATAAAAAGTTTTCTTGTAACATCCACAAGTTCTCAAGCTTAATATAACAAATAAATGAGAATTTGGCATCCGGTGTAATTACTCATTCATCTCAGGCACGACTGGGTTAAAAACTTGTATGCGAGAATGACGACCATTCTTAATATTTTTTCCACTTTCGCTGACGTAATTATTTCACAGTACCGATTAGATTTACTGTTTATAATCTGGCTTTTAGGGGATGGCCTGAGAGGAATGCGGGAACAGAAGGCTCAGGTATCGGTACCGAAAAGTTATTATATGTATCATATGTATTATATGTCGTACTATTGTGAATATGTATCAGATGTAATAAGTTATTACATTGTTTTACCTTTTTTGATAATTTTTCTACCAGATTTAACATGTTATTTAACTAAGGTTATCTATAAATCTGTCAATTCTTCTCATTCTTTGTTATAAAACATAAAGATATACTTAGAAATTTTGACTGTCGTACTGTTGTGAATAAAATTTTATGCATCATTGGTCTGACAAAAAGATCTCTATCAATTAGACTTAAATTTCCCCTTTTCGAAACAGTCTCCTTTTACAAAATATTATTTGGAACATAAAAACTCATTTATTTTTGATGATGCTATTTTTTGGATAAGAATATGAATATAAAGAAACGATAATTCCGAAATTGAATAATGATACTTAACAATTATAAAATGATATCATGGATTATTAAATTGTCTTTGTTAAATTAATTATTTTGGCTGTTCTTTGTTTGTATGATGTTTGATTTTATATCTTGAGTTGGTTACAAATATTGATAAGGACCACAATTGATAGTCGAAACGTCTATAGTTTAAGATTATTTTTCTTCGAAAATTATTAAAAACTAGTTCGAGGCCCGGCGATGCACAGGTATTTATTTATATTATTCCGGTACATTAATTAATTCTTAGTCAATACATAACTAAACAGACACCTAAAACTTCACAATATGAACTTCAAATATACTCCAAGTATCTTGAGAGAGTCTAAAAAATATCAGGAATAAATATATTTTCAGTATTCTAACAAAATAAAATTTTTTCCCCACTTATCTGTTACATTTTTACTAAAATCGCATTTTGAAGGTCATAATGTAACGAAGCGACTCGCATTACATCTGTTTCGACACCAAAATCGATAGTTTCCTTTTATTTTCAAATCATTAATTACTAAATTTTAAAATCACCTGACACGAGAAATAAAACCAATTTATATATACATCGTATCGACGATCGAACGAAGATAATTTTTATCTCAGTCTGCTGCAACAATAGACAATAAAATGGGATGAATGATCTACGAACGCGAATAAGACTTATAACTCGCAGTCGGTTTACACGCTGGCTTTCGCGCGGCAATACCAAGAAATCTTCCCGTAGAATTAATATTAATATTTTTAAATTCATATTATATTACTATCTTATGCAATATATCTAAATTGAATATGTACGAATATTTACATTAAATCTCCTTTTTTTAAATCCTCAAATTTTAATTGAAATCTGTTGAACCATACGGACAGATAGTCAGACAGATAGAAAAACACACTACAATTTTATTTACTGCTATAGGTGTCAGATATACGGATCGTTAATTATTAATATAACTAATATAGATTTGTAGGAAAACATGTATCGTAAGTGGAACAGTCTTCCAAATGGTAATTTATTATTATGAAAAAAAAATTTAAAACCGCATTAACGAAATTATATTGCTGGTTACTTTGCTCTACGTATAGATTGGGGTCATGAATCAAGCCGTTCTTTCGCCGAGAACTTCGCCCGCAAGCCCGTCGAGTTGTTGCAAATTTGCGTGCGGGGTCGCAGTTGGGAATAAATGACATGAAAACAGCAGCAGTGGTGGAAGGTTGCCGACGCCAAGCGCACGCGCTCCCTGGATTTCATCAGGAAGTCATTAGCGCCACAATGCCCCACAATGCCCAAACTAATACGACCTCTTCTAGTCGAGAACCTGAGTCAGGGCGACGCCAGTTTTTAATTGTGGTGTCTATACAAAGCCTGCATTAATTTACGCAAATACGATAATCACCTGATAAGTCATTTCCAACACTCGGAAAAATTACGATTAAAAAACTCCAATAATAAATTCTTCCATACATAAACAGTCTAGTGGAAATACTCTGACGTAAAAGATGTTTGGGTCCTGCAAAGAAGTATTATTCTGTATGTATAATTGCTGAAGATGCACTTATATTAATTTATGGAAAAGATAAAATTAATCGAGTTAATAAAATGAACCTTGCTTTATGTAAACTGAGTACGTACCTCTGTATAAGTATATTGATGTTAAATGTGTTAAAAACTAAATATATGTATATTGGCAGGAAAGTATGCTGTAGTAGATTAGATAATTTCTGTGGAATAGTTATAGGCAATAATAAGATAGAGTTAAGGATTTTCAATAATTACGAATCTTAATGGATCAAAATTTGGAAATGTATTTTCAAATAAATTTTTTAGATAGAAAGATAAGCTGAGTAGAAAACGTTTTAGCTAAGGAATATAATCAGTAATTTATAATTGTATTATACTTCCTTTTATCAATTATTCTTGTACTGTGTTGTATGGAATATATAATAAATGTATGGACAGACTTAATAAGTCGCAAAGAAGGGAATTAATAATTATCTTATGTAAGATTAAACGATTTAGTGTCACAGTAATGTTAAGAGATGTTAATTACCTATATTTCAAAGTTTTGGTAAAGTTTCGTTCTATAATATTCTTGTATAAATGTATCAATAATTTGTTACCATCCTATTTTAAAAGTTATTTGGCTCATAATTATGATAGGTAGAATTGGATATAAATATGGCAAGTTCAGATTCAAATCAAATTGCCTTTATTAAGGGCATACATTAATTTAACCAGTTACCAATATAAATTAGGGAATGCTAGTCTATTAATATATTTAAAAAGAGTTTATTTAGACACCAGAGTTTATGAAATGTAAAGATTGAAACTTTGATTACTGTAGTAGTGAGTCGCACTTATTTGCTAAATAAATTCGTTATTGTTATTATAATCTCCTAAAAGCAATAACATTATTTTTTTAAATTGACGTTATATAATTTCCGTAGTGTATGGGAGCAAAACTTTTCTTGAAACAAACTAATATTACCATTCTGCATTTCAACTATTCATTAATCAATATAAGTTTCAAAATGAGGTTGTATATTCAAAGTTAACTGGCTATAAAGACTTTTAAAATAATTTTTTATTCCATAATATAATTTAAATTTATATTTGGGTATTCATACATTATTTCGAGTTACACACTTTACCTAAGATATTTAATTAATGGCAAATTAATGCAATGCTTTTTGTGCGAAAAACATTTGCTTAAATAATGTCTAATAGTCTAATAGAAAAACAATATTGTAAATTTAAAACTCATATTAGCATAAAATCAAAGAGAAAGTGCAAGAAATTATGGAAATGAATAAAATATATAAAACTATAGTTAATAAATAAAATTATATATTAACATAATAATGAAATTATAGGCAAGAATTGTACCGTAAAATATATTACGAACGCTTTTCATTGGCGGAAATTACTTAATTAATATAACACATAACAAAAAAGCTTTACAGAATGATAACGCCGAATATAATCAAATCAACTGTTAATGCTAATATAAATAATACAAAGGACCACAGTTTGGGACTGTAATTTGGTTATTAATTATGAATAAAAAATAAAATAACAGTAGCAATGATGAAATATTTTAAACAATTTTAAGTAAATGAAATGAAACGACTAATTTATAATAGTCAATACAATATAGTTACATAATAATTCATGTTTTATCTTTTCTGTAATATAATTTATTAAATAATCAATACTTAATTAAAACTTATTTTCTGTCATTTTCCAAGAATAATCCTTATAATTCATGTTTTACATTCTGTACTTGATGCAAAATTATTCCATAAATTCTAACATTTGTTACTTTTCACTTTATCTGTCTGTTACCGTCTTCCAGGCCAAACCCTCCTGTATCCAACGACTAACACTTCCATTTATCTGTATAAATATATATTATGAGCTTATGAGAGCTTATGAGATGTTTGTCGCTATGTTTCCAAACGTCCTATTTCTGAATACACCTTACGGTTTCCTTCTGTGATCAAGCGTTTTATGGATATTCATATCTATCATTAATTCAATCTGGACAAAATTGTAAATATTCTTCTGCTTAAATTTTACCCCTTCATTTCATTTGCAAATATATTATAATAAGGTTGATTAGTTAAATATGAAATTATTAATTCCCTGTTAAAATACCCAACAATAAATTTATATATATATATATATATTGTTTTTCCTCTTTTGAAAAAATCAGTACAAACTTATTGCCTTATTCATAAATTATGGTATCCAATTTTTTAAAATTTTGAAGTAAATTTAAATTTGTTAAATATAAAAATAATAATTACGATAAAAATACTGTTGTATACCTAATTAACAGTTTTTATTGTAATTCCTGCTTTCTTTGTCAATCTAAATGCCCATTAAAATACCGCATAAATGAACACTAAAATAACTTAAAATTTTAATAAACAAATTTATTCAGTCTTGTCGATATATATATATATATATATATATATATATATATATATATATATAAACACCATAAATTGATTAGTAAAATATCATCCGCAATTTCTTGTTTCCGTAAGTAATTTTTCATTTAAGAAGGTAAATGTATTAATAAATATTATATAGTAAATATTTGTTTTGAATTCATTTTACACCGTATACGGTTTCCAATCAAGAACTGTTAATAAAGTTGATATTAAATTTTTTCCGACTTGTGAGGTGGTTTACTATTTTAGGATTTCCAAACAGTGACTTCGCCTTAGAAAAAAAGTGTGGACATGGAGAAGGGAATACTGTGGCTCCAAAGTAAACTCCTTTCCCGTCATTCGGAAGGGCATCAGAATAGGACCAGCCCGACCTACTGATGCAAGTTTTCTAAGGTTTTCTCTGCATATTATTTAGGATCCTTAAACTTATGCCCGGGGACTCTCAACCCTTGGCTACCCCGATCTAACTTTCAGATACCCCTATTCAATTTAGTTCCTTTGTCATTAAAGGGAAGTTGCCTGTTTCAGGATAACATTCACACCCTCGGCCCCCAAAATATTCCAATTTCAAAATTTTAATTACGTTGCATTGCATACGAAAGCCCAAGGATCAATAACCTAGCACGTATCAAAACAGACCAATGGAAAAACTATTGAGAATCAACCTATTTTCTTAAAAGTTATCTGCATTACTTTACTACACCATCACACGGTTTTTATTCCACTGAGATTCATTACATATTTGAAAAATAATTTTGTATATTGTTCGCTTTCACTTCTTCTTTAATAGTTATAAACGTATTTCATACCAACTTAAAAAAAACGTTACAATTCCAAATGTCTCCGATGTACAATTATTAGTTGTATTCTAATTAAATTTTTAAAACCACTATGCAAATTTATATAACTTACGCTGTTTTGGTTATGTACTTTTTTTAAATGAAGGACATGAAACACATAAGGTTTTGTTTTCTAGTGTATTGTTTCCTTAAAATGTTTTGTTTTAAATTTCGTTATTTTCGTGTTCTAATAAGATTTATTATTTTTTAAGTGTAAATTTTTTTCTGCATTAACAGACTGGTTAAGAGTTTCGTCTTTTGTACTTTGGTATTAATACTTTGCTTACAATATAGAAATCTGTGACGCAGTAATTCAATGAGAGCAACTCCATGGCGCCTGAATTCATTGCCCGAGGCCCAGACCATCCCCCGATGCCTGTAATACCTTCGGCTCTACACGATTCCGAGAAGAAAATAAGAAAGAAACGGGAGGGGGCAACCCTCTCCACTCTCCTAATGATCCAATT
Organism: Eucriotettix oculatus; assembly: GCA_034510155.1. Lineage (NCBI taxonomy): Eukaryota > Metazoa > Arthropoda > Insecta > Orthoptera > Tetrigidae > Eucriotettix > Eucriotettix oculatus. The sequence continues at coordinate 187,642,864 of CM067376.1, forward strand.
AATTCCGCTAAGGAGACTTTTTCTCCCGTTCTTTCGCCAATCTCACATTCCCCCTCCCCCGGCCCGTTTCCCCACCGAGGCCTCACCTTGCTCCGTTTCAGGCTGCCCCCTCTTACCTTAGCACGATCTCTCCAAACTATCATTTAGGGAAGCGAAGTCATTTTAAAACTCGCAAAAGGCAATGCGTCTTCGGAGCCAGACTAATTTGTTATTATAAATTCCGGTAATGGAGAGACGCCGAAGCAGAAAGAGTGCTGGTTTAGGAGGGTGTGGGGGTTGAATTATGCAGACGTTTCGATGTCCCCGAGCGCACGTGTCAGTAATGGCGCCTAAGGTGATGCGGAAAGAGAATTACAAGCCACATTGCAGTTTTTATTCTCTGAAACTCACGGACAAAAGGGCCGTTTATATGTAAAATATGGCATTTCCCTGAGCAAGAAACATAACCATCAATATTGCACATAAAAAACTTACTTATCTGAATAAGTACATATTGCATAAATCAACACGCATGAGTTAATTATACAGAGGCTAATAGCATTTTCGCATGAAAATGAATTATTTACTACATGTTGAACATAAGCATTGCTAATCGAATTAAGTTTTGTAATATAGATAGCTGAGAAAATAAAATGAATGATGCGTTGGTAACTTTGTGAAATAATTTGTTTCTTAATAATGTTTTGATTTCTCATTATGATCTAAATGTTTAGTAGTTGCTAATATATATATATATATATATATATAAATGAATCACCGTAATGAATGTACACACATTGTATCGTTTTTGTCAGGACAGGTTTTGTATAAAATAAAACATTTTAAAATTCGTACGTAAAATTTCAATATCTCATAATGTGTAAAAAATTCTACGGAAAAGCTGCCTCATGTCGGCGCGTTTGAATCTCCAAAATGAATGTGGGTTGCCTATACTCTTGATCTGTTTGTGCTCCGAAAAGGCTAAACGGATTTCAATGAAAATTTCAGGGATTGAAACAGGAATTTTAACTTAAAAGTTTCGTGAATATTTTATTTAGATATCTTGCAGAGTTCAGAATATATTATTGTAAATATTTATAAAACCATTGAATTGCCGCTCGAAAGGTGGCGTAAAAATCAATTGCGAGTTAATTAAAAGTCCTATTATGCGTTCCTATACCATTCATTCCACTTACTGTGTTATAACATGCGTAATTTTGGCAGCATGAGAGAAAGAGAGAGAGAGAGAGGGAGGGTGTGCAACCATTCTTATTCCACCTATTGTTGTAAACATGATACACCGGTACTTGTTCGAAACCAACTGCGACTTATAAGGTTTTCCGTGAAGCGATCATAAGCTCAAGCTGGACTGGACCGACGTGTTCATACAGTATTGATAGTGACATTCATTCGTATTGAATTAAGTTTCTTTTGAAACAGCAAAACTTAGTGTGTTTTGATGTGTTTATCATCGTGTTATTTATTGTTTGTGATAAGAAAATGCCCCTAGTGAGGCGTCAAAATTTAGGTTGGCATACGTGTAACGCAAGTCGAGTTCATAATCTTCGAGACAATGGAAGAAGCAAACAGAATCGAAATTTCTCAAGCGAGATTTACCACGGGTCTGGAAGAACATATACCATCGGGTTCAGGCGAGAGGCGACAAAACAGACGGTCAAACGTAACAATTACCGATGAAAGTTTGGCGTATAACTTCCGAACGACTCTCCTAGTCGGAAAGGTGAAATTTTTATATGTAATATAAGAAAGAATTCTTGAGGCCAATTGCTTTTATAGTTTCCCCGACAATATTTGTGTATAATTTCAACCTCTTGCAGTATGTGAGGGGTGGGGTGGAAATGAGTTATTTGAAAATATAAAGGAAATAATGAACATTGGGGTCGAAACTGCTGTATTACATTATGACCTTTAATATGCGATTTAAGTAAACATTCATCCCCTAAATTGGGGAAGAAATTTTATTCTGTCAGAGTATTGAAAATATTTTTAGTCTATTATTGTATCGGGAGTATTTTTGACTTTCCAGATACTGGGAGCATATTTGAGGTTCATATTGTGGAGCTTTCGATGGCGGTTTAGTCATGTGTTGACCAAGAATTAAATAATGTACCGGGATAATATGAATAAATACCCGGGAAACGCCTTTAATAATAAAGGTATCTCAGTTGTAAGTAAATAAATTTATGTATTTTAATAATTACTTCTTATCGGACGCCACATCACTAGTACGTTTTCTAGCATTTCTAAGTATTTTCGTCACGAACAAATATTTACTATGATCATAAATTACACTACTTGAATACGACCAGATTTTAATATTAATGGAAAACTGCTTCTTGCAGTTAAAAGAATAATGACTGGATACTGTATTTAGAAATCTTATAACAACCATATAAACAGAACCGTACTTATAGCTCTTTTAGGTAAAACACCGGCTGCCCTCGTCAATCCGTGCCTACCTTTTTCTAACTTCCACATCCCCCTTACCAACTCCCCCCTATGCCTGTTTCATGATCACCTTCATGTATCCCGTTACCTTAAAAAACTTTTTTTTGTCGATTCATAAATTTAAAAGTTAAAAATATTTTAAATATTGTATTAATTTAACTATATAAACATGGCATATATTCTATTTTTTTAAAAAAATGCTTGTAGGTCATTAATCAATAATGCAATTTAACAATTGATAATATCTCATTATTATTTATTGAAACAACGATGTTTAACTAAATACTGTGAATTACATTTCCAATTCACTAAATTATTCCGAATAGTTTATAAAAATAGCATAAAATAAATTTTTCGTAAGTGATAATGACGACTAATAACGACGATAAATCAGCACAAGTGTTAGTTCAATAAAAGTTTAAATTTATGAGAAAACAATGCGTTGACTAACTATTATCTGTAATTGAATTAAGTATAAAAATGTAAACGTTACTTGTTACACAATGAAGATATAATTTATTACCAAAACAGAGACTTAGATTTATTTATTGAATCCATTAGTCTTCAACTGAAACAATAAGACAACTTAAAACTTGCAATATAAAAATTTAAATATTCATTAATTGGAACGGTTCAAATACAAGAAGCAACGGAATTACAATATTTATTTATGTTCGGTTAATGTTGTAGGTTTTATACTACCTTATCTTATTTTGGAACTATTTCCAATTAAGTTGTATTTTACACATTTGCTACAAAGTATATATTATGACGAATTTTTTTCATATTTTAATTACAGAAAAGGAGCATTATAAGTCGGTTTTATTTAGATTATTCTTGAGAGTTTTATTTTCATGCTTGCACAGAATGCGATTTATAAATGTCTCATGTTTTTCATATGAAATGTCTCTAGAATATTTGTAATATTGTAATTATTCTTTTGTGAATTTTTGCCCTTGTAGAAATTATTTAGTATTAAATGTTTACTTACACTATATAAACTAATGCATGTTTGAAATACGTTGCAATAGAGAATAATACAAATAAGTGCGTAGTAGACTGAACGGGGGTTGAGCAGCTGTGATCATTGTTCGCCTACAAATTTATGAGCATAAAATCGGCAGAGATACTGGTTGTCTGTCACTTATTCCAGAGAGGGACTTTGAAAGTGTTCACATGGACGAAAATATTCTTTTTTTTGTGTGTTGGGGAACACCGAACCTCACTAATGTGTGACAAACCAGTAGCTAGGAGGGAAGAATGAAGGGGCATTCGAGGACACGGACGGACAGTGGAGTATAGTTGTTCAGTTTTGTAGTCTTACCAGAGAGAGGCTATAAAATATACTAACTGGACAAGTAAAAAATATTTTCCACTCAGCCTGGGCCAGCGGACGTCATCTGATGTCTACCAACTGGGTCCTCTCCATGCCAGATGTTTCAGAAACCAGCGGTCGTGATAATCCAGTAAGTGATGCAATTAGCTCATCGCATAACCAAGGCCTAAGCCATGCCCAGCAATTCCTATGTAGTTGTTTTGTTTCTGCCTCACATCATTACGCCGAGTTTTTAATGTTGCTCAATAAATGTTCGTTTTATTCAAATTTATTTATTTTTAAATTAATATATTTTCCCCCGACAAACATTAAATAATAAGTATAAATAATACATTTTGGCGTCCAATATTGTGGCTTAAATAAATATTACAGTATGTTCTTCGGACAATTTTTGTTGTAGGACATTTCATTCTTACATCTGTGCAATGTATTAATAAACTTACTTTTTACGTTATAACTTATGACAAATCTGTGACGAATCCCATTCATTGAAATGATACAGGAATGTAATGTTAAATAATAAAACAAACATTATATATAAAATAACCGCCAGCTTTCTCCCAATCAGCTTTACTCTCAAACTTAACCGCATATGAAAGAATTGACATGAAATGATTTATATTAATAAAACGTGCTCCTAATAAGGCCGAATGGATTAATTCATGCTATATTTTTGGCAGGTCTTTGACGTGTACCAGATCATCCTTGCCCGCAACTTTACAACCACCCTCACTGGAACTGAAGTTTTCCTGCCTCGGCAGAATATATAGCCCCACGCAAGTCGTCTATACTGCTGTTGCGAACTGAAGAGATTCATACTTATTTTTTGGCACCAGTTACCCCCTTGTGTGCTTTGAAACGTTGGAGCGTGGCATGGAGCCAGAATTGAACCGGCGTGCCAGTGAAATACTGGAAAGTAGACGGCCTTGAAACATCACCACAAATGATGCCCCTGTAATACTGGGCGTGGATGTGCAACAGCTTATGAATATTTCAGACCGCTTATCAAAGCAACAAGTTGATTCTATATCGAAATATTTGAGCTTATTCGAGCATCGTTGGCAGTGGCATCTATAAACTTTCAATTGGACTTTAATAGTTCTGATATATCTTAAATAAATCATACATATTCCATGTGGACTATGACGGAATGTAAACATAAATTCCATCTAGGGACGAAACAAATAAATTATAACTTAAGGGAAGGTTTCATTTTTTTTGTCGTTCAAAATTTTCTCAAACTAATTCACACTCGCCATATTTAGAAAATCTTTTCTGTATAAACTCTTACAATCTGTTGTTCATCTTCAAGCAAAACATAGTAAAAAAGTACAACGTTTTGTAATAAATTATAAAGCAGTTTACAGTATCATTTAAAATATGTCAGCTTCAATATATCAGTTAATTCGGATAAGTTCCAATATTTTCAGCAGCAAAACGATGAAATTGAGATCAGCTTATCAGCTGCCACTAAAGCTACAGGTGTAAAAATGTAAAACTAATAAATACGTAATATATTAATGAATTCGACAAAAAATGTAAGAATATTACCATTTATATCCAGTAGATTTTGTTTGAAACTACAAAACTGAAAACAAACACGTCTATTTACAGGTATCCTATCCACTCTTTAAAATCTCAAGATATTAGCCTAAACCGATCTCAAATTTCCCACCTCGCATTTATTGTTAATTACAGTCACAACACTTTGTTAAGTATAAATTGCAATGAAGTTATTTTGTTGTCACCATTCATTTTTCATTATTCGTCGCAGTGTTTCGACACAAAGAAAAGTGTTTGAATGATAATTTTATACATTCATGTAAATAGTGGTTGAACTACATGGCTTTCTGCTGTAATTAATTTATTTAAATAATTTTGGAACTGATAAAATTTTTTGGGTAATAGGTTTCATGAAGGCGATCCTTTAATAGTATAGTAAGTGAATTGAAAGGAAGGATGTGGAAAGTAGAGCAAGGTAGGTAAGGGTTTAGTAGGGACCGCGGGCTATAGTTTAAGGATCCTACCTGGTGATTAACCTAAAAGAGAAGCAGGAGACCCTGAATCACGGAGGTCGGGCTGTTGGGTACTATTCTCACACCCTTTTGAATGACTGGAAATGAGTTTGCTATGGGGTTGCCACATTCCAGCAGGTGGCTGGACTGATCCAATGGGATCAGAGGACAACTCTTACCATTTGCTCAAGGTCTGCGACATATGAATCATCTCATTATTACTTGCATAGAACCTACAATGTATCGAGCTGCTTCAAAACTATTAAGTGGGAATCCGATTGGACAATTGTTAACAGTGGAAACTACTTCATTGCTTGTGATTAGCTAAAAGTAGTGTGTTCGATTCGAAGCCGGAAACGGAGGAAAAAATTGTATTCTAGGGCTGCACTCCGAAGGATATTGGATTATGAAAATATTTTAGGTTGCAATTAAGAACCTGTACTTAGAAAAAAATTTTATAGTTTCCTGTTTTGCCGAGGTCTGATAACGTAACCCGTTAATGAGAGAGACAAGACCAGGTGGAGTGTAAATTTGTGTGCCTGAATTGCGGAAGCTGCAGAATCTTCGCAGAAAGACGGATTTTTTCTAGTGTTTTCTACACACAATTCATGCGGGGGACCGCCGCGGTTATCAGAGAGTGTGCTTTCATAGCCTTAACTTCACACATACGATCTTTGACAACGGAGCCTTCGCCAAGTCAGAAATTGCTCAGTGACTACGATTTCGATACCTTGTAGACTGCGCATAAACCGTAAGACTAAACAATCACATGTAATTTATACTTTCAATTTTCAGGACAATATTTTTGCCATTTTAAATGCCTGTACAAGAATATATTTCATTGCTGATTTAAACTTGCGGAAAATATTATTGATTTTATTTAATGCATTTGTCTTTTTTTGCTGTTTACAGACAAGAAACATTCTAAATTTCCAGTATAATTTCAAGTTAATAGTATATTAAATTAACTTCTGTTGAATGAATTTATTGTTTTGTTGTGTTTAAATACTTCTATTCAAATTTTCACGATACCCAATCCAGTTTTATATATATTTTTTAATATTTCAAATTATAGCTGTGTATTGTGTGGCTACAATAATATAAAATCTACCTTAGTGAATACTATTAAAAAATATCCTTTCAGAAAATTAATCTCCTAATGTATGATAGACACACCATTATCAACCATGTGCTTTGACAAAGTAGTAGAAGCCTTGTAATCCAATTTAAAATGACTTTTTTGATGGTATTACCTTTTATACTTACGTATATTTTACCACTCTTTACAGTTAGTTCTAAACAGCACATTTTTCAAATCTTATTTTATCAATTTTACCCTACATTGTCTTTACGAAACGCTCCTTCTTACATCAGGATGAACTTACAGTCAATATTATTCCTGATTAGTAATAAATTGCAGTTCAGTTTTCGTACCCTACTTTGTAATAACAATTGCGTGTTCTACTTTTATTTACATTTGAAACAGAGTTCAATCAGTTTAAAATTACAAATAGTGTTTATTTATCAAAACTGATGAATATGGAGTAACTTAGTAAAGCAGTAAAATTGATTCTGAAACAAATAACGTGTTGGTGAATTGAGAATTCATATATGAAATTTAGTTACGTGCACTACAATTTCCTTACTATTTTACACCTTCAGATGAAATCTTTTGTAATATTCTGATAATATGAAGCCAATTACTGGTCGCGTAGAACGGCAATATGTAAGGGGAAGTTCAGTAATAAAGAAACACCATCATTTTGGGGCAGTGATCTTTTCCGCCTCAGTCAGCAACGAGATTAATGAACCGTCGAACAGGCATTTCCAATTACGAGGCTTTCATAACCCATTTTAATAAAAGAATAGAAAGGCTTGGCTCATAAGGTATCTGCACAGATCGATATGAAAATCGGGCACTCTTGAAATTTGTGAAAAACGGAGGGGCTTGGGATGGCTGTTAAATTGAATCTCACGAAATATACTTGTAAAAGACGGTACCGCTGTCCAAGTTTACTCCCTTTAACGGCATGGAAACGGATATAATAAATAGTAACGTTACAAAAATAAACACCTCGTAAAATATTTATATAACAGCAGACGATAGACCAGATGTGTTTTTTAAATATTTTAGCAGCCTATAAATTCAATATTTGACGGTTAAAATATTTAATTTTCTAGTTGTGCTCAACATACAGAAAATAAAATCTACTAATGTATTTTTGAAGACAACACGTATATATTTGCTATATTTAACGTTTCAGATAGCAACCGAATAGATAAAATGTATTTGATACGTGAGTCAGGAGAACCGAGTTTCTACGAGATGTTTTGGGTATTTCATATAAGGCTGCATATTAAATAACGACTAATAGGTGTTTTATAATTGCCTCATTGAATATGCGTCATGCTCGGATAAACTTTGGTCTTGTGCTGTTGTTATGTTGGAACTGTTACAGACGAATTTTATCAGCGACCTAAAATTCCTCTCGTTTGTGAAGTTTGCTTAAACAAGACAATTGTAGCCGTACTTCCCGATCCCTTGACGGCGAGGTGTAATGAAGTTATCTTAGTCCCTTTTGGCGTGCCCCAAGTCTCTCGCAAGGCCTAACAATAATCTGCGAAATTAGAGGAACTTTAAAACACAGCGTTTCTCCTCAACCCCTACTTACTTCGATTCTCTCCTTTCGCAACGTCTCGAAACCAACCGCGAGCAAAGCTTTAACCTAATAAACGGCCTGCAAATGTGTTTGCTCAAAGTTTACGCTACTTTCAAGATTCAAACTGTTATGGCTTGAGAAGTAGGAGTAGCGGTCGGAGAGAAGGGGCATGCATGTGTTTGCAGAGGCTTTCCAGCCCCAAGCCCCCGCGTGTGTACCTCTAATTTAAATTAGATTTCTGTTTAAGATAGCAATTCAACACGATTATGGATTATAACACACCTTTCGCAGAACGGTACACATGTGCGCACAAATATAAATTGAACCGACAGAACAGAATAATACCGGGATAATGCGCCAGCATAAATATACGAGTAGACCTCTCGCCTCTTACCTCCACAATTATACCAACTGTACTTATGTAGCTCAGCCGGTGGTTTATTGTGTTTACTTAAAATTAATGTTTCTGGGCAGGGCAGAGCAGAAACGATGCCAAGAATCAGTTGCGTTGGCTGCAAGCAAATTTTGATATAAATAGAAAGTGCTTCAAAACCCTTGAAAAATAATTACTCGACAGTAAACTTTTGAAGTATAATTACCGCCTTTAAGATAAGTAAGTCAGACACACACACACAAATTACTCATACTTGTTTTCCTCTATCAAAGAGAGCAAGCATTTAATTACATCTGGAACAATAACTTAAAATTCTAATTTATTAATCTGACTATAATTCTAACTAATCGCTTACTAATTAAGTTTAAAACTAAATGGATTACTTATCATATTATACTGTCCACGTCAAAACACAGAAATCAGTTTATAAAGTTTAAGAGGCAGTATTGCATAATACAAAATTTTACTTCCACTCTACCATAGATGCATAAGTCTAACTACATTCGCATCCGTGATTGATACAGAAAAAAGTAATTAATGAGATGATGGAAATACACCACTTTCATTTATAACAAGAAAAAATAAAAAAATTAGATTTTATTAAAGTTCTACAAATTACAATAATATTGAAAGATCCAAGAACGTCGTATAATTCAGAAGTAATAACTTGGTTGAAAGTTCCCATCAAATTTACTCTAACCAAATATTTTACAGAAAAAAAATGTGTCTCAACTTATATAACTTTTTAAAAGACATTGAAATAATAAAAATGAATAAAATCACTGATAATTTTTTACCCTGAAAAATATAAACGATACTCTCGTTAGGGTATAGTTGCTGTTTTAATTGTAAAAACGAAACGAGCAGAAGCACGATTAAATTCGTAGATTTCCGTTGCATTACACATGGAGTTTATAATTATAAACAAATTGTTTATAACAGCTTGTCTATACACTGAATAGGAACAGTGTTTAGCCTACCCACCAGACCACGTTCCACCCAGAGTTTCAGGTTCAGCTCCCCGATGTTGACGTGTCTGACTGTAGGTTTTTTTATAGTCAGTGTTGGTGGCGATTATCGGCCACTCTGTACTCGGGAAAAGAAGAATTTTTTTAACTCCTGAATATCTAACACAATGTAGAAAAAAAGAGAAACTTGAGAAATTTTGAACCTTTTTCAAAACGATGTACACTCGCTGAGCTCTTCTGTTGATCTGCTCTGCTAGCAGCTCCTATCTCGTCCCTTCCTATGCTATTAAAGGGGAGTTGCCTGTTTCACGATCACCCTCATGTAACCTGCTAACCAAAATTTCAACCTCCTTTACTTATCAGGGATTCTGATAATCTAGCCAAACTACAGCGTCTCGTCCATGCTGCGTGAACGAAAGTTTCCTGGTAGTGTTCCGACGGAGAAACAATAATTTGATATTCATATGTTAAATAATTTAAATAATGTATGTAATTCACATGTAAACATGAAATTAGGTTAGTCCATTGATTAGCCTACTTTAGCAGATGAGTTAAATTGTTTTTTTTTCTTTGCGTTTGTCTGAGCATATGATGCGGGTGACGATTAACCGGCGGTGTATTGATTATTGGAGGATAAATCGGTAAGTCAACTGGTCTGCTGGTGTATTGGTAAGGTGGGTTAAGATGTGTCTGAATATTGTGGGGTAAGAATGAAGTCGATTGGGAGTTTTTGTTTTGAGCCGACGAATACGTAGCTGTGGGGGAGCATTGTTGTGGATTTGTTGGATCGTGAGGTTCGTGTGGTTAAGGGCGCTTTTAATTAGGGACTTTATGGATTTGGTGATTATGTAGTTTACTTTGGGAAGTGAGATGAATGAAGGTTTTTCTGTGTACCAGAGAACGTTTGTAATGGTACGCAGGTTTTTGCTTTGCTTTGTTTGAATTTTATCTGAGTGAATTTTGGCGGTTCCTCCCTATATGGATGAGGCATAGGACCAGGTTGGTGTTATTATGGAGAGGTATAAAAGGCGTTTTGTGCTTTTGGTAAGAGGAGCTATTCTGTTTAGGAGTATATATATAGGGTTCTGAATTTATTTAGATTTACACGAGAGTTTTGAAACGAAGATATTCCTAGATAAGTTGTTCTTGTTTTTGTAGGTATTAATTATTTAGATAGAGGTGGATTTTAGGAGGACGGATTTGGTTAGTGGGAATGGGACGGTTACTGATTTGGTGGGGTTGATGATGATTCGTTTGTGTAGGAAGGGAGCAATGGCGCTATCTTTGGGGACGCCCGCAGTGAATGTGTGTAGTTGGGAGAGGTGTTTGTTTATTTTGACAGAGAAGGTTCTGTTAGAGAGGTAGTTAAGACTATTCTGTAGTGAGTTTCATTTCGGAGGTATGAAAGGTTGGTGAAATTTGTCAAAAGCTTTTTCGATGTCAAGAAAGGTGGTTGTTCGTAACAGTTGTCTATGAGATTGGAGAGGCAGTATATTTGATGAGCACAGAAATACTTTGGGCAAAAATCGTATTGTGTGTCCGGAATCAGGAAAGAGAGTTGTTTGATTGATAATCATGAGCGGAAATTAATACTACTGTCTGCAAGACAATCATAACTAAAATTGACAGTTAAAACTGTATAGTAATAAGGTTTTAGTTCAATAAATTGTAATTCAATTCAGTTATCTATAATTGCACAGCAATTTTGAGGATTGTACAAAATTCATTCTTGTTTAATTCAATAAGTAACAATTTATTTCCTGCTAACAGAATACCAGATCTGTGTATACTGAGGATTAATTATTTTTTATCTAATTTTTCACATTTTCTTAACGGCACACTACCTAAATATTTCTGTCCTTACGGTCACTCAATAATGTCGCGTTTCTGAAACACATACAGAATTTCGTTACAGGTCGATCGAATAACAGTTCTAAAAGCTGTTCATGATTGTTGTGTTGTAAAGAATTCACAGCACAAAACAATCCCCTAATGCATATCATATCGAGTAGTAAATTATAGCGAAGACAGGTTCATTAATACGCATACAGAATAATTAATCATATTTAATTGAATGAATAAAATAGCAGTGTACAGACTTTTAAAATAATAATTTAATTAAGAAACATGTAGCTTTATTAATAAACTCGTAATTTAGAAGCCTATTTTCTGCTGTTTTACTTATTTAATAAAAGCTCACTGTATAAAAGTAACAATCCTATTAAAAACTGTAGGCACTGTTGTGGGATGGGTTCTTCAATTGGGAATCTTCTAAATAATTATCACAGCGAAAGTTTAAGCACACTTAATGGATTGTATTATAGCGCTAACGAGATACGTATTGACGCGTCGGCGGCGAGTCGTCTCTCAACAATTAGACTGAAAAGGTACATTAATCGGTTACAAAAAATTTGAAGACTAGTAATATGATTCAGCTGACTAAGTAAGCAAAATATATAAAATTGCGAATGATCGTTTATTAACTTTCGTCGATTTTCAATTAGTTAATACCCTAGATCAGGAATTAGTAACAGGTTTTTGAGAACGGGTAAATTACAACCTTAAAACTTTTACGCGGGTTAAATATACGGAAAAACATTAAAATAGTTACAGTAAGTAATAAATGGTAGACGCAAAATATTGTCCCTTTTTAAGAAAATGAATAAATCGAAAACTAATAAACGGAAAGCAAATAAATGGTTGGAGTGCAGCGAAATAACTTTTTCTGACCTGTTGTTTAATTTCAAATCATAACTACACTATATCCCTTTAATATAAGTTAAATAAATAGTATTACATTCGTTTCCACTATAATTATTATCTTACTAAACGCAAGTTCATTATTTATCTTCTTATTTTTATTCATTCGTATTTCATTGTTTACGTTATAAAAATTGCATAAATGAGTCTTTATCAGAAGGCCATTCTTCTGTGGCGCTGTATGGATGCGAAACGTGGACGGTAGGAGTTTATAGAAAGCCCTAAAAATTCGTATACTTACTTTCATGTACTTTCTTATTATTATTTACCAGGTTTTCAGATTGTAAGGTTGCATTGGTTATTTGGAATGGTACGAAATTGGTTATACTAGCAATAAGTGTTAGACCACTGACAAAAAACCATCTGAACGCTTAATTTTAACTGATAATTAGCTTCTTCGTTTAGTGTGTCCTTGTTACAAACAGTACAGCTTTCAAAAATGTATCTAATATTTTGGGTAGATCGTTTATTTACATTATTAAGTAGACTAAGAAAGTAAGAAGGGGGAAATGTTTAAAAGTATCTGGATTAGAGTAATTGTTCTCTAACTAGGTCCTCTGTTGACTGATAAATGGACAGAAATATATTAAGTTATTAAAGTATGAAACGAGTATTACTTAGGTCCAAATATTGTTTCAGTTTTATGATCGTAAATTAATTATTTTGATACCTGAAGCTTGGTCTTTTTCCTCTGTTTTAAGACCGCTGCTACGGGGTAACTCGAAAGTAGAAGGGCTTTTATTCAAATGAAGACATAATATGAAAGCTTTTATATACAGTTACCGATCTCAGTAAAGATATGTAAACACGTGAAACGCATTTCACCCTTGAGATAACGAAGAGCAATGTCCGGCTGGTTTGGGCATTTCAGCGCTGTGTTCTCCACTTACGTCCATAGATTTTATTACAGTCCCTGCGGGTTCAGCTTAATGCATTTCCTCGCTCAACTAAATAGAGTGGATATGAGCCGTACAGCACTAACAGCTGCCGGTCCGCAAGGGAAACACCAGATAACACAAATCAAACGTGATATGTTATGAGAGCTTCGAAAAATACAACTAAGAGGACGACAAGCTGCATGAAACACCTTGTGGATTCTCCGGAATTCGACTAAATTCTGTTTCTCTAATACACTATTAGTTGAAAGGAGTTCCAGGTGTAAATTGAATTAGTACATGAGAGTGAGAGGACAATTAACGAATATTCCTCATGCACATGAATTGCATTAACGTGTTATTGTAGTAGTATTTAGTCCTAATACTGATCTGATGCAACCCTTTATGCTAACTTATCTTGCGCAAGCCTTTTCATTTCATTATAACTTGCCCAACCCACATCGGCCCTCAACTGCTTGGCGTATTCCATCCTTTGTCTCCCTCTTGTGTTCTTACCCCCCACGCTTCCCTCTAATGCTAATTTGACAAGACCCTCGTATCTTAAAACGTGGCCTATTAATCTATTCCTTCGCTTAGTCAACGTCCCCCATATTGTTCGCTTTTCCCCTATTCTGTTTAGAACTGCCTCGTTTGTGATTCTATCCATCCATCTGATTTTCATCATTAGCCTAAAGCACCACACTTCCAAGGGCTTCTATTCTTTTCCTTTCTCCAACTCCTATCGTCCACGTTTCGCACCCACATAACGCCACGCTCCATACGTACATTTTTAGCAACGATTTCATAATATTCACACTTATATTACCCGTAAGTAAATCCCTCTTTTTCGCGAAAGCCTTCCTTGCCTGTGCTATCCTACTCTTTATGTCTACTATACTTCTGTCATCCCTAGTTATTACGCTTCCCAAGTAGCATAATTTCTTAACTTCCGTAAAAATATCCCTTCCCAATATAACACCCTTTGTTATTTTACTCTTTCTCAAGGACTATGTTCATGCCATTTATTATGGTTTCCAGGTCTTTTTCTGACTCCCCTAATTTTACAATATCGTCAGCAATGCGTAAGGTTTTTATTTCTTTTCCGTGCAGTATGATTCCTTTTGCTTGAACTTATTGTAGGCCTAAAGCGCAAAACCCATACAAATTGGAGAATTAAATGCAAAACCGTTTTCTTCATCTGCGTTTCTATGCATATGTTTCTACTTTCATATTTGTTCTCACGCTTCGGTATGATTTGAGTAAGTCATTTCTCGTTCATTATGAAACGACCAACAGCTAACCTTTAAACGTAGTTTCAGGTAATATTTATTTGGTATAAACACTGCTTTAAATAAAATTGACCATTTAAACAGCCCTCAATATATTTATTAGCACAAAAACCGGCAAAATGTCAATTTTATACAGAAGGTTTCACCACTTAGGAGGAAAGAAAGTAAACAAAATGCAGTGTAATATATACATATATAATTACAATATATACAACTAATTTAGAAAAAAGACGAGTGGAAAAATGCTGAGAACAGAGTGAAGAATGGACTTTGTGTGAATTGATCAAAGGTGCATGGAATTCAAGTGAAAGGAAGTGGAATTAGATCGTGATTAGTAAATTATAGGTGAGTCTTGTTTAGTTTACAGGAATGGAGGGATGTCGAACCGGTCCTTGGACGTCGACTCGGATTAGCTCAGTTGCCCTCCAGGATAGTAGGAGTTCCCGAGTCCCTGGTCCAGTCAAAAATTTTCCATTCTTGTATTTCTTGTATAGTATCTGTAAGCTACTAATGAGCTTCAATTGAAGCGTTTCACTTCCTTTCAATACAATATATACCTTTACAAGCTACATAACAACCCGTACCTGTTAGTGTAACACACAATTTACTTAAAATTCCTAGTTTTAACTCGGAATGGTTTCATCCGCCGTAAATATCCTTGAAACCATGCCTCCTAGATCAAATTCACGGAAATACTTCTATTTATTGAACCATTGAATTTACAGTTTTGTATAATAATTTAAATAAGACAATTGTAAAATATTTTTACTTATTATGTACAATATCTTCATTTTGCTAACTATTACACAATCATATTAAAATTTTTAATTAAATTTGCGTACACAATACCTTCATTTCCTACTTCATATTTATTATTTATTACTATATCAATTTCCTTCAGAATGTTCAATCTTTCTAACATTCTCCTTTTCATCACATTCTTGTCTCTATGGAAAACTACACATTTATCGCAGTCAGTTTCATGTTAAAAATCCCCAAATTTTTTATAATTTTGTGATATATTTGGCACCCACTTTTAAATTAACCTTATAGTTATTTTATAAAAATTCTTTCCCGGGCGACCAATGTGTATTTTATCACAAAATTTTTACATTTTGTGTGCACACAACATTCTTCATATCTATTTTATCAATAATATCCTTCTTTCCATTCACATAATTACCGATTTTATTTATAAGTTTTACCATTAATTTAATTTAATAAAAACCATGCCCTCGTATTAATTTGAAAAAATTATCCGAGATTCCTTTAATATAGCTTACACTTAAATAACAACTCTTCGAACTATTAAATTATTTATTTCAAAACCATATGAATTTCTATGCTTCTCGGCATTCAAATATAACCCAAATTTATGTTTTACTTCAATTTTCACAGCTTTAGAATGTAGAGTTACATTAATATCACTTTCAGCGTCACCTTTCCATGTTTTATTCGTATTTTTACTTACACGTTACAACCGTAATTTAATTAAAATCGCATTGAATATCCATTATCAACAAAAATACTTTAATTTTAACCTAATAGAATTTAAAAAAATTAATGACCTTTCACAGACTTTACTCTTTAAATTTAATTAGTAACAACGTTTCGGCATATATTTATGCCTTCCTCAGGATTCCTTCCTATAGAGAAAATATTAGAGTGAATTAAACCAAGGAAGGTGAAGTTAAGACAAATTTATACCGAAACTAAATAAAACATACCACAACAGTATCAAAACATAATAATAGAATCACATATGAAGTCCAACAATAGTAATCGAGATCTGAGGCAGCAAGTAACTATTAAACTCCTTTCAGTTATAGCCAGATTGAATGCAGAAATTTAATTAGGTTAGAAAATATATGATCTGGAATCAGGGATTTCCTCCCAGTGGCCTTGGAGTAACAATGTGTATCTCAAAATACGAGTATATTTAAGTGAAAACAAAGAAATAAGAACTATACGGTAACAATAGTTGGTAAATGAACTCAAACTAAAAATGATAATGAAGAAAATTATGAATTATAAGTATTACTTAGATTACTGGAGTCATTTAGTGAATTGAGCATGTTCTTGGTGGTTCTAATGTTTGTATCATTAATATTACATAACGTTTGTACAAATTTTGTTGAAAAACTCAGGATTACAATCTTTCCCAGTTAAAATCATGTTTTTCTTTGAGTCTGTGCGTGGCGACTACATTATGGATCGTCGTTTTGTAATTGTTCTTAAATTCATTGAGTCTAGTTTGAAACGCACGTTTCGTTTCACCAATATAACATTTTTAGTAGTTGGGTTTTACGCAATTAATTTTATAGATCACGTCTTGTTGCGAATAATTTTCTAAATCGTCTTTGCACTTTTTGATAAATAAATTGAATTTATTATTAATTTTAAATGTAACCGAGAAGCCAAAAGCAACTAATAATTTCTTTAATTTCTCGTTTACACTTCCATAATACGGTAGCACCACACATAGCTTCTCCCTATCTGTAATTCCTTAAATTATCAGTTGTGGGCGAATTAAAATGGCAGTGTTTGTGAATTCTTTGAGAAGGTTGTTTATTGATAAAGACCAAAGGATACGAATTACGAATTAAAATATTTCTAATCAAACTAATAACAAGCCTCCATTCGTCAAACCAATAGCTCAGTTAATCAGCTTTATAACTACATTCCTGTTTAGATCTGAAATTTAATAATTCCCCTAGCACAAAAGGTTTCTTATACCATACATAATTTCCTGTTCTCCTAATCATTACATCTAAGAAGGGGATTTTGCCTTCATCGTCTTATTCATTCGTAAGTACTTATTTAATTTAGTTAATTAACAGTGTATATAAAAAAACTTGAAGTGTTCTTAATGAAAGTTTGTTTTTTACTTTAAGAATCTATTCCCGGAAAAAGTTTATAGTCATGATTTGATCAGCTTAATTTTATCACGACTTTAGCTGCCTCCAAACAAAATATTAGCAGGAAAAAAATCACTTAGACCTTCAATTTGTTGCGAGACCTGTGTGCTAGAGACGCGCAAATAATTAGATGCCAAATTTTTAAAGGAACCGTTCCTCACAAAACAATAATAATTTCGATATTAATTGTTTGAGTGGAAATAAATAACGCTGGGGATAATAGTAGTAGTATTGCCAATAGAGCGGTTCAATTTGCATCATTTATTCGCGTTCGCCACTACTCGTGTTTCACTAAAGCCCTTGTTAATTTTGAGCGTTTCATACGAGATGAGACTACTTGCAGCGTGAATCTGCGGTCCAGCATATTTAATAAGCAGGAGCGGTACTTGCGTGCAATGCGCGAGGAAGACAGCCTTGACTAATTGCGTAAGCGCGAGTTACGGGGGAGGGTAGGACATCGCCAAACTGCGGACATTTCCACACGGCCATCAGCGCAAACATCATTTACACTTAATGCAGTAGCTGGCGGGCGGGCAGGCCGTGTAATGAACTGCCGCGTGTAATACAGCGCAGCCGCTCGCTATTCCTGCAGGTGCACGCGCTCACTCGCTCACTCGCTCTCCTACTCCTCTACAACCAACAACATAACTTAAGGTATGAATTACAAGTGTTTACCAGCGACTCTATGTCTGCGTGGCAATTAAAATGTAGTGAGATCCTACCAAGATCTACATGACAAATGTATGCTTCCACATTGCGAAAAGCAATGATCTAACAGTGTACTAATAGATATTTACTACATTGCAACTAACAATTTTTAATCCCTACTGTAGTATGTATACATTAAAATACACATTTTATATAAAGTAGAGCTTAAATAATTGGACGCTGAGAAGACGGGGTAAAAATCAAATTACGAAATAAGCATTTATCTGACATAGAAAAAATTAATGAAATGAATTATAACAGCCTCTTTGTCAATAACTAATTTTAATTAAAAATAAATTTGTATTTGCATTTATTGTTAGTCTACAATTGGGCGCAAGTCCGGTGGCAGCTGCATAATAAAATTATTTATACATAATACTCCTAATCAAAAAAATAATCATGTTGTTGTGGTACTCAGTCCTAAGACTGGTCTGATGTAACCTTCCATGCTAACCTAGCTCACACAAGCCTTTTCATTTCCGTATAACCATCACATTCTACAACCTCCATAATCTGCTTAGCGTCTTAAACCGCGGCCTGTTAATCTATCCCTTCTCTTACTCAAGGTCCTCCATATTGTTCGCTTTTCCCCTATTCTGTTTGGAACTTCCTCGTTAGTGATTCTATTCACCCATCAGCATTCGCCTATAGCGCCACACTTCCAAGGGCTTCTATTCATTTCCTTTCCCCAACTCCTATCGTCCACGATTCGCACCCATATAACGCCACGCTCCATACGAACATTTTTAGCAACGATTTCCTAATATTCTCATTTATATTATTCGTAAGTAAATCCCTCTTTTTCGCGAAAGCCTTCCTTGCCTGTGCTATCATACTCTTTATGCCTACTATATTTCGACCATCCCTAGTTATTACGCTTCCCAAGAAGCAGAATTACTTAACTTCCGTCTAAATATTCCTTCCCAATCTAACACCATTTGTTATTCCACTGTTTCCCATACTACACTCCAATACCTTGGTTTACCCTCTATTAATCTTCATATAAAACTCTATTACCAGGACCACGCTCATGTTATTTATTGTGGTTTCTAGGTCTTCTTCTGACTCCCCTAATACTACAATATCGTCGGCAAAACGTAAGGTATTTATTTCTTGTCCTTGAAGTATGATTCCTTTACTTATTCCGTTTTAACTTGATTCATAGCCTGTTCTACACACAAGTTAAACAGCATGGGCGAAAGACTCCTTTCTTGATTACGACTTTATTTTCTTGATCTTCCATTCCAATTGCTGCTGCTTCTATTCTGTACAAGTTATGTATAAGCCTCCTTTCTCGATATTTTATTCCAGAGCTCTCCAAAATCCTTAATAGTGTGTTCCAGTTTACATTATCAAGCGCTTTTTCTAAATCCTCAAATGTCAGAAACGTCGGCCGGTTTTTTCGTATCCTGTCTTCTAAAATTAGTCGCTTACTCAATATTTCTTCTCTTGTCCCTATATTCTTCCTATTTGACGTTATATTCTTCTATATACTATTTTCGTTAATATAATTTGAAACAGTAGTTATATTCAAAATAAAATGTAGTAATAGGTAGCGAATCTTGCTCTACCTTCCGCATCCCTCCTTTTCAATTCCCTTTCTATGTTATTAAAAGGGAATTGCCTGTTTCAGGATCACCCTCATGTAATCTGTTACCCAAAAATAATTTTGCATGCATAATCATAATCCTTTAAAACGTCTATACCCCTGAAAGAAAGAAAATAGATACAATACAAGAATTATAGTAACCTAACACTTCACATTGGCTTTAATATTTAAGTTCGACTATACATTTATATTATTCAAAATTACCACTTAACGTGACACGTTTTTGAGATTTGTCCTCAATTTATTTTCCTGAAGAAGATTTCCCCCAAACAGTCCCACAGGTAAATTATTCCAGTCGTTGATGGTCCTACTTAGGAATGAGAATTTGCCAACATCTGTTTATTGCTTTCTACATTTTACTTTGAATTTATGATCCCATCTACCTATATAACTAGAATTTTGAATTTAGGAGCTAATTCCAATCCATTGTTTTTGCCCCATATAAATTTTAAATAGAAAATGCAGCCTTGCTTTCTCCCTCCTTTGCGACAGTATCTACCAACCTAGTTGTTCTACATTTTCGTTCCTATGACCCAGCCCTACTCTCACAAAATTAGCAGCCCTTTCCTGAGCTGTCTGTAATAACTCTATTTGAATTTTTCTATAGGAATGAAATATAATAAGTTGCGCCTCTAATTCTTCAGGTATACTGAAATGAAAATTACAATGGATTATATTATATTATATATTGTTACATTTTTTAATACAACTTACAAAAATTGAGCTGTTCATTGACCTCGATCTATAATTCCTTCGGAAAATACCACTTAGGAGGGTCGGAGTGAAGTTCTCTTACAAATTTAAACCAATAATGGACTACAAATGTAAAGAATTGTATATACTATTTAAGTTATTTGTATCGCTTTCTATGTTGTTAGAATGAATGCTCATTCTAATGTGGAGTATCTCACATATTATCATTGAGAAATAATTTTATTATTCATCTAGAACTTCTGCATGGTTCCAATCCATTCTGTGGTCTTTCATTAACAGTTCTTAAGACAAAATAGAATGAATTGTTGAACTGCTTTTTATGTTTTTCATGTGCTCCGAAATGCATTGTATTTTTAAAAAATTGTAGCTTATTACCTAATGTAATCCATTGCAATTTTCATTTTTTTTTATAGCGGAAGAAGTCTGAAAATACAGACGAAACAAAGTACATTTCATCGTTTGAATAAAATAAAACTGACAAAGAGGCTGATATAATTCGTATAATATCAAAAGTTACATCTGAAATAAGGAGAATAGCCCTCCAATTAATATAAGTGGCCTTACAACACTGTGCACTGCAAGAATTAAAATTCTGCAAACCGGCTCAAATCTAAAAATATCAATTTGTTTTTCACAATTTAGTCTTCCCACACGCTTACAGGCAGTTTCAGGGCCTAACATGAAATGCCATAGTCATCCCTGGTATCGCATACTTCAGCGTATACACCAATTTTCGACCAAATTTACTGATCAAAAGTTACGAATGAAAGAATTTAAACTTAAGAAGTAAATTTTTTTAGTTGTGAGAAAATCTTCTTTGGGTTTAGGAAGAATGTGTGAACAAGAAAAGCAATATTAAATCTTCTTAGAATTTTAAAAGATAGGATAAAAAACAGGCAAACGCTCATAGCACTTATAGATTTGGAAAAAAAAGGTTTTGATAATGTGAGTTGGAAGACCCTGTCAATGATTTTGAATAAACAGAAATCAAATTCCGTAACGGTAGGAGTTGCAGAAAGCAAAATATTAGAGTAGTTTGAAAGGAGGTGCTAGAGGGGAACCCTGAAAATCAGATAAGTGGATAGAATCACTAACGAGAAATTTATAATCAGAATAGGGGAAGAGCGAACAATATGAAGGACGTTGACGAAGATAGGAGATAGATTAATATGCCACCGGCTTTAAAGGACACGACACCGGTCTCACTATACTAAAACTATAAGTTCCATTACGTCGCTGTGGCAATGCGTAGTACAAGCCAAATCAGCATGAGGTGGACAAGTTAATGTAATACGCCTAAGCAGCATCCTAGGGCGGCAATCGTTGCGAATGTCCCCCCGGTAACAGACCGGTAGTGGGCAACCGCCCTGTACTTAGCATGCACACGGTTCTTGCTTCAGACCAGTCTAACATCAGAGGACTGCCACCTGAACTACCACACAAACTATCACATAAATATAAAACTATTCAATCCACTTGTTTAATCAAGAACAGTTGTTACAGATGTTCGTCTAGTATCAGTACTTCCATCTTTGTTTATCCAAAATTCGACTTATTGGTGAAAACTTAGTATAACATTTGACTATCTCCTGGAGACAAGGGCCCACTCAAGCGGATGGTCGAATAGAAAAGGATCACATTTACCTCGCTTTTCCCCCATTATCTCACCTTGGATCCAGACACGCTATACTTGACTTTACAATATTGAATCGCACAGGGACCACGAGTAAACAAAAACATTTCCTACCAATAACCCCAACAAATCTTATTCGATTCGTCTTTCGGATCACCCCACACACATGAGATCTGGACAAAACGGAATCGCAGCCGATCCCCCACCGACTTGTCGCCCCGTTTTCCAAAGACGATCTAATTGTCTCTGGAGACAAGAATAGGACCCTGCTCCAAACATGCCTCTCTTTTGTAGAGATTTCGTGTTGAGAGGTTCTTTGTGAATAAATGTGCTATATCTTTATCTCGGTATCCCACGCCATCTGGACAACGATCACAGAGCTTTTTTCCAAGTACCCACTTTTCCTTCGATAAAAGTAGAATTAGACATTCGAAGCCTACTTACCTTTCCCACTTAATACATAGAAAACACAGATTCTATATCGGTTGTTTTTTTCAGTGTTTTAATAATGTTCTACTCATACTATTTCACACACACCCACATGCTCTCGTATTGTAGATCTGCCTTCACATTTAAAATTCACGACGCACGAAGACAAACAGACCGAGTTTGACGTCCCCTGTTCTTCATTATTATATCACTACAAGGAATAAAACTACTTAAACAGATGCAGATCTAATAAACCACAAGCACCGCAGATAGCTAGACGCCAGACTACAGCCGCTTGTTAGCCCCACTCAGATATTGTTCCAACTGAGATTAGGAAGTTTTATTAATCTACATAACTTAATTAATCATAATAAATATGGATATAAATTCAAATATATGTGTCAGTAAATTTAATTACGGCAACTAATTTTATAGTGGATTTAATTATACTCAGCTAAATATGTTTCGAAAATTTATCCGAAAAGTAGTTCGTAGCTCACGTTAAATATTTTTGTGAAAATATTGGCAAAATGTAACAAAAGGTGCTACTTCATAACACTAAGACCTATTAAGTGTAATTGTAAAGATTAAAAATAACTGTGTAAAACATACGTTATGTATCGAATGAGCTATCTTATGTTATCCATAAAAGTTCAAGAGTACCGTTATGTGAAACGTCAACTATTACAACGACTTTACTCCACTGCTACCAATTAGTAATATTGTATTGATACGTCCAACCAACCTTAATAATATTGACCATATTATTATTCGACTACAGTACCCTGTTTCAATACTGTAATACTAAAAATAAAACAATATTATACCTATTTCCCACTGACTATAAATCTACTGAGTTGTAATTTTATTTAATCCGTCTTTCACAGATTCAGAAATTTTTCCTAACTTTCCAATACTTGGGTAACCAAAGTTTTAAATTGAAACTTTAAGCAGCTCAAAAGTATTTGCCTCTTCAAAATACTGAGGTGTAAATGACAATTCTGTTTGTATAGAAGTGTAATAATTTTGCAATTGTGTATTATATCGGATCGTCCAGGGAATAAAGTAGGCGACAGGTCTTTTGTAGCCTGCAGACTTTGCGTTTCTTGAATGGCGGATAAGTCAGAAAGTGTCGGAAATAGTTGAGACAGTAGCAAGTGCTAACATGGAAATCCTATTGTGAGAAAACCCTTGTTTTACAGTACAGATGTTTGACCTAGATATAGTCACGGAATTGAATCTTCTGGGAAAACAGTAACGAGAAAATTATTTTCAATGTGTCTCAATAATATTTTGTTTACGAACCTATATTTGTAACCGTTAACTTTAAGCGATAAAGCCATAGAAAAATTACAGTAGCGTTAAAAAATAAAATTCAGAAAAATATGTATCTTTTATGTCTTTTAAAATTTAAAGAAATTAATTTGCATTACTAAATTTGAAAGTCATTGTTACTGTAGTCGTATCACTTAAATAATATATTTTAGGCGTGCTAAATGAACTTACTTATCCCTCCGCCGGCGAGTAACATCAGGATTCGGATAACAGGAACGAAGTGCCGGAAGTGATTCAAAATAACCAAATATTTGCCATTACGTAATATCCGCAATGAAATTCGTAGCAAATTCTCTCTTAACGTTCCGAGTATTACAGGGATTGGAGAGGAACCTGAGTGACCGATGAACGTTTTACCGCCCACATACCCCACATAACTACACACCCCCAATTAAACATTCCGCAGGCGGTAATTGCAACGGCAAATCTGAGATATTGCTCAATGGAACGCTCAATAACAGCCGACGAAAAGTGAGACAGACAACTGTGAGTTCATTAGCAGCCAAATCAATTTATTTTGGCTTAAGTTGTCGAAATTTAGAGAGGGCAGTTATATTCAGAACTTTGCTATGGATCATTAAAGAAATTAAATGTAGTGCTTTTCTTCTAAATAATCTAAAAGATACAATGAAAATATCTCGTTGTTTTTCGCATAGGAGGTAATACATTACAGAAATGCTGTAGGGTAGTATTTATATTCGCAAAGACGTTCAGGTGGGTTTGCGTAATTCGTTAACTATTTTTAAATTTATGGTGTACTTACATTACAATTTATTGAATAAATGTAACTTCGTTTAAAACGCACGTCTTAAAATATGAATGCTTTATAGAATTTATGAGAACAATTCTTAAGGAAATTTTACACGTAAGACAATCGGAAATTATAATTTTATTCTTGTTTTATTAAAAAAAAGTTTATAGTTGAACCAACTGCAAGGTTATTAGCGACTGTGAACTATTAGAGGAACTTCTATACTTATTGGAGGGTCATAGTATGTTTCTAAAACAACACAAACGTCCCAGGATTTGAAACTGTGGTGCGAAGCAGCTACGCTAACCACTAGATCACAGGTAGTCGGCGATTCTTGTTGCTGAGTACGTATAAAGCGGTTTATAATCGTTTTGCTATAAACTTAAATCGAAAGAAGAAAAATATTTTGTAAGAATAACAATTTGAAAGCATCATAATTGTCATTAAGTAAATATAAATTTTCGCTTCTATAAATATAATATTGTCACGTTTCTTAGGGATCGTGAGATTCAATAACACACACACACGTAGAGGTTATAAGCGTTTAATCAACGGCGAAGTGCTGTACAAAGCTCGTACTGCTGAAGATTGACTCCGATTTGGAATCCAGTCCTATTTATACATACATGGAATATTCTAGAAGCAGAACATTCTAGAAACAGAAAATACTAGAAACTAAAGGCAAACAATGTAAATAAATTAAACAAATAAAAATGTTTGCGGCGGCTGGGACTCGAATCCGAGTCTACGTGTCTGCAGTCTGGTTCGCTATCGGTCTGCCATCACTGCAGGTCTTGAGATGTGGCAATATATAAAACCAGTACCCCTTGTATTTTTTTTTGTGTTTTGGTTCATTATGCTCAAAATGTTAAATTTGTTACAATTACAGATAAATTATATTATTTATCTTCATATAAATTTAGGTGTCCGTTTGTTCATAATTCTTTTCCTGCAAAACAGCATGACCGATATTAATGGATTTTTCCTTGTATTTTTGGGGTCTCCTGGATGGTTCTTAGTTAGGGCTGGGTAGGTGCCGAATTTGTTAAAATTCAATTTATTTTAATTTTTCATCAAAAATTTATATATGTTTTAGATTTTTCACTTAAAAAGATAATCCCAAATTTTCACCCTGACCGTTTGAATAATTTCTGGTATCTAGCTTACGCATCAGATTCACGTACAAGTTCATTGCGTCGTAGATTGCCATTGTTTCGATATTCCGATCTCGGATTGCTGAGTTCTTACGTATTCCGTGTATTTTCATTGCGTGCATATTGAGTGCAGCGGGATAATATAAATGAATTACCGGGCATCGCCGGGCATACAGATTATTTCATATAATTGCAAATAAAAAATAGAAATGTGTGTTTAAACTTTTTTGGCAGACCCGACGTATTATTAACTAAATGCACAGCTATGTGGATGCTATTTGGATGATGTCTTACCTCGGCTGGGAAGGTGTATCCATTTATACTGTGCTCGGATCCCGAGTCATCTCGAAGACCGTAGTGCACGTGAATTTCCTGGAACTGGTACTTGTAAGACAACGGACCTCCAGAAACGTTAACGTGATGTCTGGTTGCGTTGTCGACGTTGAATATCACACTGTGGCCCGTGTTGCAAATTGTGCCGCCGATCTGAAAGCAGGAGATTCATTGCTTTACTCCCTAAAAGCTTTTAAGTAATGGAACATTTCTGACTCTAATGAAACTCTTATGTATTTTATTGGCTTAACGACATAAAATAATTCGGATAGAAAAAGATGTATATTGAGGATGAAAAGATACGATAATAAGAATGGTACAATTAATGAGAATTAGCTAGTCGTGTGTCAAGACGATGCGTGGTGAACAATTCCGCCCATATTGTATTGGAGGTAGACATCTGCTAACTTTTACTACGGCGTTTGTTGAGACAAGTTGGGAGTGTAAAAGCAATGCTGAAAATATTGGCGTTCGGAAGTATGTTGCTATCAGTTCAGGATATGTTGTACGTCAAGAAACGCATCCTTAAAATGTAGTTGATAATAAGTATAGCGTGTGTTAAAAAGATGTCGTCGCCGGGCTCCATATCCCGTTCGTATGAAGACAATTAATGTTTTTAGCAATGACAGTAGCGTTTCGCCAGGCCACTTGAAGGGGTAGCACCTCCTCAAACGACAATACTCCCCTTCTCCTTTCCCTGCTGCGCATGTAAACACGCCATGTAGTAACTCGCGAACTGTACGTACGTAACGGTTTCTTCACCTCACTGGGTAAGCAATGAAGCGTGAAACAATTTATATGTATTTGTAATTTATCAACTTAAAGTGAATTATGATAGTTTGATTACAGGACATCTGGACACTGGAAAACCAGTGAGTTGATTAAGTACAGGAATGGTTCAGACCAGGCTTCCAGGATCTAAATGACCGATGTCAATTTGGAGATCTTTAAGACTGTTCTCTTATTATTAAGAAAAAGACATTTTACTTTTAAGAAAATGTAGATATAGTTAATAATATTGATTAATCTGGAAAATAGAGAGACGTACGATCTGTCACCAAACAATTTTGAGAAAACTATAAATTTACAAGAGTGTGAGCATTTCAATTGAGTTCAACCAGACGTCAATTCTGATATTAGCTTATAATTTCCGTAGACAACGGTAGAAAAATACGTATCTAATTTACAAATGTTCAGTAGAACAGAGATTATAGAATTTAGAAAATAGAAATAGAGAAACTTAAATGACTATCGAAATAGTTGATCTGGAACTTGATAATGAATTAGAGAAACGTGTGTGGTGTTCGCTTGCTTACACCAACAAAAATATTTTTGTACAATCAAACGAATAATAATAATAATAATGTATTTAATTTGACTCGAAATATAACTCAAATTAAGTTATAGTGGAAAAAATATAAATTTACGAATATCAATTTAATCATTGGCTCAGTCGGTAAAAGCAAAAAGAATAATCTACGCAGCTTCTAAATGGCTGCTCCCGGGAACGCGGGTGACGAACGATATAGTTGAAAATTAAAATCGCGAATCAGACGAGAATGGTTTGTGTGGAAAAACCGGGTAAAATGCCGTTACCGGATGTTAACGCCTGATGACGTCGTTCTTCGTTTTTGTTCGTATGCCGGTTGTTCCTTTGCTGGGTCACGTCTTCTTCATATTAAGATTCTCTAGTGCCTCTCCTTCAGATCAAATGTTATCTTTTTATTTTCTGTACCCCCACCAAATGAATCTCCTTTCTCGAAACGTGCAGAAACTAAATTTTATACATGTCGCCTTGTTCTGCCACTGCTTCGTCTCTCCCTAGCGTCTCTCTCAGGCAGCCTCCCTGCACCAACTGTCCAATCTACAATCTACTCCAGGCCATCAACAATGTTGCAGCCAACAATGTTGCAGACGGTGACGTTTTCCCGCCGACATTTCCCGCCTACTCGGCCCCACCAAACCATTCTCGCCTTCCGTCCTGTATACGAAACAAACAAAAACTAAATTATTTTTGCTTTACCCGATGAATGTAAGGGTCATGAATTCCAACACGTGTGGGTAACAAATAAGTTTTTATATAAGTTTGATTTTAAATAAATATATAAGAATGAGTAATATAAGCTTCAGTAGTAACTAAGTAAAAATTAGAAAAGATATACTAAAATTCTTTATTTAGAGATTCGCCAACTAAGTATAAGAAAATTTAAAAAAAGAAAAGAATTAGATGATATTGTAGTGCCCATTCTAGCTTTAAAATATAAGAGGTTCTAAACGCGTCTATTTTTTCGCAAATCAAAGGGGTAATTAAGACCATTAGAATTTTAAAAACTACAAACGTTTTATAAAAGTTAATATTTTTGCCTTTGTTTACATATCCCTGGATTGTGCATTTCAAAATGCAGCTACTAAACTCAACTAAACACCTAACGTTTTCATAGAAGTTGGATGGTATTTAATAAAATCGACCGAATTTTGTCTGGTTCCAACAACATTATTAAATTGTTAATTTTAAAGTAATATAAAAATTCTATATTGAATTGAATTGAAACCTGGACTTCCATTCATTACGTCACTACGCTTCCAATTGAACTATCCAAGTCTTCCCTTCACCAGGCAAAGGAGTTCTCCATTGATATATGTATATTCATATACATCCATATACTTGCCTACATATTACTATTTCACATTCTTCCTGGCCTAATTTTAGGACTTCGATGGCTGAGGTTTATTTGAAAGCATTTCTGCTGTTCTTGAAATTTTTAAATTCTCAACGATAGTGAATTAAAATCAAGAAATGTATACGCAACGTAACATTCGTGTCTCAGAAGCGTTCTAGGAAAGGGTATTATTTAGAGAAACACAAAAAATTATTTAATTAGTTAAATCTATTAATTAAAAACTGTTAAATGTGTTGCAAATATGATAATATTTGAGTTTTCATTTTGACATAAAATTGTTCGAATTCCAAAAATGAAGCATCCAGCTAAGAAATCTTTAAATATGTTACTTGTAATGATCATCATTAAAAATTTAAGACAACAATAAAATAAACGCGAAATGTAAATGTGAAAGTAAGGTGACATTAATTTACTTAGCAATTAAAATTGAATACTTCTCCTTAGTGAGCAGGAAAAATTAGTGATGTAAATTAAAATAATACAGATCTTGTAACTATATTAGTATTTCACTGTATATTTAAATTTGCTGCAAGTGTGAAAAAAAATCTTTCTAAGCCGTATTTCCTATTGTCCTATAGTATTCAGATTTCTTAAGCGAATTAATTTATTACTATACATACATAACAGACATCCTTCATGGATAATAATCGGCTGATATTGATCCAACATATAAGTAAATTTATTACTAACATATTTAGAAAAGTAATATATTTAATAAGTATAAAAAATACAAGAATGACTCTTCATAAAATTACAGCCCACGTATCAGAAAAATGGAGTCTTCAATTGAATGACTTGATTTTTCCCAAGAGTTATCATAGAAGATCTAGTAAGAATCCAAAGTTACCAAACGTGGAAAATTAAATATGTTATCATAAGAAATATTAAAAAGTATCTGATATAATAAAATGTTTCTGTTATTTAAACTAAAATTTAATTTAGTTACCGTAGAGAACAGAATTTTCTAAAGTTGTTACAGACAACATGTCAGCGATCCAGAAACTAGCAACTCGCTTTTAATAGCATAGGCAGGGAATGCGGAAGTGATAAGATGCAGTCAAGGGTTGACTCGGGCCCCCGGGTAATAATTTAGGGTTCCATCGCGGGGATTCGGGCTATTGGGTACTTGCCTGACACCCTTCAGAATGATGAGAGAGGATTTTTCCCTTCTCCGCGCCTCTGTAAGTTTCAGGAGGCAGCTTTATTAACTCAATTGTATTGATAAACCAGCGAATTACACATGCAGACTTATTAGACATTTTTCTCTTTAAGGAAATTTATAATCTATTTAAAATTTTAATATTTTTTTACTAAACATTGTAAATATAATTTCGGCACATAACTATTCATCATCATCTTTTATTTTCGTTGATAGCGTATTCTGGTATTGTTATAATGTATTTTTAGAGTGTGAAAAATTATATAACTAACAGCATTTTTGAAAATAAGAGGAAATTATTGACTACTTACTCCGAAATTTTTATTTTATACGAGCAATGCGATTAAAACTAGCGAAGCCGAAGAGAGCCAGTGAATCTCCGATACACGCGATAAACGATCGGGCAGCTCAGCATTTGAAATGAAACCCAATTTGTACCCACCCTCCCTAAATCCCAGCATGGATCGGATCATCGCAGGAAATAATTAACAAGTTTCCTACTACTACACTAAATAGGGGATCACATGACTGGTAATCCTCCCAGCTGATGTCCAACAATTACAATCTTGCCAGTGGAGGCTATTAACTAAACTTTCGTATGAACGTTTGTTGATTATGTAGAAGTACGATAATGTATTATATTATTTGTCAGCATCTGTTTGGAAGGAACACATTGCCAATAAATGTGGATATTAAATTTCACCATTTGGACTCGGATAAACAGCCTTATATTAAAGCGGAATACTTTATCTATTGTAATAATCTTATTTAACTAAGATTAAAATATAGATTTCTATCATACGTTTGCGATGTGATTTTTAATGAGCCGATAAAATATTGTTTGGCGGTAATTTAGAAAGAGCCTTAAGGACCTCGACCTATGGTTTTAGCAGAGCAGAATTTTGCGAATATCACAGCCAATTCTTTTACCAAGATGAGTTTCAAAAGTTGGATTTTCACGGCGCATTTGCTCGTATTTTTTAGGACGAATTTAAAAATAATTAGTAATTATTTATTGAGGTATTAAAAACATGTCAGTTAATATACATAAATATTTATATACACAGAATGTATTAAATACTTAAAATTGTATTTCTGAGCAGGTAAGCATTGACACCAAAGTTCAATTGGTGTATCGTTTTATGATAATATTTAAAATTGTACTTTATAGCGCAGTTGACAAGCAAAGCGGACAATTGGTTATTATTTTATTATGCATAGATGTATGATACTTAAACGAAACAGTAGTTGAATTTTTGATTATTTTTGTTGGGTCTTTAATGCCTAATATATTAAATCTATGATTAAAGGAATTGGATATATCAATGTGATTAATGCAGTATTTTGAATCTAAAAAAACCGAATATTTAAAATTCGAATGTTGGTAATTACTAAAATCAGCAAAGAGTTCCAAGGAAACGAAAGTAATTTTTTTATTACAGCATATACAAAATAAAATTAAGAGCCATTTTTGTTTCAATAAATGTGAAACATATATATATATATAATATGGCAATAAGTAAATAATAACATGATTAACATTTTCACTTACCCTATGCTTGTCTATATGAATGAAGCGTAGATTAGGATCGAAAAGTAATTTATTAGGTTCCAGATTAACTGGTGATTGCCTTCTTCCTTTGTTGCATAGGCTCCATTCGGGGTTTATTAGGCCCCAGAAAGCAGGACCTGCAAGAAAGTCGGTGGAATATGAGTCATATAAATAAATTAATTGTTTTCATTAAATTGAATGCATGAATACTTTAAACAAAAATGGCAGCAGATGACACGAGTTTCTTTTAATGTCGTTCCGCATAACAATAAAGCTTTCAATTTTATCTCAGTGAAGTTATTATAATCTTTTACGCAATAAAATAACATATGAATCAAACGCTACATGAAAATTTGGTAAAAAGGCCCAGGCCCAAATATTATTCTTTTAAAATAAACTTTGTTATTAGACTTTTATTAGGTAGATAATTTAACAGTAATTTTTGCTGGGAAATACAGTTCCTAGGGCATTTATCCTGTGTACACTTCGAGAAAACACATATTTATTTGTACAGACTACACAAATTATATAATATTAAATAGTACGGCATATAACTGAACAACATTTTTAGGAATTAAAATATAGGTCGTTCACGACAATTTCATCATTTAATAAATTGTAAGATTATGTTATTTTCACATCTGCC
Organism: Eucriotettix oculatus; assembly: GCA_034510155.1. Taxonomy (NCBI): domain Eukaryota; kingdom Metazoa; phylum Arthropoda; class Insecta; order Orthoptera; family Tetrigidae; genus Eucriotettix; species Eucriotettix oculatus. The sequence continues at coordinate 187,675,231 of CM067376.1, forward strand.
AGTTACGTCACTGGTTCGCTGAATAAAGTACGATTATGAACTACTAAAATACTATTAACGAGCAATTGTGACAGGAAAAGAGACAAAAATCATGTTATTGGATTGTCCTTACAACTGAAAATTAATATAATGTACTATTTATGTATTATAATACAATAAGAGGTTCTATTGAAATGCAGTTATTAATAGGGTCAAAGGATGGAAGTCCGTGCTTCAGATCACAAATTAATATCCATATTGAAACTAATTAATGAAATAATAATTTACAATTAATCGAAAGTATATAATGTACTTAATATTGTAGTAATGGTCCCGATTTCCATCTACATTATATAGGCGAAAGTATTCTGAAAAGAATTACTTCGACAAAATAAACACATTCTGAGTGGGTGTGCCACTTTTCCAAGGAACTCTATTACCCACCAATGACACGGCTTCCTCTCTGGCTCCCGTCTTTCTCTTCTAACCCTGGCATGCCCACCGTAAAAGCAAACAGTATGGAGAACAAAAGGCTGACGAATGCTCCGGTAAAAGAAGCACATTAGAGGGCGCGGAAATTAGCCTTCTTCTCCAGCGGACCGTTAAACCCTCCTGGAAGATATTGCCGCAGGACTCACTGCGCCAAAATGAGCCCCATTGCTAGTTAAGCTACTTTAGTTTTATTGCCAACAATGGCGAGGTGTGAATTCGCGGCACATAACGTGGCAAACAAACCCCCAGTCTTGCTGGTATCTGAGATTTAGTTTACATCACTCTTAGAAATATATTTAACAAAAATCATTTCCGTTAAACTGACTCCTTTCGTCTTAGAATATAAACGTACATTTATATTATTTCTTTGTTAATTTCTATTTAACTTGATAACAATGACGTACATTGAACAACTTGCAAAATTTAACCACAACTGTTGCCAGACTCGAATAAATCTCAATATTTATTTTTATTCACTAATTTACCGCGGAATAGTATACTCTAATTTATAATTGTCATTATGTAAGGAACTTAGTACTTGGTATTTATCGTTGGAATTGCTCACATTGTGGATTTTTAAGGATTTTTGAAACATCTGCCAAAATATTACAAAAATTGAAATGAGTAACTTCTACAGACGGCTGTCAGCAGTAATTAGAATTGAAGGGCAAGAAAAGAAAGTAAAAGTCAAGAAAGGAGTTAGACAATGATGCAGTCTATGAACCATGCTCATTAACTTATATATAGAACCGGAAAAAGGAATATAGAACAGGAATGAGGATAAATAAAAACCCTACGGCTTTCCGATAATATTGTAGTACTAGGGGAGTCAGAAGAATATTCTTTAATTCCTTTAGCCAATATACCACTACAGATAGCAGTAAGTAGAATTGAATGGCAATAAATAAATCAGAAATAAAGAAAGGAGTAAGACAAAGGTGCAGTCTGTCACCCATGTTGTTTAAGTTATACAGAGAACAGGCGATTAAGAATCTGAAAAATTAATATGGAAAGGAAATCAAACCGCAAGGAGAATAAATAAAACCCCTAAGGTTTTATGATTAAAATGCACTGTTAGATAAATTTTGGATAAAATACGGCAAACGGTTCGTAGTTTAGACTTCCAATTATTAATTAACATAAAATTACATAAAATTAGTGGCGTAAAAAAAGATAGATAGAATGAACGCAATGTATTTGTTCTCTTAAGCTTAGGGAAGAAATTTTAGAAATTAGGTGAATGAAATAAATCAATGACCAGAAACAGACCAAATTTTTATCTAATTAAATAGCTGTTATGCTTGAAGGCAGTCCAGATTAACTTTTATATACATGGCATCTTTATTTTTAATTTGTTATTTAATTTACTGATACGATTTTGGTAATACGATTTTGAAATTTTAATAATTTTTTATTATTTTTTGTTTTATTTTCGGTGTACTGTTAGCAAATACGGAGAGGAAAGGTCAACTTATTGAAACAATCTATTGAAAATGTATCTTGTCGTAAATTTGTTCAATTAATTATTGTAAAAAAGTAGACATTAATTGATTTAATTTTTTATAACTATATATGCTTTACATTAATATTAAATAAAAGACATTTATTTTCAATTGGATCTTTCTTTTCTGTATTTCAACACATTAAGGCATCTTAATACTATTTAAAATATGTTGTTTATATTATTTATTCTCTCAGTTATATGGCCTGAAATATTTGAATTATAATAATACAGAAATAACGAAGAATTCTTGGTTACAAAAGGAAGCGTAATTATTGGGAAAGTTTTTAACTTACGAATACTCAATCCATTATGAGCAGAATTCAAGTAAAATAAAAATGAGGGGAGCGTCTTGTTATTTTATTTTACACAAGTAACTAAATCAGTTTTATGTTTGGGAATGGATCACTTCTCTTTCTATAGAATTTTATGTCAGCCTTCTAACGAGTTCTGTTTTTCCCTCCTGTCAAACTATTCATCCCTTATATTAGCCGCGTGTCCTCGTCAAAGCCAAGGTGCTCCTTTTTTTTGCCCTTCCACCACACTCGCACCCCATCATGCTATTCCGACGGCGTCACTTGATTTTGTTCCCCCCTGTTTGACACCTAAAGGGCTAAAGCGAACAAGCTTGCTACGAAGCGGGTGGGGGAGGCAGGCGGGAGTTCGGAGGGTGGTTCAGGACGCGAAGAAAAAAGGAAAGAGGAAGAGAGAGAAGAAAAAAAGACGTTATGTTATTGCATTATCGCGTGACAGGACCAAAGAGAGAGAGAACGCGACAACCTCGCGACCCCAAGAGCCAAAATGAAAAAGAAAGAAAATGATGTATTCACAAGAAATTGTCCTGTGGCTGAACGCGCCCGCTTGAGGAATCTGTCACGAGATAGCGCTCAGGTCGACGAAATCTGTCTATGTAAAGAGTGATATGTAATCTCATGGTTTAAAATATTGACATTCTTTGAGTTCTGACTGGAATCTGTTTTGTTTTATGTAGAATTATCAATTAAATTTATCTGACAAATAAGAAAGAATGCGCGCAACATAGTTTATTGGTAAACACGTGACTTGAACCTATTTAAAAATTAGACATTCTGCATTATGTTTAATGTAACAGATATAATCAATTATAATTACTTTTACGTCATTATTTTACTTAATTTAACAATTTGAAAGCTTAAACTGTAAGATTTATGTTCTATTACAGTTTAAAATTTCACTACATAGTAAGAGGATGAATTGTAAACATGAACCTGGTTACAATCTGAGTCATAATCTACTGTTCAAATATTAAATGCGTTTACAAGTGATATAATAACCAATGCAGTCTTTATAATAAAAACTATTACTCTGCAGTTGGAAGCTTTCGACAATGTCATGTTCAAACAGGTAAAATTATACCTATATACATTAAACCACTCAAAATCTACGATTTATTGTCTGTGTATCAATACAGACAATATGTCATGATCAAAATATTATATATATATATAATGTAAAACATAACATGTATATAATATAGCTATTTCTTCCAGTCTTGCATTTAATGAATTCAATTTGTATTTCATAAACACAGCACCACTTTGGAAGTTGCACTTTCTTAAAAAATTATAAACATGAGCTTTTGACTTTTGTCATCATCAGCTGTGGACAAATATATAGTTATAATTTCTTTGAATTAATGTTAATAAGTAGCATACATCATGTGAAAAATTATAAAGTTCTTAATAACTTTTCTTATTTTTCGGATAAACCTTTTATTTATGTAATACTGTGATAACAAAATTTTTAATATAATTTCTTATACTATCTACATTCTTATTTCTTTCATATTTATTTACAGGTAGTGTGTTGTTTACAACTAGCAATGAAACCAGTAAATAAGTTACAAAATATGTTCAACAATATAAAGGATAACGTAAATAAGAAAGATGTAAGAGATTGTGTTTATAAGACTAATTGTGATATGTCATACAAAGGCATAAAGAAGTATGAATATGAAATAACTAATCTACCATGATAATGTATTAAAAAACTGATACCATATCGTCGGGACATACGAAAGAAAGTAAACATGTTGCCTATTGGAATGATTTTAAAATACTACAGAGGGAGAATTGAAAATATAAAAGACATTTCTTGAGGTTTGTGATACGTATAATGAGTTGTAAAATAATACATATTTCTTACATTCTTCAAAATTCATGGTCATGCAATTACAGAATAACTTATTATTTTCAGGTCTAAAAACGGCCACGAGTTAAGAGTATTCGTGTACAACCAGAGTACAAATAAAATTTTATAATTTAATAATTTTTGTTGTGTTTCAAATTTCTATGTTGTCTAATTTTGGTATTTTTAAATATTGTAAGTTTTAAAGTAATGCAAATGGGTTCCTTTCCTTATAAATATTATTTTACTAGCAATGAGATCCTGAATATTCTTTTTAATGTTGATAATAGAAATGAAATTTTGCATATTCGAAGTCCATATTTAATTCAAATTTCGAAGTAATATGAAGTAAATGCTTTTTTAATAAATTTTGTTCGTTACATTTATACCCGCTAACGTGGACAGTTTAAGTATTAAATTGATTTAAAATAAATTATTTATGGTATTAAATTTGTTTCTTCAATGTGTGGAAGATTCAAATTTAAAATTAAACATTTAAATAATAATGCTATTACATATATATAGTTGATAATACGTGAAATATAACATGACATTTCTTTAGTAACCTTCTCGTGTCTAAATTTAAAATTGTGTCTGAAAAAGTTATTTGAAATTATAAAATTTATAGTTATAATAATTAAATACGTTAAGAAAGTTAAAAATAATACATTAAAGAACGAATTAATATTTTCAGTAATAATTTTCAGTTAGCAATAAAAATTCATAGCCGAGACGAATGTTTATCTTCTTTATCTTTATCCTTTATCTCCTTCGTCTATGTTTTATTCATATAAATTCATATAATTTAGACTTTCTTCTATTATTCCATCAATAAATAAATAATTTTTTTAAATGTTACTGTTTGTGATAATATTATTTTTTAATTTGTATATTTTTGTAATAAATTGAATACATCACGACCCCAACACATATAATATGTATTTTAACACGTATACAGTTTCGATTTAAAAAAATTGATGAAATTTGCCGCTTACCCCGTATTCGCCCACAAATATTTGTCGAAGTCGATCGAAAGCCAACGGGATGGAAAAACTGTTGCTCTGTTTGTATCTGACTTTTCTTAAATATCCTACCTGGAAAATATTTCGCCACAAAATGGATTCAATTCGAAGGAAGAGATAAATTGTCGAATAAACCACTGATTTTCAGAACTTTGCAAAAGCTTAATTTAAGGTGAAACTGTGTTAATTAAATCAATATAAAATGAGATTGAGTTAAGAAATGAAAACGAAATAATTTAAAACATTGATTACTGTTTTGTAATAATGATAGACTTTCCCTCGTTTGTAGAACCACGAGGCAAATGGTAGTTGTTATTGGCAAAATTGCCAATTTTTTTTGAGATTAATTTGGGCAAGGATTTATAACACTGTACCTTTGCTACCAACTAAGGTTTCTTGATCACCCCGCAAACTATTTATATCGTATTTGAATTAAGATTCAACAGTGGACCGCATGCACTGCTTAATTACAAGCTTAAGAGAAATATGCAACATGTATTTCATTAACGTGAAAATTATTCAAATGGGGTATTAATATTGTACATTTTTTATTAGGTACAATTCTTTATCAACTTTGAAAAGTTGAAAACTGAGTCATAAATCACTTAGTTGCTGGGTTTATGTCAAAACCGCCCCGTGACAAGTTAATTCCCGTGCTCTCTGTCTGAAATTTAACGGTGCCGCAAGTCCCAAGGCGCACCTAATTGTAGCAAAAGTTTCCATAAACAATATTCAGTTTTTTCAAGACTGAGTTGAGAATTTGTGTTTCGAGGAGGAGGAAAAGTAGACCGCCCGGTAGGTAATGTCGTTGTGGGAATCCGCAGGGATTCTGTTGCTAATGGCGCGGGGAAGACCCGACACAAAGGCGGGAGAGGGGTTACTTCACTTTGCAAGCGGCTGGGGAAAACAGTTATTGCTCACTTCACCGGAGTGTCACATTAAAAAACGCGTTACTCGCAGAAAACGAATGGCAAGTAATTTGAAGGAATAGGCCTGAAATTGTGAAAGGTGAAAGTGGGTGCAAATTAAATTAATAATAACTCGCATTTTATTTTCGGCGAAACTCACCTGTTAATGAATAAAAATGAATTTTAATTATAAGAAACGTTGCTGTTTCCTGTCGATCAATAACCAATTTTAATTTATACTCTGTCTTCGCGTCATGATATTACTACCGCATAATTTATTTACAACGTTAAAATTTAAAAAGTTATTATACATAACCGGGTACGTTGACTTGTAACCCTTGCACTTTTACAAAATATGTGCTTAAATCATCAGTAATCATAAAACCGCTACGTACTTCTCATATACTTCATGTAATTAACACCTAACTCAGATAACATATTTAGAGGTTAATAATAGACACTATTCATATTTATCCTGCTTTTTGACAACATTACGCTCAAACATGTCACGAATACTTGTAGGAAACTGAGATGAGGAAGTAGAGCCAAACGTTTAATAAGCGAAATAAACAATTCAACAATATTCAAAAATAAGATTGAGTTTTCTAATAACAATATACAATAATTCTTCAAGGAAGACTGATTGTATCATAGTTGATAAATGATAAGTATTGCCTTAAATCAATCTCTATTTTAATAATTATATTTAGTTAATGTAGATTTCAATTTTTAATATATATATATATATATATTGTGGTGGAGGCAATAACATAAGTAACATTGTTAAATATTTATAATATGAATTGAAAATTTAAAAAAGTAAAACAATTTCATTCAATTTAATAATGTTTGGTTACAAAAAATGGGAGTGGGGTGGCAACATCTCAACCGAACGGGGAGTAATAATTATTATCTAGGAATCTAGTTTGCCAAATACTAACAGAAACTGTATATAAGAGGATGGAACGTCAAATAGAATTCGAGTTAGGAGAAGATAATTTTGATGATAGGAAGAATGTAGGGCCAAGATAAGCAATATTGACTTTGCGTTTAATTCTATATGACAGGATAAGAAAAAACAGATCTACGTTCATGGCATTTGTAGGTTAAAAAAGTCTTTGATAATGTTAACTGGAACACACTATTAAGGATTTCGAAGAGCGCAGGAATAAAATATCGAAATAGAAGGCTTATGCATAATTTCTACAAAAGGCAGTCAGCAGTAATTAGAATTGAAGATAAAGAAAAGAAAAAAGAAATCAAGAAAGGAGTAAGAAACGGGTGCAGTATGTCACCCGTGCTCTTTAACTTATGTATAGAAAGGCTTTGAAGAAAGTTATTACGAATATGGAAAAGAAATCATACTGCAAGGAGAAGAAATAAAAACCCTACGGTTTGCCAATGACATTGCAGTATTAGGGGAGTCAGAAGAAGACTTGGAAACCATAATTATTGTAATTAACGTGTTCTCGGATAAATAGTTCAATATGAGGATCAGTAGAGGGAAAACCAAGTAATGCAGTGTACTATGGGAAACAGTGGAATAACAAAGGGTGTTAGATTGGGATGAGATATTTTGAGGAAATTAAGTAATTCTGCTACTAGCGGAGCGTAATAACTAGGTATGGTAGAAGTATAGTAAACATAAAGAGTAGGATAGCACAGTCAAGGAAGGTTTTCGCCTAAAACATGAATTCATTTACGGATAATATGTTTGAATGTTAGAAAATCGTCGTTAAAAATATCGTATGGAGCGTTGCGTTATATGGATTCGAAATGTGGACGATAGGAGCTGGGGAAAGAAAAAACATAGAAGCCTTTGAAATTTGGTGCTATAGGAAATGCTGAAAATCAGATGGGTGGGTAGAGTAGAATGTCTATCGGGGGTTGAAGTCGTGTCCTTGCCAGCAAAGTGTGAGAAATCCTTCTTGTATTTTTATTAGTGTCCTTTTCAATCAAGTGGCGACGCAGGTCAGCTGTCCAGGCTGCGAAAGTGTCTCGGAATCTTCAGGCGTGAAAAGGGTGGTTAGCAGGACTTATTGTTTTCATTTACTCCAAAAGTCAAGTACTAAGGCACCGGAAATTTTACTCGGGTCTTCATTATATCCTGTCCCTTCCTGCTTATTGGAGCAAAGGTTACATTTTTATGATCTCAGAGTGAATAAGTGCACGCTACACTTGATTTGTTCATAAGTGTCAAACTCAGGCAACTGCCAGCCTTGTCAAGTTTTTAGGTTCCCAGAAGCTGCACTGTAGATCTTGTCCAGAAACAATTTTAGTCAATAATGGTACAGGATTCCCGTCTTTCGTCCTGATATACATGTATCACCTCAATTGAATGTTAATTAGTCAATACCTCTGCCGTTAGTTTTATAAGCAACCTAGCTCTCTACTTAAGATGAATAAAATATATACATACATAAACATAAAACACAATTAATTTTTTTTTGAATAATTGTCTTTGTTTTTAGTGGAGAGAGAGAAAGAGAGAGAGAGGCTTTCGGCACTTGCTATAATAGTCTACAAATAGAAAATCCAATTTAACTAATTCATCATTTTAATATTATCGAATTATACATTATAAAGAACTAATTTTAGATTATAATTTATTTTAATAATACGTAATGTATTGTAAACTCCGTTATATTGACATATATATTTTTTTAATATATAAATTTCTAATCTTACATGTGAAATGCATGTGAATGAGTCGGATCAGATCGGGCAGTTTTAAAACTTCAACAGTCACAAAGTTTGCAAATTCTAACAACCATTTGCTTACCGACCGCTTTCGGAAACATATAACCAACGTATCGACCAAATTTTACAGAGAAATTTGATTTTCAATTTAGTTCATAACGTCGAAAATTATTAAAATCACCAACAAAGTCGATGCTTTACGTCAAATTTAAAATCACCTTATCGAATCTCGTGGAAGGAGATTTGAATACTGAACGTACAGCAACGATCATTCTACACTAATAATTGAGATTCATTCTAAAGGTTTTTCATAATATTTAGGTATATCACCACATCAGGTACGGACTGTCATGACAAATAAATCTTTCGGCGGCCTGTGAGAGAATTACCGTCGGCGTTGAACACCCAATATTGTTAAGTCTTAGAGTGATAAATCTCGGCTGTCCCAATATTGGCACGTACGAATATTTCCACAGGAACTACGATTGCTCTGAAAGGTGAGATATGATGCGGTGTATTAAAGCTGTTGGTGTAAGAATATGCCAAAATTGTTTATAATTTTAGAACTGGTGGGGAGAAATGCGTTGACCTTATTTTTCAGATAGATAGAAAGTGATGAGGATAAGGCCATTATAGACGAGACGTGAGACTTCCAGGTACCCCTGAGCGCCGTTAGTAAAGTACCAATAACTTTTTAAATGCATCAAAGCATGCAGTTAGTTATAAATGCCACAGTGGTCTCCGTCAACAATTATCATTTATAAGCATTATGAACAAAGTATTTAAAAAGTATTAGACAAAGTATTAGAAATGTGTTAATTTGCTTTTATAAGTTATAAATTACAAATTCATTACATATTTATAACGAGAACAGGAAGATAAAATTTTTATCTATTATATTATAAAACGTTTTACAAACAGTATTTAATTCCCCCGCTATGATAATAAAATTAATCGAAAATATTCCCCAACATTTAATAAACTTAAACGGCCAAAGTCGTGGAAGTAATTGGGACTGGGTATGAATAAAATAAAACATGATGCATTGTATCATATAAAACTTAATTGGTCCAAAATTAATACATAAATAATATTAGAGGGCAATCTCTGAAAAGGAAAATAAGAATTCATTAACAAATGATTTTTAATTAAATTTTAACGTGTAATAAAATGGACGTTTTGTACGCATAGGATAATTTTGATGCGCAATAATGTAAATCGGAATGTCGGTCGAAGTCGGTCGGAAAGCGACGCAGTGGAAGAACTGTTGCTTTGTTTTTGTTTGTATCTGTAGTCGCAGCTGCGTTTAATTGAAAGCGCCAAGGGCAAGTCTGATAAACAACAGTGAGACGAGAAACAAATGCGACTGTTTGGCGATGGCCGGACCCAACTGTGGTTCTTGCGAGCCTCTCCTGATTGATCACCCAGTATTTGTCGCTGTGCCCGTCTGTGTATCTCTGTTAGTTACAGGGGGACACCGCCTCAGTTAGCTCTAGAGCGGACGGACACCAATCTCAACCCTGCACCTATGCTTCCCTGCACACTTAGCACAAACTTACTCTGCAGCCAAACTACCTCGCACCATATATTCATTTCTTTCATACAAATAACGACGTGTCGGCACTTCTCCCTGAGAGCTAATGATAATAATTTAAACATTGAAAAGATAAGTATATAATAAAAAAATTTAACGATCATGGCTTTTTTCAAAAATAATATATGTTAACTTTTGTACTATTGTACAATATAGTTGTAATGATGATTGAGTACATTCAAGTGTCATGCGAGAGCGAATACTGATAACTGTACAACTATTACTTTTTTCGAGCAGGGGGAATTTTTTTTTGGCTAATAGGCTACATGTGGGTGAACTTAGAACAGGGAACTCCCCTTTAATAGTATAGGAAGGGAATTGAAAAGGAAGAATGTGGAAGGTATATCAAGGTAGCCAAGCGTTGACTGGGGCTCCGGGTCTGTAGTTTGAGAATTCTATCCGGTGTTTCATCTAAAAGAGATACTGGGAAAAGACCTAGGAAAGTTGCATCTGTAGGTCGTGCTATTGGGTTTTATTCACGTTCCCATCCAAATGACGGGCCGACCTACCTGATGCAGGTTTTCTAGGGTTTCCCTGCATCTCTTTAGGTAAAACACCGGGTAGGATCCTTAAACCATAGCCCGAGGGCCCTAGTTAACCCTTGGCTACCTTGCTCTACCTTCCGCATCCCCCCTTTTCAATTCCCTTCCTATGCTATTAAAGGGGAGTTGCCTGTTTCAGGATCACCCTCAAGTAGCCTGTTAACCAAAAAAAAATGTTTGTTGCTACCCGAATGAGGGCGCTGCGGGAGTTTTCTCGCAGGCGCTTCCCTCCAGAGTGACTGCGGGGCTCACTTGATTATGTTGGGAATGCCTCGTATCTCTCTCTGGGTATTTTTTTTAATAAAGTTCTCACATGCGGTGACACCTTCACCTACTTTAGGAGGTATATGTACTGGGGTCAGAAACCTTGGGCATATGGCAAGAGTTATCCTCTGATCCCATTGGATCAGTCGGCCAGCTGCCTCCTGAAACTTGTGGAGACATGGAGAAGGTAATGCTGCGACCCCACAGCAAACTCGTCTCCCGTCATTCGGAAGGGCGCGACCTACCTGATGCAGGTTTTCTAGGATTTTTCCTGCATCTCTTTAGGGGAAACACCGGGTAGGATCCTTAAACCATAGCCCGAGGGCCCTAGTTAACCCTTGGCAACCTTTCTCTACCTTCCGCTTCCCCCCTTTTCAATTCCCTTCTTATGCTATTAAAGAGGAGTTGCCTGTTTCAGGATCACACTCATGTAGCCTGGTAATATATATATATATATATATATATATATATATATATAAACGTTTGTTGGAGGTTTATTAATTGCTGACAGTCTTTCAAGTTAGTTACTGTGAGGTGCTCCATGGATGCTTGAAGCCTATGGTAATTGAAATTTATAGGTCGTAAAAGATAATGATTGATGCTATTACTTACACATAACGGAATGTTAGCAATAAACGCATGATTTTGGGATGTTTGTATTTTTTTTAATTTCTCATGGAGCCAATGAACACAAGGACTTATTATTACCACGTACACAATTCTATTTGAAAACTTAAGTTACCTTATGAAATAAACTTCAGTTGCTTTAGCTTGTTTATTAATTTTTAAATCAGTGTTCCGATATATGGGGAACTTATAATTCCAGACTCAAGTATCGTACTTCTGTACCGCTGTGGTTTCGCCTTTGCAACCTCGTGGTTGGTATAATGTATGGTGCTGGGCCCTTTTAGATAAGTATGAGGAAAGGATGCTACGCCGAGATCGTTTTATCGTGCTTGATATTTTTTTGAATGGTGCTCCGTACAATCATATAAACAGACAGTTATAATGAAAATGCACATTTGTCTTTCAAGAAGGGACCTAATAAATGTTCGCCCACTATCGGAGACACCAGAGTGAATAGGAAGAGTTATGGAAGTGCAGTTTCCCCCTTTTGGTAGATTGTGGTTTTCAAACGTAATATTGTCCTATTTTTAAATAAGTATCTGGTAGATGGTCCTTTATTTTTGCTACCAGGCCTTCATACCACTCGGTCAAATGTTTGGTACGTGTCTAGGCAGATGTTACCCTAACACTAAATGTTCAGAATCGAATTATTCGTAGTCAACTTTGAAATATTGAAAAGGAACATAGATCGCGTACCGTTGGATAGTACTTTTAAAATGAAACCATTTTTAATGACAAAATATATTTCTGGCTGTTAATGTTTCATCAGAATAAGTATGAAAAGGATGGGTATCTTATGTGCAGTGAGTATCATGTGGTACCGCTGTACGGTACACGATGGCTGTAAGCACTTACCTTCAAAGGTATTAATATTCGATAGTTTTTCGATTCCTCACAGTTACAGTTGTGACTGGAACTCCGTTTGTTCACCCTCATTTTACAAAAAGATTGAAAAACTTGCTCCAATTGATGTATTTCTTAAATATCTATGGTTTTCTCCAATTATCACCAAAAATTCACTGATAAATGGCTTTTTTTTTCATTTCAATATCACAAAGAGTAACTACACAACCGTCACTGTTGCTATGAGAAAACAAAGTCTATGAAAAATAAATATTTATCAAGTCCTGCATTTTGTACCGTACAATCGTATCGTTTAGTCCCTAACTACATACATTTCTCAAAAGGCACCCGTTCCATTTTCTCTTCTTGTGACTAAAAATAGTATTTTAAAAGTATTATCAAATAATACTTTACATTACCTAAGGAGCGATTTAAAATTTCAGAGTTTTCTACGCATACATCGAGTGTTTTCCTGGAAATGAAATCATCAGAAATTGAAGGGTTTTAGCTAAATTATTTTTGCGGAGTAACCAGTACCATATTTTTGTTTTATAAAAATGGCTGCTACTGGTGGTTTGGTGAACCGTATATAATGTATACATAAATAATTATCTGGGCTAATAATACATATATTTAAATTATCCTTGGATGGCCCTATACTGCACTGTTATATTTACCATTCTTGTTGTATGCCATAATACGATTACTTTACCAATTTTCATTGACCTGCACTTCAAACGAGTGGTTCACATTCAATTTGATTTATGATCCTCTCGGCGACCAATTTTCCTCTACTCTACTATTCATATTAGACAGTTAAATTGAACATAATTCGGGAAAATTATTTCTTTGAAGCTATATTTGATGCCTAAAACAGTGATTAGATATTGAATATATATATTCAATAATCGGAATTCATTTATGAGAACAAAATTGCATTTCATTTAAAATAAATAAATATTTGGCGACAGTCAATTTTAATCTACTTTCTAAATAGTAACCAGACATATCTGTAAAAAAAATAACAACGCAGTAATAGAAAAAATATACAATTTTTTCAATGAATATATTGAACCTTCATAAATGAGATTAACGGTATAATTATTTTGGTTATGCATTTAAGTGAAACGCGTTATTTAGACAAAAAAATAATATCCTGTGACAGGTATCTAGTTTCCAAAATTGGGTTAATATAGGAAATTTTCAGTAACCAAATAAGAATGAATAAGAAAGTTTAAATTTATAGAAGCTAATTTAAAAGTAAATTTAAAATTATTTTCATTTTGAATTAATAATTTCTTGTGTAACATAATGTGAATATATTTATATAAAACAGTATGAAGAAATGAGATGAAAGTAATCTCAGAATACTTTTAACACCCATCCTTGAAAACGTTTTTTTTAAATGTGATAAGTTATTGCAACAAGGTAGCATTCCTCACGAAAGTTACATTTTACGATAAATTTTGTAATTAGTACCACAGTTACAAGCAGAGAATATTTTCCTTTTCTGGCGCGCAAACAAATGGTAAGTTGTAAAGCTCACTAAGAAATTCCTTTATAACCGTGATACACACAAACGAAAAAGGGCTGCACGCTATAGCCATAAAAGGAGGACAAAATATTTCTGTGAGACATTTTTATAGCATTACTGCTTCCGCTCAGGGGTAAGTGCAGAATAAAATTTCTTGCACAAAAAAGGTAGTCCATGTGTTACATTTTTTCCCAAGTGATTGGGTATTGGAAACTTTTGTACACTGAGACGTGACACAATAATTTCGTTTCGGTTGTCCGCTATGACGTATTACCCTATTTGTTTGTTACGAATGAATGTTTGAAAACAGAACTAACACGTGGAAACCCTTTGGAAAACAGTTCCATAAGCTACATAATTAATATTTCTGTGATTATTTCTCACTGTTTAACGCAATGAAACATAATCAGACGTAACAGTAGTTTATGACATTATATATATATATATATATATATATATATATTGTAGAAGATCCGTCGTTTCTGACCTAGCTCAGCTCAGTAGTTCATAAAAACACCAAAATATCAATTTGATAGTTTAATTTTAATCAGAGCATGAAGTTGGTAATCTACAGGGCGTGGTCACTCATTTCATCCTTCGCTAACAACTCTCAAAATTAGTCGACGTAATTTAATTAACCACTTAACGCAGACTTTAAATACTTCCCGGCGTATCACCACCTAAAACTGGGGTTGATTCGATAGCCGTTGATTATCACGTGGCCACGAGGTTTCACGGCCACAGCACCTCCGACTGAGAGGACATTCCGGCCTGGACTGCCCGTACGCTTCCGCTTTCGTCAGCCAAACCGACAATACGTCAGCCCGACAACAATTCCTGTCTGTGTCGTGGCGTGAAACTTGACCAACAGGTCGCAAGTTGCAATACCCGGCTGGCATTTCTGTTGTCAGGGAATGTAACTTTAAATGTTACTATATATATATATAATTAATTTTCTATTTAAAAATAATGATTTTGTTTGTCCCGCGTGCGTTTCTATACCAATTTTCCAACTGCAATAAAACATTGGAGATTTTGTTGAGTGCCCGACCTTGTAGGTTATTTTTTAACCTCTCGAAATGCTCCTATGGGAGAAGGGAAGGGAAAAAAGCCGATATTTGCGTCTAATAAATATTTTTTGGAGATCTGTGAGACTGGCAATGTTTTCCCCGATGTTATTTCTGTATCATCTGAGCGCCATTCGATATGAGAGGGTAGGACACGTAAGGGGCCTTACATTAAATTAACGCAAAACTAAGTTAGATTGTTTACGAATATGGGGTTAGGAAAATTGTGTATATTTTATTCTGTATCAAAATATGAATAATTCCTACTGTTTTTACAAAAGTTAATAATGTATTTTTGATAATCGCGGGAGTACAAGATGGATTTGTAATTTTTGCCCTGTAGGTATTTTAGTATGTGGTCGTGATATTTGGGGCATTGATTGATGACATGTCTATATTTATTTCTGACATTTAACATGCCGTTTAAGTTTTATTTCAGCACCTCAGAAACGGGTGTATGGGAGTAACCCAAAGTTCCATATACAATATTAAGCGCGTGGAGAATTGTCATCGAAATATTGTACACGTAGTTCTTCAAGCGGAAAATATAAACTGTAAGTGTAAAGAAGAGACACAAACCTTTAAGGCAGTGATAGAAACATTAAAACATGAAAAAATGTCAATATTTGCGTCGAAAACATATTTATCGGGCTCAATGAGATTGATAGGGTTTTCTCCTATGATTTTTTAGTTTTATTTATGACGGTCGCATCGACTGCCAGGTCATTAGTGACAATTATTTACATATTATTTTAAAATTTATTTACATATTATTTACAATCATGAATTTCCAAAATAATATACTGGTAATGTCCATTTTTCTGTACGTTAACCACTAATTAATTATTTTTCTTCATTAAATTAGATTTTTAAAATTAAAAAAAATGTAAAATACATTTATTTAAATTCAAATATTACTGTTTTTACAAAACTTAATAATGTCTTCTTGATAATCATGGCAGTCCAAGATGGATTTGTAATATTTGCCCTGAAGATATTTGGGGCATTGATTGATTACATGGTCTACATTTAAGGCTGTATTACAACAGATCATATGACGGTGGGATGGTGAATCCAGTAGATAAGTGTTACTTAATTTGCAATATCCAGTTCTTATTCTGGTAATAGGAACCTGTTCCTTTGTTCCAAAATCTGTGTTGTTACGTAGACGTTTTTGTAAAGATCACTGGATTTTTAAGTTTTCCATATATTTTACCATTTATTTATCATCTTGTTACAGGCATGTTTCAACATATATTTCTAGGTATGACATCTTGTAAGCGCAGTGTTGCAATCGTCTAACATATTCCTTTGTGGGATTTTGGGTGGTGTCTCTGATTCCCACGCAAATACCACGGCATTATCTACGTTATTACGTCATGGTGTATTTCATGTATGGTAATGATCATTTCAATGTTGATTTTCCTGTTAGAGGCTTTATGTATTGCAGTACAAGAATTCGAAAATATGATAAACTTATTGACATTTTTTGCTTGATTACTTTCATGGCTGTCATTATTCCACATGTTTCCTATGTTACAGTACTGGCGTATCGGTGAAGTTGACATTTTATTGACACACCGCGTGTTACCCCGTGGGCTTCTGTTTCTTGCTTATGGCTCTTTGTAGTGATATTTGATGAGAGTGGTCATATTTGTTAATTAATTCAGTAAATTTATGGTTCCAATATTCTTTTTTGCTGATGCGTGGCTAATGATAGATCAGTCTGAATATCCGAAATCGTCCTTGCTGGGCTTTTGATGTTTCTACTTTTTTCTATTATCGTATATTTGATATTTAGCTCCTCAAGAATTCTCTGGACTGTAGCATGTATTGTGATAAAACATTGGATACCCTATTTTAACTAATTAAACAAGGCAGCTTAAATTATGGTTTATTTTTATAGTTTTAATTAAATTATTAGTTATTTTAGACGTTATTGTAATGAGTGGAGTGTGGCTACAATGGGACTGTGGACAGCGCATTGTAGTGTGCAATCTGTATCTGGTTGTACAGCCTCGCGGCAAGACACACATTAGAAAACATAGTTGGCTGGTTGGCACGCGCACTGGACACGTGATATTTTGGTCGTGTGCAAAAGAATTCGAGATCATTCTAAAAGTAATTTAGATAGTTTGACTGAAGAGAGAACTGGTGAGCTAGAATGTGATTGGATGACGTGGTCACATGGCATAGTTTTGGCAAGATGGCTGGAACGAAGTTTTAGGGTGGGTGTGGCAGTCTGGTGGTGGACGTACCACTCTTGTGTTACAAAGAGCGTGTCCAGAGGGCAAGGCGAAAAATTATGTAGCAGATGGGCAGTGGACACCGAAAGTTTCCTTCAGGAAGAGATCCCAGAGTACATCAAGGAGCGGACTGAACTTTGGGCAGACAAAAGGCGTATACGTCGGTATAAACCAGCCCTATTATTATTGTATCCATTTTAAGATGAGAATTCTCCATTAAACCATAAAAGATAAACAGTGGTGATTTAAATAAAAATATTTCAAGTGTATTGATCAGGATAAAATCTATTATGAAAACTTAATTTTTTTGAATTCAATATACTAATTTGTGCTAATGCTTCTGGATACACCACGTGGTCAGGGTCGCAGGAATGAATTAAATAAATAAATAACGTAAACTAAAACATAAAAAACGAAAACTAATTACAGTTGAAATTTATATTGTTCTGGATGTACCCAAATTTACTAGTTGCGCGGGCTAAACAAATGACAATCTGTTTCTCAGGATTAACCGTGGTGATTTCGGTTACAAACACGTGGTCGTGTGATCATGTATGGCCAACACTCACCAAAAGTCGGAACATTCATGAACTCTAGACGCTGACTCGTTCTGGGCCGCTGGTAGAACCATCACTCTCGCCGTATTTTTCAGAAGTCTGTCCCAGTCTGTCTTTGAGACGACGATAATCTTTCATGCCTTCCTCTCTACTTTTTCAATGCTCTTATTGGTCAGCCCATGGCTAAACCCATCATCCTCCCCTTAGCCTGTCCTGAGAAGGAGACAAAAATAGATCTATTTGTACCCTTTCGGGATTGTCTAGCGTCGTCTTTGTCCCAAAATTTCCATCTCTTGGCTTTGCGTTGGCCTATGTCTTGCTACAAATTAATGTGGTGTTAAATTGTACAGTTGTATTGTGAGAGTCAACAAGTAGATGTGCAGTGGGTCATTAATACCGAGATGCCAATAGAACCAACCAAGCCATGTGTTGGGGTGAGTAAGAGGTACTATTGTGAAGCTTGCTCATTTCTTGATCTTATTATCCTTAAAAAATCTGATTTTACGTTTCTTTTTCAGTTGCTGCAATCTCTAACTCTCGAGAAGTCCACATAATCCTGCAGATATTAGGTTTTTGTTAATATAAACGTGTATTTTAATTTTGTGTTTATTTAAATATATTTTCATTAATTACGAATTTTTTATTATTAAGTTTTATTATTAATTACTTAATTACCCCACCCCTTTCAATATGTTCTCCCATGTTGTCTGAGCATATTTTAGACCCCATTCGGACTCCATTAAGTCGGTTTGATCATTAGGTGGAGCGGGCGTGGAGGCGTATTAAATTAGAATTATGCTAAATGAGCCCATATTGGTGATGAATTAGATTAGATTTATTGTTGTTTCCATTAATCCTCGATTGAGGAAATAGGATACGTCACACATAAAAATTAAAAATGAACAAAATAAGTAAATAATTAAAGACAAATAAACTTAAAATAAATTAGTAAAAGAAAGTGTATATAGACAAAAGTCAATATAAACACAACACGGACACACACTGGGAAACACAAACAAGCACACACTGAGGAACACGGAATGGAGTTTTAACTACTTGGAGCTCTGCGACCAGGAAACTGTCCTTCCCTCTGTCGTAGCTCCAGGCAATACATGAAACAAACAAACAAAAGAGCAGAAAAAACTGAATAGAAATTTTAAGATATGTGATGTGCTATTTTATAAGGCAGCTCATTCAACACTTTTTGCAGGAACCTTGATTTAAATACTAGAAGGACGATTAAGAAAATCCTGTACCAAGTAAAACGCGCCATTTAAAAGAATAGTTTTACTCTGCTTCACGAAACTTTTGTAGGTACTATTTTTAACCTCTGGCGGAAGGCTGTTGTATAAAATTATCCCGGTATTGTGAATACTTTTCTGGTGTAGAGCAAGGCGATGCTTGTCCGACCTTAGAGCTGAACGATTTCTAGTCGCGTATTCATGAAACTCGCCATTTGTTTGAAACAAATTAGTGTTTCGCTTTACAAACTTTAATATTTCATAAATATATACGCTTGGTTAAGTAAGTATTTGCAAACTTTTGAAGAAAGGTTTGCAACTCGATCTTGAATTCGTGCTAGACGTTATGAAAATAACTGACAAATCTGATATTCAACGTGCTGTTTAGGCAGTATTTCAGTTCTTATGAGTGGGAGTGGAAGGATTTAAATGCGTGGAACATTGTACAAATACTACTTACCACCAAAAATCAAATACTGTTTGTATAAAATATCCCTAGGACTTAGCTGAACAGACTTGAAAGATATCAAAATATTTTGCCGCCTGGAAGAACAATACTCCATTAATTTAAAAAACGAAATTTATCTGGGCGGACTGAAAAATTTGAAATTGTCTCTGCGTCATGAGCTCCATTGCATTATTAAGAATAATTTTAATCAAAATTTAAAAAATTAAAATACCGACATGCTACAATAAATAATTCCATTTAATGGTAATTTAGGAGGATGCGGACCAAAATAGGCGGTATTTTACAGATGACAATTGAGTTTAGATCCTGTGGTGTAGTGGCTAGCGTTGCTGCCTCACAACCCAGAGGTCCCGGGTTCGAATCCTGGCATGGGCTTGGATGTTTGTGTTGTCATGGTCAAGAAGACCGGGATTAATGCTCCAAATTCGGAATGTGTCATGCTATATGACAGTCCGCAGTCGACTCGGTAGGCCCAGGCCCTCAATGGGCTGTAGAGCCATGGAGAAAAAAAATTGAGTTTAGAGAAAAATTTAACAATTGTTGCTAAAAAATCTTATTTAAAACGACCAGGAGTGCTTCAATGGAACAACAGTTAAGAATACTTCTCAAAATTGATTGATTCTGTGAACTTAGACGTAACACCAATACGCAAAATTGTATTAAACCGTAGATACTGTGGAAAAGATCGCATTTCAATCTCGGGATATTTTCTATAGGCATACGGTTCGTGTAAAATTAGTTGGTTTATGGTTACCACGTTCGCTGCTGGTGAGAATATTTGCAGCGGAATGCTATTTGTTATGGAGTATACCTCGAACAAACGCTCATTATGTTCTATTGTTGGTGTAAGATGTTCATGGTCTGCGATGTAGCGTGAAGGGTCTGCGCTCTTCCTTGGATTACAAGGACTGGGTGCAGCTCCAAGGTAAATCTGTCTGCCGTCGTACCAGCTGCTCGGTTTCCCATTGCCTACCTTGCTGCCCTTTGTGTGAGCCATTGTTAACGGACAACGCTCACCAGCCTCGGCTGGCTTACGTCCTCCATTCCCTTGTTGTTCTTGCTACCCCCGTCTAAGTAGCAATCTCGCCGTAAATGCTGCACAGTTCATCACACCACACCAATCTGTGAAGGGTAATTCCTTCTTACTCCCTGCCCTCTCCGCCCGCGCTCAGCAATTCCGTCGTAATAACTCTCATGAATTTAAACCACTATTCAGCTTCGGGCTCTCTTGATGAATGATGACACCGTTGCAGAATTACATTTTTGTATAAATCATACTGGGTTATTTTTGTGATGTAGATGATACTTGAAACGTAGTTTTTAATCGCTGTGTGTAACTTTTTATTGTAAAAACTTTTGGCTGGTTCAAAAATACTAATTCCACACAATACGTCACTACAACATAAAACGACGAAAATTAATGTATTAAATTACTATACAAGCAAAAAAAACTAAATCTTTCACAGTAAATTCACATAAATATATGTATCCTGTTGTTTTCTTTTTTAAGAAACGCTTTTATTTTCAAATATACTCAAAAGAAGAAAATAAATGTTTTCTGCTGTCTAGGACCATGAAATTTTATTGAATATAAATCGAAACACGGAATGAATTTCATATCTTATATATATTCCTTGAAAACTTTTGATATATATATATATATATATATATATATATAATCAAAATTAAAATATAATTGTAGTTTTCATTATTATTATGAAGCAAATTGAAATTAACAAACCCAAACACTCGAGTGATTCTGGACATTAAATACATATAACAATGTTTCAAGGCTTGAAACAAATTTTCAGTAATCTAACTGTATAAAGAGCTTAATTATTGAATTTTAATTATACTTAAATACATTCTCCTTTTTGAAGACTACATGGATCTGAGCTATGTCCATGACACAAATATTAATATTTTAAAGATTTCATAAGCAGCACCGTTTAATATCACAAAAATTATTCAACAACCAACAGCTGTTCAATGTATAAAATATTGTAGTCACTGTCAAACATATCACTGTGCAGCGCGTAGAAAGTGTCCCTATCTCCTGAAAGAGGCAGCCAATACCCAAAACTTTAAATAACTTCCACCTGTCTCATCTCTACACACACACACATATCCCCAACTACTGGAAATGGCTGTATAATTCACTGGGAAAGAGACAAATTGCGTATGTACATTGGTAGAGCATTCTCACTTGCCAAAACTAAAATTCTGGTACCATTTAAATTAAGTAAAGTAATGTCGCATGCTGATGTAAAATTCTTACGTACTCTAATAAACTGCTTAAAAAATAGCAAGCCCCAGAAATTAAAAAACAAAATATGATTTGTTTCTTTAAGAAATCATTTCCAAACAGCTTAACAATTAAAATTCAACAAACTGCTTCGAATGTGCACAGATTAAGGATCTTAAGTCGCTTCATACTTGCCATTTTCACAAAATTGTAAAATTATTATTTACACAAAAGGACAGGAGAAGTTATAAGAACAAAAGAATGTTGATTTTTAAACATTTTATTTCTAAATATAAACCTTCATTTCACCTCCTTCACCTATAGACCTGTAGGGAGAGACTGCTTCAATTTCTTAGCCTTCACCTTGTCTGTGATACTTTAAATTTGGTGTTTTCGGGATTCTTTATCTTGACAGATTTACCACCTTTCCTCCTTGCCTACAGAAGAAACTCCTTCATTTCCTTCAATTCTCGGGGCATGTCTTAGTGTCATCGTACGTAGCAGATGCCCAACGTCCTCACACGTGCTCCTTTACATGTTATATATAATGTATATATAAATACTTTCAATTTTGAAATAATATTATTTTTAAAACAAATTAACTAGCGAAACTTGCACACATATAATGAATGACAAGTTTAAAATATGAGTTTAGAAAATCGGAATAGAGAAATGTCGAGCGGACCCGGTATTCTAACTCGGGGACTTCCAGCTCTGACAGAGATTCAATTAAAATAGTTTGTTAAAGAAAAATTAAGGAAATATTTCATATCATTAAACAATTATTTTAGCACCAGGAATTTTTTTCTTTATTGATTTTGAAATTATGTTTGTTATTTCATCGCTGAATAATCGACATTTCATGGACATGCCACGAAATTTTACTCGTTTCATAACTTACGATTGAAAGTGATTTTAAATTTTACAGAAATTAAATATAGTACGGACACTTTACTTTTCGTCAAAACAATGTTAAGACACTTCAGATGGAACAAATGTTTTTAAACGAATTTTAATCCCTTAAACGTTCAGGTTATCCTATAATCAAATTTTTCAGAACCGTGCGTATTATAATAACTACTTATAATCTTAATTTTAAATAGAACTGGTTAATTTTTTACACGCTTTTATAATTCACTCCTGAAGTTGTTTTATCTGCTCCTATAATTACTAGCGTTTTTTAACGGAGAAACTGAAGAAATAAAATTATTTCACACTGTTCCGCATCTGTAATTTTTATTGACCAACGAGTTAGATGATAATATCTGTAGTTTCCATTCTCTTTGCCAATAAACTGACAATTGAAATACCAAGCGCATTATCTTTCAAGACATTGCAAAATTATTTTTCAATATTATTATTAACAATTTGTATTAAAAGAATGACAATGCGGTTAAATACAAAACGTCAATGTTAAAATAATTTAATGAGACACAGAAGTAGTCAATTAGAGTTTAGTGAGAAATAATACGCCAAAAACGTTTCTGAAATCATTGTTACATGAGTCAAAAGCGCATGAGTTGCGAGGACAAAACAAAGTACGTTTCGAACTAAAAAGTCATTCAAGTAAAGAAAAAATAAATAGAAAAAATCTCAAATATATTATGATTATACGTTGTTATTGTAGTAGTAATCTGTCCTTAGACTGGTGTGATGAAACCCTCCGTGCTAACGTATTATGCCTTTTCATTTCTAGATTGCTACCACATCCTAACTCCCCTTAATTGCCTTATCGAATCCATCCTGGGTTTGACTTTTCTGTTCTTACCCCTACACAATTCCCTCTAATGTCCTCATGTCTCAAAATAAGTATTAATCTATTTTTTTCTCTTGGTGAAAGTCCTCCAGTCCTCCATATTGTTCTTTCGTCCCCTATTTTGTTGAGTACTTTCTGGTTAGTCGCTTTTCCACCCATCTGATTTTCAGCACCACATTTCAAAAATTTTTATTATTTTTCCTTGTTTTTTTTCTCGCCCTTCAATTCTAATTACTACTGACTGCCGACTGTAGAGTATATAGACAACTATATAAATATATATACAATTATTTTATAAATTATAACTAATAATCTATAGTAAATACAGAGATTTATTTGGAATCAGTCATCGAAGCAGTTATTAGTCATGTTAATTTCCTTCGTCAAAATCTCTTGACGGCATTCTGAAAATCGTTACGTTTGCAGTATATTTTACGATTGAAATATCATTTCTACTTGTAGATAATGTTTGATTTAAATTTTCAAAGTAGTGATTTTCGTTTACAAATTAAGTTGTATTTGTGGAAACAATTTATTACTTATATTTTTTTTTGGTTTCATAAATAGTTATATTTTAGTAATAAATAGTATATGAGCGTAAAACCTTAATATTCCTACATTTCCGGAGGTACGCTACAATTAAATTGAGTGACTCATTAAACAAAGGGTTATTAATCATTTATATTAATACTTCCATGATTGATATATGTATTGTTAACCAAAATACAGGGATTAATATTTTGATGCCGCGTTGTGAACCTTTAGATCACGGTACTGACAACAACCAGCGAAATGATAGAAACGAAAGTATTTTTTTCTTATAATGTTAAGTGCAATTATTTTTGTTGGGAATAACGTGTGGTAGTAATTTTTAGTTCGCATCATTATTACAGGCCGAATGCTGAGATTCAAGGTGCTAGACTAGAATTTAGCCTGATTTTTTTGTTATAGACGGTATTTTGTATAAAGCAGAAAATTTTAGAGAAATGTAAATGCTCAAAAACTTTCTGGGAGAGATAGGATGGATAAGATTTGAAGGGATGTTATCCAAACTATTCTTATTTGCTATCTACCAACACTTGGGTAGAAATAAGCTGTTATCAATAACCTAAAGGGGATTTATTTCCAAAAAATTGGTTTTGTTTTCAAGTGCGATATCACTAGGTAAATTCCTAGTTTTACAAATAAATGTTTGCTTTCATCCACGTACGTCGTATAGTTCATTTGGGTGAGTGTCTGTATTCCTAGCTTCAACAGCTTTTCTTGATGGAATTAGTAAGTGACAACCTGTCAAGGGAAAATGAACCGTATCTCAACATCCATCATAAGGATGTTTACCATTTCATTTCATAAAAGACATTTGTCTGGTTTCAGGACAATGTAGTTAACAATCATCATCTGCAACGACGGAGATCAATAACATCTGTTTCTTCTCCCAAAGGTTCGATCTATTCACGGTTTTACTATAAAATTAGGCACCAAGTCTATTATTATACTTCCTATGTTTAATTTCAACGCCTGTTTTTTAATTATAAAATTAATTTAACGATCGTTCCAACAAAATTATAATTCGAAATATAATATATTCACAAAAAGAACAAATTTTATTCGTACATTTTTGTACTCTATATGAAGTGGTAAGAGATTATTCAGTATAACTATAGAAACATAACAGTTAATATACATGGCCAACATGGGTTGAATTTTTATCAATAAAATATTTTTTGTATTTTAATAAAGTTATGTCAGTATAATTTGATTATTTTCACATTTAGAATACAAATTGTCTAGGGTTAGTCAATGTTTGAGGAATGGTAAAAACTCTTAAGTCATTCCAGGAGGTAGATTATTGTTATTTTTGTAACCGGTTGTTATGTAAATGTTTTATAAACCAGAGGACGTTATGATAAATTGAGAATTAAATATCAAGATTAATATTAAATCCATTCATATTATTTTGGTTTTTGCGTTCAGTGAACGCTATTGTAGATGCACCAATATTAATTGGTTATTTATGTATTCAAAACTACTCCTAATGTGTCTACCGTAGAATAATTTTTGAATTTTTCCAGAGATTTGGATCGATGAATAAGTGTTTAAAAATTTAGTTGGAGTAGCGTGAACAGTAATGTTTTGGTAACTTGCTGAAACTTTGTGATACGATGTTTCTGGTTTTTATATCAATTTCCTATATAATTGGCTGCACAGTCTGGTGACCCTAAGGCGGGTTCAGTGATTTATTGTCTCATGAACTCGGACAGATACTTGTGTAACTGGATGTCTAACGGCGAGTGATCACGCAACTTCCTTGTTGCCTGCAACTGGTTACGGAAACACAACCCCCATTGTGTGATACGAAGTAACATACAAAATACAGGGACGCTGTTTCTGGTACGCACCAAGAAAGAGGGTTGTAACCGTTCATTTTCTAATTTGTCGCTGATGTGCTGAATTTACCTGTCTGATACGTCTCGGTTAGGTGATGTGGTTTTTAACATGCTTCATGTTGAATATTGTAGGAAATATATGTATTTTTATTTCATTGTATTTAATTATTTTAAAAAACTGGACTTCTCAGACAAACGTAAACAACTGGTAAAGTGTTTAAAATCAGATTAATTTTTGAAGCTTTTCCAGAGATTTGGATTGATGAATAACTGTTTCAGAATTTATTTGAAGCAACATGAACAGTAATGTTCTATGAAGAATGATACATTAGGTTGACATCCTTAAAAATGTGTTCTGAATTAACACATGAATATTTTCCTTCTCAAAATTAACTTTCTAAGTTGAATACGATTTGTATAGGTGCAAACTTTAACCTTTCAAAGGTGTATCGAATACAATGATCTAAAAATATTGTACTTTTTATAGATTACAAATTTAAATGAAAATTTCAGAGCGAAGATGAATTTTTTGCTTGTGCTTGCATTTAATTACTCCCGCCTGCAACACAGAAAATAAAATAGCGAAATTTACAAAGGAAAGGAAAGGACTGAACTTTTCATACAGTCATGAAATGAATTATTACTTGTGGTTAGTATCCGCGTGGGAGACAACGCGGGAGATTTTATTTCAGAAACTGAATTAAAATATGGGGAAGTAATAACTTGCTATAGCAAAACAATAAGGTGTTTTAAGTATAGGCTTAATCTATGTCTTTAGAAATAAGAATGCAAACAGAAACGAGACCGTTACGAAATTTACTATGGTCAACAACAGTTTTTTTGTGGGTTCATTGGTGAATCGGCGTATGCTATACTCTCGTAGGTGTAAGGAATTCTGTATACTGATTGAAATATTATTCAAATCAAACTATATTACAGCAGAGAATTTAAATACATTTCTATATAAACTTATTTCTTAAAAAAATATAAAACCATCTCGTTAAACTTTTTACATCGTCGATGCAATACAACATCAAACAGCAGTATTTATACAATTATGGTAACATTTATGAAAAATAACAAGAATAAATATGACGTCAATTTTAATTATTATTCGAGTTTAAAAAAAACATATCTATAAAAGCCCGTTGTTATAGTCTTAATACAGCAGTCCTATTCAACGTAAATACTGATGAACTAATTAATGAAATAGTTATCTTGATAAAATAAAATGTAAACTGATAAGTTTAAGATGAATAATTTTATAGCCAGAGAGTTCTTAGGGTACAAATTTGGGGCCAATACCATAATCTTCGGGGCAGTAACTAACCCTTGGCTGCCTTACCCTTCCTTCTGCATCCTCCCTTTCAAATATCCTTCCTATTCTATTAAAGGGGAGTTTACAGTTTCTGGATCACGCTCATGTAGCCGATTACCAAACGTAAAGCATACAATGAGTGCATGGCCACCTGACAGCGTCACTCTATTTCCCCAGATTGCGAGCTAGTTATAAGATGGGAATGCACCAGGAGTGAATCAATAAATGTTGTGTTGATTGAAAATATGTGATTCAACTAAGTTTTAACGCGAGAAGACCGTAGGAGCTCGAAGCACCTGAACCAGTATCAGCAAAACGACTGCAGTTGTGAAATTTTCGAGAGTAACCGTTATTAATGTTTACAGAGAGGGGACTATCAAGCGGAAATACTTAGTCTCAACGTCAGGACTGCAATCGTCACAGGCTACTCAATGCTCGAGCTGAAATAATATTTGCGAGAGTTGTCCAGTACAACAGAAGAGCACGGTGCATCAAATAGCGCTGACTATTAATCAGTGACTAACTGTGAACGTCTTTGTACGAATTGTTTGCCGCATATACACCGCATGTGCTATGGAAGCCGACAACCTATTCTAAAACCTATCCTGTCTGCCTAGGGCAAGAGCAGGCGTCTTCAGCTCACAAAGGAGCACAAGGATTGAACAGTTGATGACTGGAAAAGAGTTATGTTGTTTGATGAATAGCGATTTAAAACGCATCATGAAGATGGAAGGGTTCTAATATGGAGAAAACGACACAAAAGCATGGAGATCAACTACATTGACACAACACTTCAAGCTGGTTGTGGCAAATTTATGGTTTGGGAGACATTTGCTTTGATTTTTATAGGTCCTTTTATTTCTGTGAAACCGCGTCTGAATGCCCATTGGTATTAAAGTATTATCGTAGATCACATACATCCTGTTATGTCAATGGAGTCCTTTACCAAGGATGGATACTTCCAGCAGGGCATCCTCCCTCTCATAACGCTGATATTGTCTTCAGATGGTTCTAAGAATATGACGAAGACTAATTTTCTTTGATTGTCTGCAAAATCACCTGATATTAATCCAATTTAGAATTTGCGGGATAAGATCGGACGGGCTGTCAGGCAACTGGATCCAGTACTGTCAAATCTTTAGCAATTGGAAAATGAAGTTTATCAGACATTATTTTAAATGCCTGTAAATACCTATTATTATATTTTTAGAATTAATCGTAATTACTAATCCACTACTTTGTTTGCTTTTAAACGCCCCAAAATGTCCACAATTAGAATTCTCCTAGGTACTGGTCTTAGTTCCCTGAGTATGCATGGGTTGCTAGAGCTATTTATTTATAATAGGCGAAGAGTATACATATTCATCTATCATTAGAAACATACGTTCCATTTTTTTTGATTTTAGGTTTGAAGCAGTGTTATAAAATCCGAATAATTTCCAATTTATTCTAAACAGAAAATTGTTTTATGTAATTTTCCACGCTGGGTAAAAGTGCTAATTTCCTGTGACAATTTATTAGTTTAATCTTTTTACACGCTGAAATCAAGCAAAACAAAGTAATGAAGGAATATATGAGATGAAAATGGCATAGAAGTAAAAAAAAAGTTTCAATAAATAAGAAAATTACTTGAACTATAGAAAAATCATGGCAATATTTTGAAATTAACGATTAAACAAAGGAACAGTAATTGCTGTTGCCTCACTCTTGGGTCTGCCATAAGACAGCCGATAAGATCCTTCTATCCCGCACTCTTCGAGCAGTTTACGTATTTATGCATCCCGAGGCCTCCGCCGTTTTACTGCCCGTGGCGTCTTCATGACCGGGAGACACGTGGAGAAACGACTCTCAAGGCAAACCCTCGGTAACTTTCCAAACACTCCTAGCCCTACAATAACTTATACTACACTGCCGCACACTTGTTCCCACCACTTGCGGTGTAAAAATTGCTGCAGTTCTTATGTATGCTATATTCTACGCCCTCAAACTGCATTCACTTCCTAAACGTACCTTTTCTCACTATCCTTCTATAAATATCTTTTGATTATAAAACATATTATAATAAATAAGTTTGTTGACTGTAGCAAACTACATGAATTATAAATATGAGAAGACAAGATATAGAAAAATTTCCGATTAAATTACTATCCAATGTATCGGAGAACTATAGGAACACTTTCCAACAGTAATAAAACTCCTTAAACTGAACATTTTAACTGAAAAGACTTTAGCTAAACGTTCAGTAAATGAATATTTGCACAAGAATATGTTATTCACGGAATGTTGCAGGACTGACCTGTAATCATTATTTTAGATTCTGTGCTAAAAATCATTTTAAAAACCTGATAGAGAGACATATTCACAAGTTTTAATATTATATTATATAAAAATTAGGTAACTATCGCACAATTAAAATTTTATTAGACTTACTTTTCTTAAATTTCGTAGAACGTATTTCATGTACTACCGTGTCAGTGGGCTAAGAATAATTATATTCAGTCAAATTACTAACTTATACAGCTGCATTATACTGTATAATTATGCTCTATTAAATTCTGATTTTTTTTGTTATTGTGTCTTCTATTGTATTATATCACATTAAGTACATGATACGATATATTATTGTAAATAACATTCATACTTGTAAACTTTCTTTATTGTTTCAAACATTTTCTTATTACGTAACAATATAACGTTTTAGTTTAGCTTTGAATTATTGTAGCAAATTAATGGTATCCACACAATTGGACTTACAAATAAATAGAAATATTCAGTTAAAATATAACTTGTAGAAGTTCTTTGTACAATCCCATATTATGGATCTAAAACAACTTGACGGAAAAATTTCAGGAATGAATTCCTCATATCGAAAGAAAAAAATTTATTCACCACAGACCCTGAAATACATAATTCCGGTATCTGAAATTTTTTTAAAAGCTTATATGAAGACATGCCTAGTTTTTGGTAATTTAAGTAATTTTATGTCGCATTAACAGCAGTCAGTTACATATTATGGATAAAATGTGGTAGATTTATGTTTCGTCATAGAGGTTGATTTTTTCATGAACTGAATGATTTTTTCCTTGATATGCAGAGGAGTGGGTTATCGAGTTCGTGTTGTGATTTTCCAGTATTTGGTTCCTTTCTCTTCTGTATTTGGTGCACGTCTCGATGATGTGCGTTATGGTAAGCGGGGTGTCACACCGATCGCAGATAGAGGGGTTAAATGACGGTGGGTAAGTTTGGCGTGTTCTGTTCTCATCCTGATAGATACAAGTCGATCTCCTCTTCATGTCATCGGATTGATTTGGATGTCGCGAAAGTTGTTCACAGGTTTATGGGATCTGTTTTCTTATAGTTGGGTCCAGTTTTTGTTTCAGTTTCCAGCTATCGGTGAAGGAGTTGAAGAGTGTTATTTGGGAAGACGGTTCTAATGGTTGTTCTACACTAAAATGCTGAACTGTGGTTAAAAATTTTGCGAATAAAATTAAAGTTTACCTTAATACTTCTTAGAACCCGAAAACGATTACCCTTTATTTCTAAGTTACGTAACCGTACCTGATCAGTTTTTATGAGGTTCAACCGACAAGTTGGAGACCTCCGTTCCCTTATCTGATGAAATGTTTAAAGTGACCTTAATTAGTTACTGAATACATATTATTCACATTTAATTTTTGACGCAATTTAAGTTGTCGGGTGTAGTGCGTACTGTCTGACTGGCTGCCACAACGCGCTAGCGGAGAGTTATTACATGTCGGGTAATCATTTGCGTGTCCTAACAAACGCTCAGGTAAACATCAATTTTATTCCCAGAATCATTCGTCACGTAAAAATTATAATAAGAGTTTCGCATTTTAGTCCAGATAATGGTGCATGTCACTCAATTAATGTTAAATATGTATTTATGGACTCATGTTGTAATAAACTATTTTCTTTTCTCCCTATGCGAAATTCATTCCTGAAAATTTTAAAATTTGTTTATGTTATAACATTCTGTACGTAAAACAAATTCAAAATATATTATATAGTACAGAAATGTTTAGTGATGTGATATATTAGATTACTTATGACGATATACTCAAGTTTCCATTCTGTCGATTTATTTCAGTAATTACGTCTCATGGCGACAACGTAAATATTACTATTTGATGTAATAACAACAGCAAACAATGCTTCCAGCGCAAATATATTGCATGGAGGAACAGTTCTAAAGCATACGAAACCTCTGACCTGCTCTTAGGAAATCTATTTGTAACTGTTATTTAACGCAACAAGTTGGTTCGTTGACCTCATATTTGATAATCACACTGCAATATCCACAACACATACAAACAATATAGTTAGATTTGGTTTTAGATATCTTAGCGACAACAAAATACAAAACTCATGGTGAGTCATCTCAGTGAGATTCAAATGACTAAAGGAGTTTTTAATAGTAAGTTTCTTTTACTGATATTTGTGATTTTTGATAAAAATTACTGGTTATTTTGTGATGGAAGTCAACGTATTCTTGAACATTAAATATATAAGATAGATCCATTGAGATACAAATTGAGAAAAATTATGCTTGGGGAAAGTATCAAGAGTCCGACTTATCTGATGTGGGTTTCTTTAGTTTCTTCTCTACATAAAAATTAGGAGAATACCTAGAGGAATCCTTAAAAAATATCTCGGCGGCTCTAGTTACACTTCAGCTATCTTGCTCTCTCTTCTGTGTCCACTAAGTTTTCATTCTATTTCTATGCTATTAAAAGGGAATGGCCAATATGTAAATGACTACCATGCCATATGTCGAAAGATAAGATTCCCTCCAGCAAACGCGCAATTTTTATTAAACAGAGTAGAGCTATTATTTCAGTACCAATAATTACACGTTAATCAATAATTTAATTTCTAAAATTCCAAATTAAATTTTTGTCTGCGAAATCTCTTTTTGTGTTCTCACTTTGTTGGTGACCAATATCTAAAAAATCGTCCAGACCGTAAAAAATTTAACTTTCGTGAGGTAATAATAATTTAAATTAATAGTCAATATACGTTCTTTTTGAACGAAAAAAGTTTGTAACTAGCGCATGGCAAAGAGCGAAGAAGAAGAATGGCTATCATTATGTACAGAATTGCATGTGTTCGTAATACTTCTCCTAAAATCCATTACTGCTGATTTTTTTGTTGCATTTAAGAGGCCACCTGGATGGATCTTAGCTATAGTTAAACTCGATAGGTGACGCCATTATTGAGATACAGAATAATTTTTTATTTTCCGTAAAAAACTTTCTTTTATATATTCTTTTATCTTTCTTATATAATAAACATGGAATTCTAAATTGTAAGACTGACAGATTGATTAGCCTGTGACATGTGATTTACGCATCAATACGTGCGAAATTTTAATGCGTTGTAGCTTGGTCTTGTTTTTATAATTAGATTTCAGATTGTATAGTTCTTATATGTTCCGTGTATTTTAATGCGTTCATACTGAGTGTGGGATTTGACTGTGAATAAATGAAGTGTATTTAAAATAATATTTTGTTCAAATGTGAAATTTGGATTGTTTGAATTACGATTTATATACACGATCAGTCAGCGACATTCCATCTTACCTCCTCAATAAAACATTTCATTTTTAGTCTGTACTTGTGGGATTTTCTTGATAGGTGGCATGTAAAGGTAAATTTTTAGAAAAATGGGTTTAAATACGTGTTCACACCGTCACTGTTGAATTAAATACTGCAACGGGTTGCTATAAATGAATTACAATGTAACGCGGTGTACCTAGATATTAGATTGTAAAAGGCTAAACGGAAAATAAATAGCATTGTGTATCGATTTTAACCAAATAAAAAAACAATTATGGGCCTACATGTCGAAGCGACTTTAAACTGTAAAAAATAAAATATGATTGGGTTAACCAAAGTTAGAGAAACTAAGAAAGAATTTCGAAGAGTAGAATGAAAGTTCCAGTAATTTAAACATAAGTATAAAAATATTGATAATGATTTTAACAAAATGCATTAAGCAAAGGATTCGAGCGAGAATCTCATACTATCCCGCATGACACATTGTGAAATTCGTTTTAGTCCGGAAATTCATACCAGCGAATTACTGTAACTGTAAATCTGTGTGAGTAAAAACACATAGTATGATTTTTAATTTTATTAAAAGTTAAAATAATAAAATAAAGGTACTTTCATATGGGGTTTATGTTTGCATAATTGAGATTTTTGGTTGTGAATACCATATAAACTTCAGCAAGAAATAATTTGCTAATGAGAAATAGCGTGTTAGAGGAGCTTTAAAGCTTTTCTGTTTCATCGGTTACGTTCTATTTCAGCGAAACTCAAGTTGCCCTGCACTCAAGTCAGACACGCGAGCCTGAGGATAGCACCCGCATTAAGATATGCAAGGCCGACAACCCTTCGAAATTATATCGCCTCGTGGTCGGAGGTAGGGGCGGAACATTAACGCCAAAACAAGGAGCTAGGCCGAACAAGAAATGATAGCCGTTGCTGGGAGTAGAAGATACGGAAGAAATACCTGTTAGTATTCATGTCTACCCCATTCCACACTCCCAGCTACGTTGAACATGTACGCGGGTAATTTTCCCCTGTAACTTGTCTTTTGAAAGTATAATGAAGTGGAAGGGAATCAGATGGTGGGTGAAAGGGATTGAGAAGAAGATTGAAGAAGAGACTGCGGGTAAATGTCGCCACTATAGGAGTGCGTGATCACACAAATGCCGTATGTTATAAAGTTTATAACTGAACGCGGCAACTAATAACATACTATTACAAATATTACTCAGACGCTACGGCGTTAGACAAAAAAATATTGTCTATTAATACAAGTTACATTAATTGTGTGTCGATAGTTAAAGCTGTCTTGAGAAACATATCATATTCCTATTTTAGACAAATTATTTTTTCTGTGTATATTTATAGAAATAAATAAAAAGAAAATAATGATCTAAATTTAGAAATAGAAGAATTTAATTTGAAAACGTTCAGCAGCTACATGACATTTAATATTTTAATTAATGAACTGAGGAGGTCCCGAAAGTTGCGGGAAGAAACCTTAATAAATTATATTCTTAGAAGAAAGACGAGAATAGAGAAATGTCAACCAGGCCAGGGACTCGATCCCAGGACCTCCCGATATCCAACAGGGCGTTCTACCAACTGAGATAATCCGAGCCGATGTCCAAGGACCGATTCAACATCCATTCTTCTCTTATTTCTTTGAATTAGGGCGTGAAGAATGTGATTAGTGAATTGGTAGGTGAGCCTAGCTTAGGTTTACGGGAATGGACAGATGTTGAATCGGTCATTGGACGTCGGTTCGGATTAGCTCAGTTGGTAGAGCGCCCGGCTGGACATTGGGAGGTCCTGTGATCGAATTCCTGGTCCGGTTGACATTTTTCATTCTTGTCTTTCTTCTGAAATTAGCGATATGCTTTCCTGGGCTTCATTTGAAGCATATCACTTCCTTAAATTAAATGATTTATTTCTGACTTTTGGCTATTGTTTGTATTGTATTTATAATATTAAGTCAACGTCCTGTGGTCTAGTGGCTAGCGTCGCTGTCTCGCAAAACAGAGGTCCCAGATTTGAATCCTGGCAAGGGGTTAGATGCTTGTGCCTTCATTGTCACGGAGACTGGGATTAAGACTGTTGGAAAATCCATACGCTGACCACGTGTCACTCCAAATTTGGAATGTATCGTCTGCAGTCGATCCGTTAGATCAGTGGTCTGTAGAACCAAGGAAGAAGAAGACATATAATTTAAAGAACCTATTTTAATATATATGATAATAATTAAAATTATCGGACACAAATTAGGCGGTACTATATCCTAAAAGTCTTAATTAAAGCTTGTATGTCTTTAACAAGAGTTAAATAGGAAAATAATATGTTAAGTCAGGAAGATAACAAACTTCATTAATTGAATTGTTGTTATGGAGGTAATACAAACAGAATTACATGACAGATAATTATAGAAATGGAGTTTTAAATACACAATTAAATGAAATAAATATGTGCAACAATGCAAGCAAGAAATATAGAAAAATTTTCTCCCATTAGTATTAATTTAATTATTACCTATAAATTCCAATAAAGAAATTGAGAGCAATATTGTATTTACATTATATTTTTTCCTCGTTTGTAATGATGAATTGCATTAATTTATTTGAATTAAAGCCCTCTACCAACTATCAACTGCAAGTCAACAATATAAAACATAACTAATCAAAGCAGAGCGATTACATTTTATTCAATCCTCAGTGTTCGCCAGGCTTGTATACATGTTTAGCTTATTATAATACGGCATAAATGTCAAGCTTGAATTATATTTTATAGAATTAAATAATTTACCTCATATCAATATAATAATGCTTTGGACTTTTAATTAAAGATTTCATAAAAGGAATAACCAATATAGTTCTAATTAAATGATTTACTCAATTTAAGGAGCTTTAGGTTCTTGGACCATTTTCAACGAA
The DNA here is from genome assembly GCA_034510155.1 of Eucriotettix oculatus. Classification (NCBI taxonomy): domain Eukaryota; kingdom Metazoa; phylum Arthropoda; class Insecta; order Orthoptera; family Tetrigidae; genus Eucriotettix; species Eucriotettix oculatus. The sequence goes on from CM067376.1 coordinate 187,711,186, forward strand.
AAAAACAAAACAAATCAACCATTAGTATGTTTACACATCTTAATGAATTTTACAATCTGTGACTCAATCGCAGCAGCATCCCCCAAGGAAGTTTCATTACCTACTTCCTATACATCTTCTCCCACGATATCCCACAACATCCCAACACTAGCACAATCTTCTTTGCAGATCAGATGACATAGCAATGTCCTATGAAACCTCCTCTCTCATCTCCTATTTTTAACCACTCTAATCAGCGCTCAACAACCTAGAACAATGGTCAGAACAATGGCAAATCAGCATCAACCCCACAAAAATCAATAACCGTTGTTAGTGTGAATGGGGATTCACACTAACAAAACAACTAACAAAAAACCCTCCTCCCCAAAATACATCTCTATCTAAACAATTTATTAATCCCTACAAAAACAGAAACCACCTATCTAGGAATCATGTGTGATTCAAAACTCTCGTGGAAATCTCATATTAATCCAAAATCAAAACATAAATTCAGAACCCTACATCCCCTCCTAAACAAAAAAGCCCCTGTTACCATCAGCACAAAACGCCTCCTATATCTCTCTCCATAATACAACCCACCTGGCTCTATGCCTCGTCCATATGGGAAACAACAGCCAAAATACATTAAACCAAAATTCAAACAGAAGAAAACGTAATCCTACGCATCATTACAAACTCTCCCTCGTACCTTATAAATTCCGTCATCCATCATAACATCAAACTTCCAAAAGTAAACCCCGTAATCACCAAATCCATAACCTCCCTAATTAAAGCGGCCTCAACCACACAAACCCCACGATCCAGCAATTCCATGACAATCCTCCTCCATCTCTACGCTTCCGTCGTCTCAAAAGAAAACTCCCAATCGACCTCATCCTTCCCCTGATCATTCAGGCACACCCTAACCCGCCTTACCATCATGCCCGCAGAACACATCCTCATATATCCTCCAATAATCAGTTCACTGCCTGTCAACCCTCACCCCCCACGTCGTATGCCTCTCAGATAAACAAAAAAACAACCCTTCTAATAAAGTAGGTTAATTAAATATCTCCATGTTAATTATATACACTATTTTAATTTTTTATTCATTATTTTAATATGGATCATTTATTGTACAAACTGATAATTTTATCATAAGGGTTTTTATATGAATAAAAACCAATCTGTAAAATATACATATTTATTTAATTCAAATTACATAAAATTAATTTAGAAATAAAAAGTGTGAATGTGTGTGAATAAAAAAAAAGGTTTTAAATGTGAGTTACTTTTTTTTCACAATATATACGTAGCTGCAATACAAATTATCTTCTTATTTGATTTAATAAGTATACCATTTTCCCATAATAAATTCGAAATGACTCTCAAATAACATGCCCATTCCATATTAACAATATATTTTTATTTTATATTGTATGTAAATTTATAAGAACTGCTACAACTTAAATATTGCGAAATCCAATCAGTTTTTCCAGTTTAAATTTGAATTAATGTAAGAATAAAAATAAGTAACTACCTTTGTAACTGAAAAGTACATAGAAATATAACAGTCGTCTTTTCGGTAATTGTTGATTAATTTATAGATCAGGGTTCAATTTTCACGAACGAGGTTCCGAAAAATTTCTTGCAAAATGAATTATATAGTAACCCAACAAAGAAGTTTGTATTCTCACAGAAAAATATTATTTTGTATACGGCTTAGAGAACGAAAAAAATAATAATCCGTTAGAATTGAGGATATCAAATAGTATACCTCCGTGTTTTAAATATGCTCTTACTGGTAGCTGTGTTCTGGCAAGTGGAGTGCATTAAGACTTTGATAAGCCCCTCTGCTGGAGTGGTCCCTTTAAAGACCATTGTCCTTTGTCCCCTTTATTCCCTTTGCCACCCCTCTAGAGAAGTCACGCACCGACCCTCGAAAATTTATTTACCATCCTGACTTTAGAGCTGTGCCGAATATAAAAGCTTTGTGCCTCAGCAACATGTTTCTTTGGTCAAGTGTTGTTTGTATTTAGGTCAGGCACGCGTCTTCTTGAAGCCGACTGACAGCTCCCTTTAGGCCTACATCTGCCTGCCATGCTACCTCCACGGCTCTTTTTATAGATCAAGGCATGTGAATGATTGCAGTTGAAGGTTTATTCCTTGAAAGCCTCTGTGCTCGCTACTGGAGCTCCCCGAGGAGAATGAAAATATTATGATGAAATAAGTTACTTTGGCTTTTAACTCTGGGAGGAAGTTCCCTCCAAGCTCCTGTTGACTTTGTCCTGATGCTTCAAGTGTTTATCCGATCTCCGCTGCAGCCGCTCTTTCAATCGTAGGTTCTGTAAAGGGTACAGCAACATCAGATTACTATTTTTTGAATCGTCGCATTTTGAATGTAGACTCTTTATTTATTTTAACCTACTGTCGTAATCCTAACATTGGGGTTTTCCATAGATATTGTTACATTTCTATTACAACCAAAGTTCTAATAATATAAAAGTTTCTATACTGATTCATGACAGAAACGTGAACGGCCCGACGAATGTAAGTTGACCTCTAATTGTCACAGATTAATTAATTTACGACACCAGTAGCTTACATCATGTTAATGATTTAGCGATAGAATCTTGGGTCATTAACACGCAAGCGTTTCACTAATCTTTAATAGGCCTATAAAACTTGGACACGATGTTCTTCGGTAACTACATAATTCAGTCTGAAAGACATATTCCAGAGCGTCCGTCACTCGGGAAAACTGAACCCGGTTCATTAAATTAATCAACAATTTATTGTAACAATGCTACAACTCGGTTTCAAAAAACAATTATAATTCACACACTTACAATCAATAAAATGAAAACTTGTCATGAGAAACTGAATTTACTTGCATTGCGTACTGTCAAAGACGTAGCAGTTCTTCAAAAATGAACTTGAAAGCTCGTGTTATGGAATGGAAATAATAATATTGGGATCCATTTCGAATTTTTAAATGAAAAATTAAGGTTTCCTTGGTTTGTAATGTGTGAAATTTGTGATTTTTTTGAAAAAGAATGGACAGAACCTGTAAACTCATTTTATCCAATCACGAATTCACGTTATACCAGCAATACAAAAAATATAAGAAAATCCTTCTGTTATTCTAATAATCAAATAATGAGTAGTAAATTTACTTCTAATGTTAGCTGAATTTTAGCGTGTATTGCAGCAGGCAAATCTATAAGAATAAATTAATATAATGGATAATTTAACCATAAAAAAATTATTTCGGGGACTCCTTTCCCTCTTTCTGGCTTGATTTAAATTTCCCCACAAGCTGAGACATGATGACCAGTTTTGAGATGTGTATGCTCCCGGGTCAAAGTCTTTGAAATCATTGTTATATTTTCACATTTCACTCAATGATTCCACATTTCTTATTGGAACAGATAGCCAGCTTCTTTTAAAGGCCTCCTAGAGGCATGGAGATTTTAGTTTTTTTAACATCATAGTGAAAGTGATTAACGTAAAAGGCAATCGTAATCGTACAATTTACACGTCAAAAAACTTAAATAAAATACAGATGGCTCCATTATGATTTTACTATTTGGTGTCGTATAAATTGTACAAGAGACTTTTCGTTGTCAAAGGCTTCATGGAAACACTTGAGTGCGTGTTATAAAATTTTACTAATATTTTAAAGAGAATATTAACTTCTATAATTCTGATAAAAATAATATCTAAAAAGTGATGAGCATAAACTTTGCTGTGAAGAGTGAGCGAGTTACAAAGTGATATCAGTATTTAATAATAAAAATTTACACGAGTCATGAGTAATAATTAACGTGTTGAAAAAATGAAAAACTCAAACCCGTCTCATAACATTACGAGGTTAGATTTTAATCATTCAAGAATAATGACAATAATATCCAGTTATTTTATTCTCAGCCTTTACCGTTTACTTGACACTACTTCTCCATCGTCATTATTTATTTGTCGGGACAGAAAAACAGGTTTTTTTTGTATGCCTTCGTCAAATAAAGATGCCGTCTCTGATCAATAATCGTCCGCCGCACCGTTTCTCATCGCACATATATTCTCTCATCCTTTTTTAAACTGTCTAAATCACGCCTTCACCATTCCATCACTCATTATTGCTTCCCAATGAAAATCACACAATTGGCGTTGAATTTTTGGTGTTGCAAAATTCATTGCATTCACTGATCTTACTTCAGTGTCAGGACGTCGTTTAAATGTTTCAAACACTTTGAAACCCTCTACGAAAAGGACAGAAAAGTGTCGATGCTTTCCAGCTGTGCCTGGCTTCTTAATAAGATCAGGACTGCCCAAAATAGAAGCTGCAGCGTCAAAATATTAAAACGATACTTACTTTAAAAACAGTTCTTGTTTATACAACAACACTAATAGTCAAAATATTTTCATCGCCATATTTTTATCAGTAATGGCTGAATGTGAACTCGTTTTTTTTTCTCAAAAAAATTAAAGTTTAGCGTCGCATTAACCCAAAAGGTTATAAGCGACTACAGTTTACTGTTACATAGTAACTATTCCAATGTTCGGCTGATTACCATAATTAGTTTCCTGAAGTGTTTCATAAGATATGTTACTGCGATTTTATTGGTTTCGAAGAACTATCCTCGAAAGAAATGATATTACGGTTCAAATTTGTTTATAATTCTCATACCGTTTGTCCTTGCCTTCAACGAATCCATTACATTTCGATTGCAGCATCGCATAGTTGGTTAATGTAACGGGTGGCTCAGGAGGATGAATCTTGATCCGTGATCATTCCCGGGGTCTACTTGGCCTCGTAAGTTTGGCTTTTAATCTTGTTTCCAGAAAGACAGACTGGACAACTGTTATGATTTGTAAGGTGTCTTCTGCAGAAACATTGTGGTCTTTAAAAACGTTCACTAGTGCACGTTTTGCTACATCGAATGGGAGGGTATGCTTCGGACAACGTCCTATATATACGGATCTTGCAGCTTCCATAGCTTATTCAATGTTTACTGATTTCTTTTCTTAGGTGCCTTGATGACTGCAGATTCCATGCTAGGAAATTGAGATTTGTCCGAAGTGTCTGCTGAGTGTCTGGATGCGTTCGAGGGATGGTCTCTTTTTCTTGACAGCCAGAATCACTGGGTCAGATTCGCCAGGGGTTGCCGATGGCTCTATTGGAACGGAACTTGATTTATGGAAATCGACTGTTGGAGAAGGAGCTGTAATATTATGAGGAGAGGTTTTGTCATGGAAGAAACAGTCTTTAGCATAGTGCCTCATTTAGTTGAACAGATAACAGCAATCATTTTATAGCTGCTCGTTTGCCATTAAACTTCGTATTCGCTACTGAAGAAAATTTTAATACAGTAATTTGCTATTATTGAAAGAAAAAAAAGAGTTTTGAAGGGTTGATTGTATTTTCGAGAGTGTTGTTTCATTATCTACCATGCCCAGAATAATGGTCTGTGACCTGTCCGGAAGCACCGTGTTGACAGTAGCTTCGGCGTAGGTGGAGCGCTTGGCTTCTGCAGATACCATCGTCGTGGAAGGCATACAAAGGTCTTTAAGGATGACAGCAGACAGTCTTCAAGACTTGGAGCTTCAGGAAGCTATAACTGCGTTGATCAAAGTTAACCAGTGATTGGGTAGAGATCCTGGCACGATGTAACTCCGATATTTCCAGGCTGACACCTTCCAAATACACCAATTGAAGAGTAAAGAACACCGTACAACACACGCATAAATCAAACGACTGCTCAGTCCGATAGCTAGCGTAGAACGGAAATCAGTTTTCTTGACTACTAATGTAGAGGGAAACGTACTAAGATAATTCGTTTTAATGGACAAAAAACAACAAGTATATAGTACTAGGGACCTACCAATAACAGAGTACAACTGAGATCAGAAAATACGTGTCAATTTGTCATATATATATAACACTACTAAGACATATGATTAAATATTGTGGAGAAACCTAAACTACACTAACCATCAACAAAAAGTGAACTAGGCCAGAAAAATTTAAGGATATTTGAAAAGAATGAGAAAGTTTTATCGATCTGTATTGAAACATAAAGTGGAAAATGAGTTATAATCATGAAATTAATTAAATAATTAAGAGCGAATATATAATGAAGTTTAAGAAAACTTAAAGTCTGCAATGGTGGGGTCTCATCGTAAGCACCTAAAAAATGTTTAAAGCAAGACTATTCGACGAGAAAAACCAAGATTGAGGTGTGTGGACTGTATAATGGCGGATTTAAGAATTATAAAGGTAAAAAAATTGAGAGAGAAGATTAAGAACAAAGAAGGATACAGGCAAATAGTAAAGGAGTCCAATACTGTCCCAGTGCTTTTGAGCCTTATATTAAGATTGTAAGTATGAGTTTGAGGCTTTTGTTCCATATTGATGAATAACAAGAAGATTGATATAAAACTTTTCAAATCCTTAACCGGTTGAAACGTATAGTTTATGACAACCGGGAAACATACAAAGTTGTCTGCATATTATGTATCATTTGGTAATTCAGTTTGTTATAACGGTACTTTCAATTAATTCTTTTCATTATAATTAACCTGGAACAATTTTCTATGCAATTTCAGAAATATTACGTCAAATAAAGTTATATCCAATATTCCGAAGATTTTGATCAGTTGAAATGTGTACGGACCTCGAGTCTTCATTTTGGTCGCGTTGATTAGATCCTTCCGGCAAAACACACAAACACTGTCGCTAGCAGCAGCCAGGCAGATGTTGAAAGCCTTCTCGCCAAGTCGTAACTCGATTAAGACACGATGCTTATAAGATATTTGGTATCGGCAACACTTCAAAGAGTTTGAGCTGCACTCGCGATATTAGTGCCTCACACGCCGATAGACCCGGCGCTAATCCGCGAGCAAGTTTGACAAGTTTGCCAACACACACTCACCCAGGGGCTGCTATAGCAATATTTCAACCTCTCCTCGTGGGCGCCAGCATTCCGAGGGGCGGGGGAGGGAAGGCATCGCTAATCCGTCAACAGCCAACTTGTGAAACCTCTGGCACCCACACCAGACCAGCAAAACAACTCTCCGAAAAGCTCGACTCAACAGCCATTTCTATTATAACCGTTAACAACTGAAACAAAGGCTTGTCGGGCAATGCATTCATAAAATACTGCCTTCAAGAGTTCCAAAAATGATAACAGTCACATTTAACTCTTATACGAATACAAAACTGTACAATCCATGCATCTTCGAGGTAAACAGTGGAATTAAATCAAATGCAAACATATTTTCTAACAGATTAGGAGTTAATAAATTGTACTTATAGTTGTAGAAATTTGTAATTATTTTATTCACATATCCTAAGAGAAATAAAAATTTAAATTGAATCTATATTATCATTAACAAATTTACAAAACCATATTTATTTATAATTGTTCACAATTTGACAATAAAACTAAATAAAAATGTATTAAAACATGAATGGAATAAAAAATTGAGCAGAGTTTTAGATTATAATCATAGGATAAAATGGATAAAAGCAATTGTCTTTGTAGTTTGAATAGTTTTATAAATAAATTATTTTACGATGATCACTTACTCCGCAGCTTTATAACTCACAGTTCCACTAGAAAAATGTTACAAATATATTATTAGCTTCGAATTTAATTTAATAAAAAATACCATTGATGCAATCATAAACTATATAAGAAAATTTACTAAAATTTAATTCTAGTCTCATAACTGCAAAATAAATTTTATAACGATACCCAAGTAGTGTTAGACTTAACTACTTACTGCTACCATAAGATATTTCTCACAATTACACAGGCACAATATAATTTCATATGGGTAAAAAGATTGTATGACAATGATTAGTACATCAGTTACATAACATACATCGTGTACTAGAACATAGGCTACAAAATTTAAAATAACAAAACTATTTTGAACTCTTTTCAATGTTTTTGTGATTTAAGCACAGATTATAATTCTTATAAGTTGTTTAATAATATTACTGTTTTAAAGTAGTTTACAAAATATTCAATTAGGATCAAAATATACCGACTTCTGCTCCTGCCTCCAGAGAAATTAGGCAAAAGCACAAACTTTCCCACACCCTCCTTGAACGAGTCTTCAAAATATTCCGTGTATCTGCTCAATATGTCACTGACTTACTTTACCCATAACATCAGCCTCAAGCAGGTGACTTTGCGTACACTCTTCTTGTCCACATCTCCAATCATTCTCAAACAGGCGGTTATCCCTCAATTGCCCCTGTTATTTTTTTTACATTCATAGCTCACCATCACCAGTTCTCCAAACCCCCTAAACATAGTTCACTGCTACAGTGTTTTATTTGTGTTTATATATGCCACATATAAATCAAACGCGTATAGCAACTACGAACAAATTTTGTACACGTGTTCCTTCCAACGGAAGCTAGCAAGGGCTTTGGGGATAAGACACTACTACCACCCCTGGGTGGGTACGGAAATTTAAAATGTACATAAACGCATGGGGATATATTTCGCGGTTAGTGAGATTGATAGCGTCTCTCTCGGTATTGTACATTTTTCCAGTCTATTTTTAAGTTACCAACAGATTTGTTGACTCAATTAAGATACTGGATTAACGCGGTGCTTATAATGAATTTCAGCTGTCATAAATTAGGGGGCCTGAAACGGTAAGTTTTCAAAATGTAAAGCTCTTGCTGATGCTTTAATATGGTCTTGACAAAGAGATTACTATCGAATTAAACACTGCGACAGGATAATATTAATAAATTCCCAGGGTATCTCCGGGCACCCAGGTGGTTTAAAATAAATAATACTGCCATATAAAATGTGAAACTTCATGCTAAAATACTTATCGGATGGAAAAACTGCAACGCGTTTTAAATTTTTTACATACGTGAACGACTTTATTTTATATTTAATTCGATGATTCTTCCATTTATCTATGAATACTGCGTTCAATTAGAAATAAAAAAAAAGAGATACAGAAGTTGGTTCGTTAAAATGTCAACGGCAGTTTGCAAATAAGGATCGTATACCCACTTTTGACGTCTGCCAATAACTAAACCAAAATTGAAGGTTGAAAGTTTTTTACTCTTTTGCTCGCATAGCCGCACAACTTTATTTAATTTAACCGCGAATATAAATCAATCCTGAATGGCAGGAGCACACGTGCTGGCGTATATTTTGAAAGCTACCACTTTATCACTTTCATGAAGCAGGGAATATCAAATAAATCGAATGCTAGGACAGTTAATACAAAAAAATGATATAATCTCTGCAACGAAGTATTATCTATTTTGTATTTATCGTTTCTTTTATAAAGCCGACGTAATGGGAATAGTTTGACAGACAGGGATTCTGAAGACGGAAGAGTCAATTTAATCAAATTACAGTTGAATTACTAGTAATCTGTTCATGAAATAAATAGAAAAAATATTTTATTTTTACATATATTTCAATAATAATACATTTTTAAATGTCAATTTTTACGATTATTTTTTATAATTAAAAAAATATATTTGTCGTAATTGTAGTAACAGCGCTACATTTATTACGAATACTGATATTAATAACCAGACTGAAGAAACGCTTATAACAACATCAAGCCGAAACATGTGCAAGTACAGAAACGTAGAGCAGTGAAATACTTCTTAACGACCGACAAAAAATATATTTTAAGTTATAAAAAAATTATACAAATATCCTGCTGCAGTCAACTGAGATTTGACTAAAGAGACTAACCTTGAAAATTTATAAATTGGATTGAGAATTTAAAAAAAGTTTATTAATCATTATTTATTTACGGTATTAACATTTTGAAAGGGATTCGTCTCTCCCGAAGTATATTAGCCATGCAATGATAATGCTATTTATAAAATAACACAGTGCACAGAATAAGCCATATTTAATTAACTCAAGTGGATAAAAATTCATTCACATAATTATGTTTTTATTTCGAAGTGTGCACTGGAATAGGACGCAAACCTGGTCTGTCATACCCAATATAAAATTGTTGCTTTGTGCATTTGAGTAAAGAAATATTTAATGTAAGTTCGGTAACCTTTATGACAGTGAGTTTTGGTAGGTCGCCAGTATTCGTACGTCTGATATGCTGCGGAGCGTCAGGCATCTGCACGTCAAAGACGAACCTTAATCATGAAATACACGGCATTAGTTAATTAACTATCTGACGGCAGGCAAATAGAAGACGCTTCCCGAAATTACTCACATCTCAGATTACGAGGACTTTTCCGTAATGAACAGCATCACTGAGAAAGGTCTTGCTCCACGAAAGCTGTCATTTCGAGTTACGAGCGAAGTATGCACTCGAACTGATGTTGGGGAAATCTCGTTAGTCTTATTTTCAACTGTATCACAATATAAAGGCGTGAAGTGACTTCTACAAGGACCATATTGACAAAGACAGTTATTTCAAAAAGCAAACAAATTATTTTGATCAACATACATACAGCTTTTATAGTAGGATTTTTTTCTCATTGAATTTTTAGGTCACTTGAAGAGATAGAGTTAAGTGTTTTGCTCGTTAAACCCGTATTTGCAGACCATTACATCACATATTTTAGAAATATCTACAACGTAACTGTTGACTATAATAGATAAAATTAAAAATTACAGTAAAAATGTGACCGTTAACATATGAAATATTTTTTTTTATATTACATTCTTAGAAATCAACAAATATATACGGTATATCTTGCTGAGTTGAAAAAAATTCATGAAGACCGTTAGAAGCAAATTTAATTTATTATTAGGTAATTGGTAATATTTGAGCCATCTGTTTTTCAAACGTACTATTTAATGGATGCTTTTCATACGCAAATTAAAGAAATGAATGCAGTTTTAATTGCTTTTCATATCAGAAGGTTTTGTAAAATAGGTTTTCAATTTACACAAAGCGATGATAGTCTAAAATTAAATTTACTACAAATGAAGTCATAACAATAATTAAAGATATAAAGATGTTTCTAGAAACTTTCAGCGTATACGAAGAATTGAATTTCTAATTCAATGAGAAACTAGTGGTTTGTTATACATGTATTTAAACATTGTAAGACGGTTTTACCTTTACTGGAACCATGATTAAAGGACTGTCAAAATTCATTCATTAAGTTCCCGATCATCTCAAATATGAACGAAGTTTAATTTTACTCATTTATCTAATTCTTATTTTTTATTAATTTATTTATAGTCGCATAAACGGAAAAGTCACTAGCGACTTATACGAAATTACAATATCCGTTACATTTTTGGACTTTAAATTAACAATTGTGAACATTTTTACTTAAAATTTATATTTTAAGTGCTAACCTTAAATGTACCTAAAAGAATATATACTATAAGTTTACATTTTATGGTATAAATCTTTTTTTAAAGAATTTTATAAAGTTTTCCTGTGCCTTTTTTCTTTTTGTAAGCTGGTTAAGATCATTTCCTTCAAATTTTGGACAGTACTTCAACAGGTGTTCAATTGTGATCTGTATATTGCACTGATCACAAATCGGTGCGGTATCTTTTTTTATGATGTAGAGATGTGTAAACTTTGTGTGTCCGGTTCTTACTCTCGATAGGATCATTTGATCTCTTCTTTTGACTTTTTTGTTGTATTTTATTGCGTAGAAGTCGTTTGTTTCATGATGTATTTTGCTGATTTTATAAGACTTCCATGTTATATTCCATATTTGTGTTAGTTTCTTTTTTACTTTTCTCCATAATTCGTTAAATGCATTTATAGTATCTGTGCTGTGGTTTTTTGGAAACTTTTCCACGGAGGGTCTTTACAGTTTTGTATTGGTTTAATCTCTGGCAGAGCATACTCTATTTGATCGCAAACTTTCCTGAGTATTGTACAGAAAAGGGATGTATCTAGATGAATGCTTGTTGCAGGATTAATGCCTGGGGAGATTTATATTTCTAATTATTGTTTGGGAGAGAGTAATGCTTTCAATGCGTATTTAACACATAGGATGTCCCTTCTGTGGACCAAGGGAGGGTTCTTGAGCTTTCATGAGGATGCTACCTATTGGGTTCGTATGGAAGCAGCTAACTCTGTTCTACAATTTAATATGGGTTCTAATAAATGCTACTCTGCATAAAATCGTAACTATCGTAAATATTTTAGTTGCAAAAGCGTACAATTAGAATACTTTCCAGCACGAATTCTAGATCGAGTTGCAAACCTTTCTTCAAAAGTTTGCAAATACTTACTTAACCAAGCGTATATATTTATGAAATATTAAAGTTTGTAAAGCGGAACACTAATTTGTTTCAAACAAATGGCGAGTTTCATGAATACGCGACCAGAAATCGTTTTAGCTCTAAGGTCGGACAAGCATCGCCTTGCTCTACACCAGAAAAGTATTCACAATACCGGGATAATTTTATACAACAGCCTTCCGCCAAAGGTTAAAAATAGTACCTACAAAAGCTTCGTGAAGCAGAGTAAAACTATTCTTTTAAATGGCGCGTTTTACTTGGTACAGGATTTTCTTAATCGTCCTTCTAGTATTTAAATCAAGGTTCCTGCAAAAAGTATTGAATGAGCTGCCTTGTTAAATAACAAATCACACACTTTTAAAATTTCTATTCAGTTTTTTCTGCTCTTTTGTTTGTTTGTTTCATGTATTGCCTGGAGCTACGACAGAGGGAAGGACAGTTTCCTGGTCGCAGAGCTCCAAGTAGTTAAAACTCCATTGCGTGTTCCTCAGTGTGTACTTGTTTGTGTTTCCCATCGTGTGTCCGTGTTGTGTTTATATTGACTTTTGTCTATATATATTTTCTTTTATTAATTTATTTTAAGATTATTTGTCTTTAATTATATACTTTATTTTGTTCATTTTTAATTTTTAATGTATGACGTATCCTATTTCCTCAATCGAGGATTAATGGAAACAACAATAAATCTAAATCTGAAGTTTTACTAACTAATGTGAGTATATTTCTGGTTTTGCCGACCACCTGTGGTGTAGTGGCTAGCGTTACTGCCTCAAAACGCAGAGGTCCCGGGTTCGAATCCTGGCATGGGCTTGGATGTTTGTGTCGTCATGGTCACGAGGACCGGGATTAAGACTGTTGGAGGATCGATACGCTGACCACGTGTCACTCCAAACTCGGAATGTGTCATGCAAGATGACAGTCCGCTGTCGACACGGAACGGTAGCAGTTCGAAGGAAGGATAAATCTAATTTTTGGCAAAGTACTTGAACTAGGTATAAATGCTCACGTAACACAAGATATCGAGCAGGATCCTCTGATTCTTAAAACCTGCGGTTGGCGAAGGACCTCTGCAGTGAATTGTGGCGTCATCCCAAGTTGCAATAATAGTCCACGGCATGAGAGTTAAAATGCGTGGCATTAATTAATGGCTGGATTCTCTCATTACTCTCAGGATTGATCTGCGCGAGGCGTATAGCCTTCTGTAATACAAAATTTTACAACTGCTCCCTTATACATAACTGACGGCGTCTCCTCCAAAATTACCAACTACTGCACACTAAAAATGATATTCATAAATAGCAATCCGTCACTTCTGTAGATGACACGCATATATTTTTTTTAAGAAATTTGACCACTACTGCGTACAGCTATCAGAATCTTCCACTATTTCTCCCAAAAACTATTAATTGAACAGGAAAACATATTTGCTAGCACCCGACTTTATTTCATCCTTGCCCTCGTGAGATGTACATTTTCGTAAGAAAGTATTTAGGATACGAACTTATCCATTTAAATACTGAATTACGACATTTAACTGTAGTGTAACTCAATTTTGAACGTAGTTACTTAGGAAACTCATACTCTTGAACTAAAGTCGCGTCACTGCCAGTAAGAAATGGGCTTCTTTAACATAACATAATAGTCAAATTCAGTGAAGCAATGCTTCAAGGATTTCTATTGAGTCAAATATTAAATTATTATTAGGATAATCTTATATCTAGTTTTACATCTATAATTACATAGTTCTAGAATTTACTTTGCAGAATAGAAGGAGTGGCTAAGTAAGAAAGTGGCTAGTTCAATTTTAAATTTCATTTCATTTCGGAGCTGTTTAATGTGTGGAGGAAGCTTGTTGAACAGTGTTGTTCCCTTACAGTGTTCATATTTCTGTGTTATTTTTAGTCTCTTACATTCTAGATTAAGCTTGTTTTTATTGATATTTATTTTAGATAGGGCGAAGACGATTTTGACAATTATGTGCAACACAAAAATGATATATAATATTGTATTTATTTATGGCGTTAATTGTGCACATTTGCTTTAGCAGTGTATTCTGAAGTTATTAATAAATATTTGAGATTGTCTTTTAACGCTCGCTCATTAAAGGCTTATTATGTATTGAAACAGAATAGAGAAACTCTGATGAAGCTGATTCACTTTAAGTTGTAACTTTACAGGCCACAACTTCAAAAGTAACAACATGTACATGACAGTTGAACATGTCACGGTTACTGCATTGTTTAATTAGACAAATATTCAAAATACGGTATTTTACATATCGTTTTATTAATACCAGTTAATACATGATAAGTAAGAGTTTAGAAGCTACGAATAGTTAAATGATTTATTGTAACATCGTCTAGCAATCAAAAAATTCCATTTTTGTAATAATTAAATTTTTGTGCCAGTTTAAAAATAATGTTAAATTTTACAACGTAAATACCAAATAGCCTGCATGGAATGGAAACGTTATAAAATTTCTGTTTAATTTTATAAGATTATGCACCTAGAATTTAGATAGTTTGATCTTTGTAGAAATAATTTCTAGACGCTATTAAGGAGGTAACGTGCACATACACTACGGCTTGTCGAAATGAGAATATAATCAACACGAACATGGCGGCGCCATGTCGCAGGCACAGTAATGAGAGGTATTTAGTTGCGGCCTCACGTATTCGCCAACAACTTCTTGCCTTCGCGTTAATGATAATCTGCCTGTGCAGCTTATGCTGCCAGATTAACACCCCCGTATCATGGCGACGCATCCGCCTCGTAGGTCAGGAATCTCGCACAGAAACGGCGAATAGTTCTCGGAGGACGCAACAAGTTGGGGAAGGGAAGAGAATATGTCCCGGCTCAGCTTCTGTGCAAGTCGCACTGTCACACAATGGCCAATAGCACAAAGGGTACGGTTGAGGACTGTTCTTCCAAGACAATTCTGTACAGTTACTCTGTAGCAGGAGTAAAAGGATGAAATATTTATCAGATAAAGCTCATTTATAAAATAAATTTTTATCTAAAATCTCTCCTTCATAGTTCTCCAATTTCTTCTAAAACCACCAACAACAATATTCTAAATATGAATATTTTCTCAATGGTCAAAATAAAGTATATCAACACAAAACAAACGGGATGGAAAGTCAAATTATTGGAAGTGTAAAAGACAAACCTTCCTCGAGAGAAACATGGTAAGAATCAGAGCTGTAAGCATAATAGAAAAGTAAACCTTTTAATTCACACCATTCTATTTTATATACTATATTTAATTTTGTATTCTTTATTTTAATATTGTATATACTGAATCATTATTGTCTTTACGACAAAAGTTTTTTAAATGAATAAAAAAAATCGTTCTATTCCAGTCAGACTTTGACGACTTATAAACGACTTGGTAGTCTATTTCATAATTTTTCGTGAATCTTAATTTAATTTTAAATAATGGGTTTGTTGAGATGATCCAAACAGTACAAAATAGTTTCGAATGCATAAATAACATTACAATTTACCATATTCCCAAAGACCAGTTATTCTGTCCCTTGAAATAACTTCTCTTTGCACTAAAGTCTTAAATAGCATTGTATTAAGTATCAGAAAGCAGATGGGATGTAATTAAAAAATATTGTAATCTTCCTCGGATTGAGATGGAAATTGGCATAAACCTTTTTCGACAAATAAATATATCACCAAATAAAATGGTTTCCTATGGGCTTTCCATTATCACCAATATTCTCTGAATCTATAATGAGGGGTTTAGAGAACCATTGTTTAAACAAAATTAAATGTTTACATATAAAATATTACAGATATGTTGATGAGTTTTTTTGCATAATCAACGAAAACGAAATTAACGTCATCAACGATGTTTTTAATAATCATCACGATAAGTTCCTGTTCACATTCGAATTGGAAAACAATAAAAGTATTAGTTTCCTGATGTTTGTGTAACTACATCACTCCATAGAAACGAACTGTTACGAAATACCAAATAAAAGCTGGACGAATGGTAAGCTCATTAACAAACCCACACCATTATGAAATCCAAAGTAGCACTATTCAACTGGTCAGAGATATTTTAATCAGTAACTTTTAACCCTTGTACTTCACCAATAAACACAAAATTATTTAAAGGAATTTACAAACTCATACACTCTAATTGACAGTAGAGTTACCTTATTATACAAATATTAGTGAAAAAGGAAAAGCAAAGTTTTATGGCTCAACAGTTAACTTTATAATTCTTTTTAGAAAGAGCAAAGACGAATTTGACAATCTTGCGCAACACAATATGATTTGTAATTTAAAACCAAACTCGCGTTGCGAACGAGATTAAATAAATTCGAGAACAACTACAAAATGAGAACCCATAATGTAGTCACCGCCCATAGGTTAGAGGATCATGAATTTGATTCGGAAAAGGTTGAAAATCTTGATTTAGAACAAAATATGTCCAAAATAAATCTCTATTCACACTAATACACGATGAATTTAAGTAATACACATAATACGTTATGTTAATAAATTTCAATTTCATTTTCACTGTGAACAATTGAAAACTTTTGTAAACTCATGTTTTATTTTATTTTTTGTGTGGTTTTGAGGTAAGAAGCTTTCCTTATACACATTGATACTCCAAGATAACAGGGATCGTGGTTGTAAGTACCACGTGCAAGGTCAAAGATTCTTTAGCATGTATACATCCTTTCATTCAGTGTGGCTATAAACACTTCTCAGACAAGTTTGTGTGTTACGTGTTGCCTCGGATATCGCTTTCTATTGTTTCATTTCATATATTACTCTGTGATTTTATACTGAATAGGTTATTTTGATTTAGTTACCATCTAAATTTCGAGTTTTTTTAACTTTATCATTCTTGGTGTTTTAAAAATTTCCTCTATGAGAAGGAAACCTGGAGAAGCCATGAAAACATGCTGAAACTTTGATGCTAATTAAAATTTTAAAAACTAAATTCTGTAAACGGTCATAAAGTGTAATATTTAAATTAAATATTGATTCCTAACAAATTGTCTGAATATTGTTTATTTTTTAACTGAAGTGATCAACTGTATTTATCCAGAAATATAATATTTAAATATAAATGACATAATTTAAAATTTTAAGTGAACAATTTCGACGAAAATAACCACATTTGTGCACTCAATCAACACACCCAGAGGCACATCAGGATTTTAAAAAGCACCTCTTTGTACGGAATAATAAACCACAAACTCCCCTATACACTTACCCATTCTAACACATCTAAACCACGTTCTTGTTATCAGCTGTGGAACATACCAAAGTTCATAAGATATGCTTTACATAAAGTATGCTAATTTCTTGCCGTTCATTTAATTTGTTATTGTTGTGTTATTCAGTACTATGACTGGTCTGATGCAACCGTCCATGCTAAAATATCTTGCGGAAGCCTTTACATATCCTCATGACTAGCACGACCCACAACATCTCTAATCCACTTAGCATATTCCATTATTTGCCTCCCTCTTCTGTTCTTACCCCACAAACTTCCCTCTATTGATAATTTTAGAAGACCCTCATATCTTAAAACGTGTTATTTTAATCTATCTCTTCTCTTGGTCAACATCCTCCATATTGTTCGCTCTTCCCCTACTCTGCTTAAAGTTTCCTCTTTAGTGGTTCTCGCCAGCACTCCTATAGCACCAAATTTAAAGACTTCTATTCTATCCTATCGTTCACGTTTCGCACGTATGAACTCCATACGAACATTTTTAGAAACGATTTACTAATATTTATACTTATATTACCCGTAAGTAAATTCCTCTTTTTCGCGAAAGTCTTTCTTGCCTGTGCTATCCTACCCTTTATGTGTACTATACTTCTACCATCCCTAGTCATTTTATTTAACAAAAGAAAAAAACAATTTAAAATATAAATTTATTTTCAAGAACTAGCCAACAGATTCGTATAAAAATCATGAGCATTTGGGTGAGTTTCATTGGGAAGCAATATTGGTTGTTGGAAGTGTGAAGAAGCTAATTAAACAGTTTAATTTGTTCGTAAAAACGCTCATGATGAGCCGTGGTGCGGCCGACTATCATATCACAGGCAGCATCTTTCTTTGACGAAGGTATAAAATTTTTTTATCCAGTTACAGAAAGAATCTGAATAACGGAGGTGACTATGTAGAAAAGTAGTGTGAGATGTAAAGCAATGATTGATACTAAAATATCTGGATAAATACAGCCCTAGTAATTTTTTCATACAGATGAGCTTGCATTCATTCTCACGTAGCCTTGTCATTTCTGCGGAGACGTAACAAAGTGAAAAAAATATATATTAAGTTTTAAATTGCTATAAATTTGCCCAGAATCAAAGTTGACCGAGTGCTGGTGATAGGGACAGAAAAGAGAGAAAGACGGTGATGTTTTGGTTAGAATGCAAACAAGAAATTTTAGTCAGGTGACGCAGTTTTGCGCCTAGTAATGGTTTTCATTAAAAAAAAAAGAACACAACGACCGTGAAAATTTAAAGAAGGTCCACCTACATAAAATAAAATTATAAAATAAAGTCGTATTTTGTAATGGCCTGAATGTGAAAACTGGAAGTGAATAATCGGTAGGTACGTGTCCGTTCAGTGAAAATTTTGACTGTGTCAACATGAGAAAATAGTGTATTAGGGCCTGGTAAATGTCTCTGCATCCAGCTTCTGAAAATTTGTTTGTACTTAACTATCCATGTGTTTGTGTAAAATTACACAAATTTATATATTAACTGAGAAATAGTAAATTATACGTTTTATTTTATTTTTTAGATATAAATGGTTACGGAATTGGTTTTGTTATGGGAAGAAAATGTTTAAAAACTAGTACTTGTCCTCAGTAAGACACAAATACATCTACAGACTGGGAAACTAACCAAGGACCGTAACTATAGTCACTTTAAAATAAGAAGTCCGTTGATAGCCGATAAACTGTTGGAGGGGTGTGACCTTGAAATATAAAATCAAAGCACATCTTTAACCAGCGTCTTTATTTAGAGGGCTGCCATCAGTTTATTCAAGGTCCCTCTCGCTCCTTAACAGCCACCGGACATCTTATTTTTAACGGACTATGGATATGCAGTTGTTCTACCATCCGAACTAAGAAAACTCCAGTTTCGTGATAACTATTTCCTTCTCTTTGTATAAACCTATTTTACATTTCCTTATTTATTAAGTTTTAAAAATAAGTTAATTGAAAAATTTAACAGTTCGTTGAAACTCAGTTGGTCCTAAGTTCGATTCTTGGTTATTTATTAATTAATTAAATTTCTGCAAGCTTCAGCACCTGTGCTTGATTAAAAGTATTTACTGCTCGTATTTTAATTTTCAGCATTATCCACATAGTTTATGTTAATCTAAAGAATTTTAGTTTAGTTGAAAACAGAATCTTACCAGAAAAGAATTTCAGTCTGTGTCTGAATTATGTCTTTTTGTTGGGATTGAACAGTGTAAAACCAAGATAGATCCACGCCATTCACGCCTTAAATTGAAATGACTCAAATGCATCGGTGGTAACAGCTATAAAAACGTCGTCACTGTTTTGCACGAGTGGAATTCCAGAAATCCCCATAAATTCCGGCAAATTTGTGTTTCTCGGAAGCGTATATTTCCTCGATAGTTGGATTTTGTAGGTATAATATTTTTATGAAAATACTTGGTTTGTTATTAACTTTTAACGGAACATATTTACTAAGTATTTTAACTCCTGCATTCAATTATAAGAGTTATTAAACCCGTAAAATATTATCAGGATCTATGGATATTAAAAACGAAGACTTACTTGCGTTTGGGGTAATATATATACACACATTTACGTCTACTTACAATTTGTAGATATAACTTTATTAATCATTCCTCGTACTTTTAATATTCAATGTCAATTACAAGAATTTCAACCCAAAATGTTTTGTTTTATCTATAATATATCTCTAGAATATGGTGTAATATATCTTTCAACTCATTTTCGCCATTTTAAAATATCTACTCCGTATTATGTAATATATTGAATAGATAGTGGTGTTGTTTCGTTGTGGTATTCAGTCCTAAAACTGGTCCGATGCAACCCTCCATGTTAACATATCCTACGCAAGCATTTATATTTCTACATAGATACCACATCCTACATCCTCCCTAATCTTCTTTTCGTATTTCATAATTGGCCTCTCTCATCTATTACCACACACTTCCCTCTAAAGCTAATTTTAAAATACCCACATGTCTGAAAATTTGGCTTATTAATCTATCCCTTCTCTTGGTCAAAGTTTTCCATATTGTTCTCTCTTCTTCTATTATGCTTAAAACTTCCTAGTTAGTTACCCTATTCACCCATTTGATTTTCTTCTTTTGGTTTTCTACAACCCCTATCGTCCAAATTTCGCACAAATATAATGCCATTCACCATACGAACATTTGTAGTGATGATTTCCTAATATTCACACTTATATTAGCCCAAATTAAATTTATCGTTTTTTGGCGAAGTCCTTTGTTGTCTGTGCTATTCTACTATTTATGTCTAGTACTCTTCCACAACCCCTAGTTATTATGATTCCTAAGTAGCTGAAGTCCTTTATTTCGTTCAAAATATCCCTTCACACTGTACCACCCTTCATTATTCCACTATTTCCCATACTAAACTCAATCACCTTGTTTTTCCCTCTATTAATTTTATGTTGTACTTTTCCTCCGAGGTCACGCTCATAATATATTATTTTTCAATTCTTTTCCTGACTTCCATTATACCACAATATCATCAGAAAACCTTAGGGCTTTATTTCTTCTCATTTAAATTTGATTCCCTATCCATATTAATTTTTCACCATTTCATCGCCTGTTCTGTATATATATCTGCAGCTTTGTCTTATACCTTTCTTGATTCTGCTTTCTTTCTTGCCCTTGAACTCTAATTACTGCTGACTGCCATCTGTAGTGGTATGTTGCCAAAAGAAATTAAAGAATTTTTTTGAAATAAAATACGACTGTAAATTGCTTCCCAGTTGATATTTAAGGTGGATTATTTTTTAGTAAATTCTGCACGTAAAACTGTATATGACTATCCGACGTAAGAGTTGAAAAGAGGAAAATGTGAATGTACTCTGTTGTATTAAATGATTTTCAGATATTCATAAATTAAATCTCCTCAAAATTACACAGAAAATTTTAAAATGTACCATATATTTTCAGGCAGTAAAAATATTACTGATAATTAGTAAATAAGTCTAATAAATGAGAAAGTAAGTTAATATATTATGAACTCTGTTCTGCCCTGCGATGTGATTCAGTTCTCCTCACTTTGGTTCTACAAATAGGAATGCTAAAAAGAATTAAAGAGATGACGTTATTACGTAACACTCATAGAAACTGTAATAAGATGATCTGATACTTCAGTCACGCCACATAAAAACAGTTTTGAAATGCTACCGCACATTAATAACACTGTCGAGATTATCTGTTGGAACGCGGGTACAGTGGCTATTAGCCAAAGTGGTCGATATCTCACGGCCGCTGTAAAACCATCTACAAACACAAATACACACGCACGCAACGCAACCCAACGCCCCGCCTACATAAAAGAAGTCACCAGAAACAAATTAATGCAGCTGGGCTGGAATTCATTAATTGCACATTTTTTCTATTTACCATCAAATTACCCCTTTGCGTAGAAACGATTCACAAACGGTGTTAATAACAATAGAATGCCTATTGAAAAGAAAGAGCTTTCAATACAATGCGTTGTCAACATTTTAAAAATTATATTTGTTTTTTTTATCGAATATTAATGTCATATTTATGTAAAAGAATTTTAGCCTCTATAAAGGTATTAATTTGCGTGTAATTGAATTGATATCGTTTATGGAAATTTTAGTCGGAACATAAACAGGACACGAACGTTATAACTAAATGTTAATTTTCGAAACTATAGCCTCACTAATGTCTTAATAATCTAAAAAATTCTAATCATAAATATTTTAAGTTATCTTCATCATAGTTTCTGTTTTCGTGATTTTAAATTTATTACACGTAGAAAACTTGTAAGAGTTTCTAAAACTTCGGAGGCGCAGAAATGCCTTTCAACCTGCGAGGTATTACTTTAAGAACCTGCGCCGCACAATAGCCCCTTGGTCATCGTGGATTTTTTTTGTGTAATGCGTTACGTACATTTATAGTTTCATTCAACAGAATGTCCTTCGCGATGCTGTGCAGACTTCCTCCATAAAGTGACCGTTTATTTGGACGTTTCTGGATAAAGTCTTTGTGTTCCTGTAGAGCCACAAACTCTGTCTGAAGAAGGTTTATTTTGTGCGTTCAACAATAACAATTTTTCAAACGTTACTAGTGTGTAAATGCACATCTTTAATACCTAAACTTAAATTTAAGGTGTATCTCCTAGG
Organism: Eucriotettix oculatus; assembly: GCA_034510155.1. Classification (NCBI taxonomy): domain Eukaryota; kingdom Metazoa; phylum Arthropoda; class Insecta; order Orthoptera; family Tetrigidae; genus Eucriotettix; species Eucriotettix oculatus. Next base: position 187,733,811 of record CM067376.1, read on the forward strand.
TTATTTTGATATAATCAGAACTAGTAGTAAATATACGTTAACGTGCTACAGTGCTGGAGCCTTATCTGGAAAGGATATTCTAATTTATTTTCTATTAACGATAGCCATATTTCTTACTCGAATGTTTCTAAAAGCATTAGATAAGACTTTAATGTATGTAAAATTTAATATATGTAAACCACGGTGAATTTAATATGCACTCCTGAAGTCAAGAAACGAATCAATGAACTGACTTCAATTGATTTGAACATTTCGAAACGCTCCAACAAATGTAAAACACAAAGTGACGATGCTCTTACTGTATGGTGAAATACTGCGATGTGTTACTAATGATTGGTAATAAAATATGAGCCAAATAACAATCTGTAATTTTTTTAATTAACCATCGGCACATAGTTAAAAAAACAACCCTCGTGTAAGTGAAGGACGTATATTCTGAAAACTGGAGCTAAATATTTAGTAGATTTCCGTAGAGCGGAAACGTGGAACTTTATGTTTATAATAAATTTAAAATATTTTTATGTGAATTGCATAAATGTTGAAATTAATTTTGGACTAGTAAAGATTATGGTTTATATTGTTTGTTTCCGTTAGTAAAATAGATCTTACAAGAACAATATAGTTTATATTTTAATAATTCTTTGGAGTTACAATTAAATTTAACTATATTAGTACTAAATTAAAGTATACGAGCACGTGATTTTAGTATATGAGATGAGTATGAATACTTGCCTTACAAATATAATTAATCAGTAATTGCACAACTAACGTAAGTTACGCAGTAATTTACTTTGATTGGTCCACATGTTGGAAGGTGGCAGCATTTAAACGTTCGATATTGTGTAAAAAATTTAAAGCATAATTGGAGGAACTGTCAGTGAAATAATATTTACCTTCTATCGCGAGGTATATAAGTAGACAGCCTATTCCATGAAACGTACCTGTTCAAAGATTCACGCGAGCCGCCATCGTCACGACAGTTTTCACTATAACCTAAAGTGGAAAGTCAGCCAACTCTTTCAGCTGTCTTCCAATAAATATCATTCCGCCGTGACGGTACAGAGCTTTTTAACCTTTAGTTATATTCTATTACAACATATTAAAACGAAATCTAATGAGTCGTACAGTTACGATTTCTAATTCGGAAGAAAATTTGGTCTACAAATAGGAATGCTAAAAAGAATTAATGAGATGACGTTATTACGTAACACTCATAGAAACAGTAATAAGATAATCTGAAGAAAATTGTGTTAACATGAAATTCAAGACAATATATACGACAAATTGAAATTAGTAGTGATAAGTCAACTAGTGGGCTATGACCTCCCTCTTACAAAAGATGACAAATTCGATGGCTGTTTCTAATTTTAACCTGCAAGAGGATGTGCATGACGGCTTTTGAATCCGACGGATATTCTAATTGAAAACTTTTGTGTTAGCGTTAGCACCTTTTCGTAAATTCCATTGCTTTAGAATGCGACTTTATTTACTATTTTGAAATTGAAAATCTTGTAATTTGAAAGGTCTTTATACTCTCCGGGTTCATTTTATCCAGAGCGTCAGTATCTAAGAAATCACATCAGTTCTTGTTTACTCAGCGCGCTTTAAGTAACTCATGTATTTCGCTGGATTGTGTTGCGACATATTTAGTAAGGTGTGAGAAAAACAGTAGGAACAATTACCAATGTCCATTGAAGATGTTTTAATTGAAGAAAGTCAAGTAAGTAATTTGAAAGATGACATTGAAACTGAAAATAATTTATTGGTCTTTGACAACGATTCTCCAACCACTAAAATGTCTCACTGAAGACGATAATGGAGAAAAAATACATCTACGATTCATAAACAGATTGCTGAGAATATTAGGTTAAAATTTAAGCAGAACGTAAAGTCGTTTGTGTAAAAATGAGGATAATCAAGTTACAAAATAAAAACTTCAATCATATTAGAATTAATTTTATAAAATATAATTAAATTTTCTTTAATTTTTAAATATACAGTGTAATTGTGTTACATTTCTCTTTTAAAAAGCATTTGTATTGCCAATAATGACAAATTCAGCGGCTTATTAAAATAATATATTTATCTTTTAAAACTAAAGAAATATTTTCCAAGTAAGCGATCATGTTTGGTAAAGTAAAACTTTCCGAGGGGTATTGGCTAACAATACAACAGGAGATGATATCAAAAGTCGGGTACTTTGTAACTTAGTGGCTACTAATCGCGCTCCACTGCTCACTGGTTAGTTAAAATTTATAACCAAAACGTATGCAGTTTTAGCTAACGACAGTCCCAGCATTGTCATAAAGGACTGGAACTAATTCTTTAGTGTAGAATTAGAACCTGAGTCCCAAGATTATTATGACCACCCGCTCAATGCAATTTTGCTCTTAATACTGTTTAAATTCTTCTGATGTTGGTAGGTGGTAGGAGGCATTTGAGACCATATCTGCACTTTACAATACCTCAAGATTTGATGGTACTGGATAAAGCTTCCTGATGGCCCAACGAAGCAAAGTAAAGTCTCTGCCATGATCCTCGAGTACATCATTAACAGGATGTAATTTATCTGTCAAAGGTTATTATACAAAGATTATTATCCATTGTATTTACTGAGTAATTGTTCATGAGGAGTTTTTGCGATTCGAACCCCAAACATTTTACTGACCAATTTTGGTATTTTTCCAACGTTAGAGTGCGTTCATTTCTATATCCGTCCCAACACGTTACCTAACATTCTAAAATTGGCCTCACCAGCAATCTGTTTGCATATATGTTGCTTTTCCTCGTAATTTTCGTCACGAACTCACGCAAAAACACTTTCAATTAACGTGTATATATTTATATATGCTACCATAACCGAGAAGTACTAAAATTTATAACAAAGCGTGGACTCGTTTGATACGTATCTGGATAATATAAATACCACGGTTATACATTGTTGTTTAATCAGGCAGGTAATTCTGCCTCGTATCTTACGTGTCTTCAGGCCCAATATTAAAAAGGACTCAAAAAATTCACTCTAAACTAATGATACAAATCTGTAAGTGCCATTATCCGAGGGTCCTATATTAGTCAGGCTACGGAATCTATTGTTGCCTGGAGCGCAAAATTTGACGAATTCTTCTGCCTTCGCAATCCATACCTAACAAGAAGTTGGTGAAATTACGTAATACGTAAATTATATATTAAAATGGTATCTGAAATTTAAAACTTAACTAGATTAACGCATTTCGAATACTATACGAGATACAAAAATCCAGTTTTATTACAATCCCAGGAAATTATGGATATTTTACATTTCACACGCAAATTAAATTATTCAGCGTTGTGAGAGAATTTTTATTATGCCATAACCTATTAAAATAGCTGTGAATATTTATTGCGGAATGTAAAATAACCCAATTTAATAAAGTAATTTTCAAATTAAATCAGAATTACAGTTGTAAATGAAAACACTTAACAGGCTCTGGAGTTACATTTAGCGAGTGCGTCAGGAAACTAATCGTTGTTACATTGCGGGACAGTCGGAAATAAAGAATAAAGAAAACATCAGAAAACTATGGAGCTTTGTATATATATTTAACAATTTTAAAATTTGTAAGTATTATTTACATCTGATGCTTAAGGCGGAACATACAGATGAATATTTTCTTCCAAAATAATATCTATTAGTCAAAGACACCAATATTTAATTCGTCAGTTTATTTTGTCAATTATAAAATACTGATCTGTTCGCATTAAGTCATTATAAAAATAAAATTGCAATCATATACAGGCTAATTATGTAACACATTATAATGCCCGAAAAATGAGCGAGAGCTTTTAATTTATTGTCTGTTAATGAATTGATTATTGTGTTAAAAAGTCTCTATTTTGAATTTCAGTAATATTTATTTAAAACTGTTTTAAAGGCATGAGCTATGATAATGAAAATAAAGACTGAATTCTTAAATTACTTGGAATGATGAACTTAAACATACATAAAATTCATAAGTTTTTAGGACTTTACTGTTGTTTACATGCTTGGTTTCAAATATCTGCTAAAAATTGGTTGGCATATTTACAAAAGAGTAAAGTTACGAAAGTCTACAAAAATCTAAATTGATTTGCGTCATAATGTATTAAGATAAACCACCCAAAAATAATTATTGTTCTGATTGAAAGCCTCTTTGATTTTCTTTCACAGGTCGACAAGTACTTAAAGAACGATCTCTTGTTGTACCGTGCTTTGTTCCTATTATACTAAATGGAATCATTGCATGTTTCCTATGTACGAGGGTAATTCGCTGGGACAATCGCATTGATATTAGTGTGATTATTTTGCGAAGTTGTAAAAGTCTCATTTTGTAAAAATACACAGCTTTTATTCTGGATTAAGTTTTTTCTTTAATTATCTTTGGAATGAATATAGTTGAACGAAACGAAATAGTAATGAGCTCCTATCGCAGTTTCAACAATTTTACCTACGAACATTTGTGAAGTAAGAAACTATATCATCTTTAACAAGAATGTATATTAATTCTGCCGTTATTTCTAAAAGTTAGATGCGTCATACGAAAGCACCTCTATTTCATATTTTGTAGTGCTATAATTAATATTTCTTAAATGATTAATATCTGTAATTGGTGATAACATGTGACCTTATGCCGTCACTAATCTCCAGGGATAGCACAATGGCATTAGGGATTTGACCTGTGGAATTTCCGTAAACACGCTAGCGTGGGAATAGAGAAGCAAGGAAGCACAGAAATATTTCAATACCATGTGGTTGCTTCAACAAATGTAATCTCGTGGTCTAAAGAAAATCGATCATAGAAGTCTATTTTCGAATCTTCTTCATACGTGGCGAATCTGTGTGAATTGACATTCTTCGCTTGGATCTTTAAGGTGATGAAAGGGAGCCGACGTTTTGTTCCGGACGTTTTAAGGACGTTAAACTGTCGACGTTGAGGAGAGCGTCCTCCGGAGAAGCTGGATGAGGCGCGTTGTCACGTTTCCTTTACGTCTAGGAATGGTATCTTCCACTGTTTAACCGGGGATTGTTAAGAGATCTTATTGCTTCATTTTATCTGGGAAATATTTAAATATTTACTTAATTAATATATATTTGGATAAATTCCCCATTTATATATTAAATAACCTCCAATTTTATTCCCAAACACGCTAGCCTAAGATATATACGGTGTGAATGTATTTAACGACTGCCTTGAAGATTTCTACGCATATTATTTTAACTAAAAACCTTTGTTTCTCTAAATACTACTAGTAAACAGTAAACGCATGATTAGAACTAAAGTGACAATTTTCTCCAATTATAAAATCAATATACATATCCGTTCAAAATGTAGATTTACTGTATATGTGTCGAAGAACATAAACTATTATACCCTTCGTAACGTCTTTCTACAGTATATTTCCTCTTATTCTACGCATCAGAGGTGTTCTGGAAAAATAACTGTTCCCCTCTGCTTCTCTATAGACATTTATAAAAACTCGGCCGTTTCATGCTACGTCTGAAGTTTCATTTCTTCGCCTATACTCCTCCAATAAATTATTATGATTGGGGCCCCTATCTGCTCAATTTCTTCTCCAAATAATCCAGGAAATATAAACGGATAGTTGTTACTTAATCGAACGAAAGCTTTTCCGCGGTGAATGTAGTTGACAAAGTTTTCTCGGGCTTCGTTTCCCTCACCCGGTTGGTTGTTGTTACTTGTTCGAAGTTGGTGATTGTTTATTTTCAGATTGCGACTGAGAGTTTCGGTGTTCTCTCCTGTGAACATGACTTAACTATATTTTTAGTCGCGCTGGCACTGATTTATCACCGGAGAATCTCATGCATCTAAAGTTCTGTACTAAAGTGATTTCTACATGATACCTAAATTGCAGATTAATTGAAAAGCGGAATTTAATATCCAAAAAATAGACCCTTATATTATAAAGTGAAATACGCCCAGTTATCAGAAAAATATACGCTATAATTAACTTTGTAGCATGTCTTTTAGAGTGTTAAGAGCTTCGGGAATTTATAAAATACCCTTTATTTTTTATTTTATTAATGCAGTTTAATTAAAGAATTTTAGGTATTAAATAAGAAGTGGCATAAATTCAATGACGTCCGCTTGAAAGTGAAGAAATATACTTCGTTTCTACTTTAAAAAAACGTAAATAGTGTACAAATAATACCAAAGTATATAATCAGGAACAGGCAGCGAAACTAGGAATGTGTTATATCACATGAATATTTTGAGGAAAGAGATAATTTTGTTCTAAGAATTTAATGAAAAGAGAGGTCATCATAAGAAACCATAATAATCACATTAAGTTGTACGTATCGTTTTCGGTCTTACGTCAATACTATTCTAGTTCCAAATATGCCGAATATTACCATACGGCACGCTGACGAAGGAACAAAGAATCGATGTAATGGTAAGAATTACTCCGAGGAGTTGGCCAAGTTTCTCCGAGCAATTCTGCTACGGACGTCAACGGCTGAATTATTAATAGCTGCACATGCTAATGTCTGCGGCGCTGGTCACGCAAGGAGCAGTCGTGCCGACGTTATCCACAGTCTGGTAAAACCTCTGATCAGCCAACGTATTTCAAAGAAGCAGGCTACGTAATCGATTTTACTATTCACATTTTAGTTGGCTGATAAACTTCCTATAGTGATAAAAAAACAAATGTACGTACTTCATCATTTTTGCACTTTCTGGTAGAAAATACTGATGAAAAAAGTAGATAGATAAAGAAATGTGGGTGTGAGTTTGAACTGCTTTTGAAAAGATATGAATTTCTAATCACGCGAGACGACCTGTAGTGCGATTGTCAGCGTTAATAACGTTGTACATCCATAGACGTCACAAAAATTACTAGTGACGCTCGCGCCCCTTCATAAGTGTTTCCACAAAATAATGTTCTGATATGACCCGAATGCCAATAATAATTAATACGTTAATCAACCGTCTTTTACTATTGTGATACTTATCCTCATCAATATTAAAACAGTCGAAAATAATTTTATCTGATTTATTGTACTAATACATTTATGAAAAAAGCACCTTCAAAAAATGTAAGATATGCATGATCGTTCCAGAAAAATTCAGTTGATTCACCATATAAAATGACGAAGACTGAAATCCGTACCCTTTCTGTCAAGAAAATATTGAGTGCCCTTTTTTGAATGTAACAAAAAGTACACCGTGCGTCAGAATAGTTTAAAGTTGAATTTTTCTATACATATAAACGACGTTTGCTCAGTGCAGCCGTTGCAGTTCAAAATAATGACTTTAAAAAATAGTTGGGTAACTGTCCAGTCAGTTGTAAGCAGGCAGTTTAAGTAGTTGATGTGCGATCGTGGTTTGTCAATGTTGCTGTGTCGCTAAATCGTAATGGAGCAACGAGAAATGTTTGGTATCTCGTTTTAAATGGTAAAACTACTACGAAGATATTACAGTCCATAAATATAATTTATTCGTGCACTGAGTGATTTGAAGAAGAACAGGTGTCACTGTTGGACACTGAGAGGCCAGAGCGTCCCAACGACAAGTTTATCCTACTGAAACAGAGAAAATTCGAGATATTTTGAAAACTACCGTTACATCACACACAGAGCTATTGCTGTGAACATCTTTAAACAAAATGTCCATGACATTCTCTGGAAAATTTTTAATAAAAGTACGTGCAAAGTTAGTTCCGCATATCTTGACTACCGAACAAAAACAACAACGTATGGACGCCACATGAAACTATATTGAAATTAAAAATCACAGACAACTCTGGTGGGTGACGGTTAGCCAAATCCAAAGAAAGTACGAATGCCAAATCAATAGTGAAGACAACGTTCAACACCTTTTCTGAATCTCACGGCATTATCCACAGGGGATTTTTTTCTATGTATATCATGGATCGTATGTGTAAGAGGATTCAGAGAGTCTGTCCGCAAAAGTGGGATTTTTTCTTGCTGTACGACAATGCGGCTGAAGTCGTACTTCAGTTCTTAGTGGAAAAACAAGTGTCTACAGATTCACCCAATTTGGCGCCAAGTGACATTTTATTCCCCAAAATGAAAATACAGTTTTAGGGATATCGTTTTGTCGACACAAAGGATAATCAAGCCACTGTGACACGAGAATTGAAGAACATCCCAATAAAGCCTCTTTTCTGCCAGTTTAATATAAACATACCCCATCGGACCCTACTCCCTTTCATTCGATCCTTAAATCTCTGCTCTAGAAGGAAAATATTGACCTATCAATCATTGACCTAAACACGTCCTCACACGTTTCTCTCTGCAAGTGACCACTTCTTCCAATTGACATCATCCCTAACCAATTCTGATTTTAAGAGCAAGGGCGAGTGCGTCTGGGATGAAAAGATTGAGGATCTTTTTGAGAATTACAATCATCCCAGAGTCTTATTCACAGATGGGTCAAAGTATAATGATGGGGTAGGATGATCGCTTATCTCTGCTGAATTTAATGACAATTACGAGTATGCTTCAGCCACAACGGCTGAAAAATATGCAATACTGATGGCTTTACAACATTGCAAAGACCGCCCATCCGATTTCACGTTGATTATGACCGACTCTTTCATGGCGATCAATGAGCGGTGTGGTTGCATCAACGAAATCAGGAACTTTCTTTGGGAAATAAAAAGAAACGACTAACAAATCACCATCTGTTGGATACCGGTTCATGCAGGCATCTTGGGAAATGAGTTTGCTGATAAAGCCGCTAAGTAGGAAACCTCCTTGTCAATAAACCGCTTGGACTTTCCTACTTATTCAAGGAAGGACTTAATGGCCGGGTGCATCAACCTTCTGACAGAAATTTGGATTAATAATAGAAGAGGAAAAAACGTAGGAATCCACTATAAAGAAATGGAGTTCTTCAAGGAAATAGCCTACCCACTTAATATGTCGAGAAGACAGGGGGTCTTTGTTGCAAGACTCAGACCTTTACACTCCCGCCTTACACGTTCATTTCTCTTTTCTAGATCTCCTCAGCCTTTATGTTCTGACTGTGCCGTACATCCTTTTTGACTGCCAGCAGAATATCCGCGGTTGCTAACCATTCCAACTATATCCTCTCCAGTGGCTGTTCAATTTTATTCTATAAACTGAATTTTCGGAAGAAACCTATGCAGTTTATATGTGCCACTGTGATCGTTTTTTCTCTGTGCTAAAAATGTCAGTATTTTCTCACTCCTTGCATTGTATTATTAGTAATTTCTATATAATTTTATCGTTTTTTATGTCTTTTTTTAGTTGCCAAGAATGCCCACTGTTGACGCGACTATAATTTCAATTTAAAGAATATATATGGATATATAAATGTTACGTACGATGTACTCAATTCGGAGGATACTGTATAGAATAATTAAACCATTAAAACATTTATCTATGTTTCTCTATCTTTTATCAATCCAATCACGAAAATTTTCGTATGCACGGCATATAGTTCACCTTAGGTATATTTATTGTTACATTCCGAAAGGGGTAATATAGTGACAAATTGTCATTTTTATATGAAAATAATTAAATTTTTATCGACCTCCTGTGGTGTAGTAGTTAGCGTAGCTGCCTCGCACCGCCGTGGTCCCCGGTTCGAATCCTGGCACTGGCATGGGCTTGGATGTTTGTGTTGTTTGAAGAACCTACGTAAGATACCCTTACATGAATATAAATTGCCCCTAGTCGCTAATAACCTTGCAGTTGATACGACTAAAATCTATTTTTTTCAAAAAAAATCTTAAATATTTTGGGAAGATTACGCGAATGTTACATTTTTAGCGCTACCCTGGCGTTTTTAATCTGCAGATGATAATAAAACGACCCGAAGAAGTTTATATTCAACGCATAATTCCCATTATCTCGTATTTAGTATTAGAACACTCTGAACCCCAGGGCTATGGTGTGGAGTACAATAAATCTTATTCTACGTAAAAAAGAGGTGTAGGAGAGTGGTCAGTTTCCTATTTCCACCCAGCTTTACCAATAATTCGTTTCCACCCTCTCCCATTCTTCGTTCTACCCACCCACAGCCTGCAAGGAACAAGACGGAGGTAGTTATCACGAGAAACGCTGCCGGATCACCGGTGCCAGGTATGGGCGACAGATTCCGGAACGACTCAGCAGCTGCCGATAATGTTTTACAACCGCGAGAGGGTGCAGATCGAGGGAAAACTTTTCTAGGTCGCACACGTGACTGCTTTGGCAACAACGTCAATGACGACGACGGAAAAGAAGGGGCATGGGTGAGAAGGGTTGGAGTCATTCCAGATGTGCTTTCCCTCTCGAGTTTGGGGCCAAGAGATTATTGCTTTCCAAGAGTAATGGTCTAATGTGGCGTGAAATTTACCACTCTTCCAAAGTAATTTTAAATACTGTGTCAAAGTGTTCAAGTTGCTTGGTAAGAAACTCCAGTGCAATTTTCTTAGACGTTAATCAATTACATATATATGTGTCAGGTTGGACGGGGTTTCTGTCGGCATTAGATTTTTGTAAAATTTATGATGAAATTAAGGTAAATGGTTTCAACTAAGGTGACAGATTATGGTTAAAATGAATTGACAGGCTGTTTTCTTTAATAATATAAGTTTAAGTTAGAAATTAAATGCTAGAAGCTAATAACTGCTATGCTAGCTACAAATTTTAATATACTGTTTTAGTGAATTTTTTGTTCTGAACCTTTATATTACATTGTACACACAATTTAAAACAAAAACTCAGGAAAAAATAAAATGGTAAGGATAAAGCAATAATTAAGGCGACAGCAAATTCATTAATTCCAAGGTAAGCTCAAATTCTGGAACGGAAAAGCTAAGGTTGTTGGTTGATATAAAAACGAATTATCTCTCTAATTTACACATGACAAGATGTCGTTTTTACTGTCATCTATTTGCATTTAATTAGAACACTTCTATCGAGCTTAACGAAATAAACCGTTGAGATACCAAAAAAATATACTCTTGTCGCCTGCGGAAGAATAAATGATGACTACAGAAATATCACCCGTATAAGCGAAAGAACGCTTAATAATTAATAAGACATGGAATAATAAAATTTAGTAAAGTATGAGCAAATTTAACGTTTATTGAGAACGTTTATTTCACGCACATTAATATATTACAGATAATTAAACGACAGTTGCAGTCTCTCTATAGTATTACGAAATATGAATAATTTAGAACTAATTAACAGACCGTTTTTGTGTTTCCATAAATGAGGCCTGTTGAATGAGTCGCTCTTGTGAAAAACGAAAAATGATTATTAATGCTCGAAGAGTTTCCTAGATAAGAAGTACTTCCACCCCGGCGAAAGGACACTTAAGGAACGTTTATAAGATAACAGACTCCAATATTTCTTATCCAATAGTAGTAGTATTTTTCAATAGGCGTGCGGGAAAACATATAATCGATTGACCAAATTCAGCAAGCACCTCGACCTTCACAATTTAATTTGCTCATTATTCACATCAAACAGAGAATATCCCCTTTGTAGAAGAATAGGTTGGAAGTAACGCGTCTGTGACCCTCATTAAGCAATTTATTTATGCTGTATGTGCATATATTTTATTAAAATCAAGCTTTAAAGGAAAGAAAAATTGAAAATTAGAATTTAAGAAACTGTCTTTTTTTTGTATTAAATATTCTAAACTCGTACGCCAAATGAATGTGTGGAAAACTTTTAGATCAAAGTTTTCATGTGTTTGTAATTGTTTTCAATTGTATTTAAACCCTAGTTTGTATAACGTGCTAATTTACGAGTTTATTAATTTTCTACGTTTGTAATGAAAATTTGGCCAAATACTGACAGAATAAAGAAATATTTACTCTGTGGAAGAATACCAAAAATTGTTCACAAAAATAAGGTTAAAATCATTTATTCAACCATCATCTGCAATAGCAGAATATAAAAAATATAATCATCTAAAACAAAAACAAAAGGTTATATTATGCCATAAATTATATTACAAGGTTCTGTCTGCATGTGTGTGGTTTTAAATTATACGAAAACCTTTTTAGTTAGAAATTGCAGTTCTCGTCTGGTACATAAAACTTCAATTCAACAGACACGCAATATTCTATTAAATTATGCAGGCCTGGACTAATAGTCGTTTTTAACATACGCGTCTATTTATAATTGACATTGTTTTACAGGATTATTAATGTAAAGTGTCCATCTCATAAAAATAACGCTAATATGCAAATCGCGCAATGGGCAGGAAATAAATAATTTTTAGAAAAGGACGCCATTCGTCATGACTAATTAGTCGTAGAAATGAGAACTTATATGTTAGAACACAAATGACTTATACGCATTGTGATTTTCTCAAGATTTCTTATTACTTTTTTGTTAGGGTTAGCTCAAAATGGTGCTTGGGGATGTTTTTATGAGTTCAAAAGGATAAATATAGAAGTCCCATCAGTTGTTCCTCAACAGATTCTATTCATACAATCAGCGTTAACACAACAGCTTAAAAGATTTATAATTGTAGATCCAGACATAAATATTGTTCCTACGTGTGGTATATTTGTAATTATGAGTCATGGTACGAAGAAATTATTTTTTAAAACTAATCCTACTAATGTTATTTATATTAAAAGAAATTTTATACATTATATTTTTGTAGAAAAACTGTCCTAATATAAATAAAATCATTGAGGTAAGTTTTATTAATCTTTTTTATTTTCTTTCAGTTGGTCTGAAACTCAAAAGGACATTGAATAATAAAAATAATAAAATAATATAATTTCGCAACGAAACCCAATAAATAATTCTTAAGTTTTATGCTCCTTGTGAGACCTGCAATACCAGACGAACCGTTATGCTTATAATTTTTTCTTATTCTGTCTTTTTTGGGTAACAGTTTCATTATTTATTATTTACAAATTCAATAAAACTTTGTGTAATGAAAGAAAAATGAGAAATAATTTAATGTCTGCATACTATTTAATAACTAAATTTGTGATCGATATTTGAAGTTTCATTTACTATTTATAGTTGGAGTGTAAGGGAATAATATGATGCAAGGGCGCCCCGAGTAAGTGGCGTGTTTGCGTGCGAGTCCGTAAGTCGGTTATAACTTTCTATGAACTTCTACGGGTAGCTGGGAGTGGGGGCTATTTTCACGAGTTTCCTCAGCCAAAGTCCTGCTCCTCATACGCAGCTTGAATCTAAACATTCGCAAGTGGGCCGCGAGGAAGCGGACGAAATAACTTTGATTTCCGATGGGACCCCGACAAGCACCGCTACGAGTGCCCTCTAGCGGGAATGTTAGATGAGTGGGAAGCGGTATGAAGGGAGGGTGAGAAGAAGAAGAAAAAAAAAGTGAACTAAAGACGCAAACATTTCAAAGACGCACCTTTCTCAGAACACCAAGTTCCAAACCACCCACAGAAACGCGTAGAAAGTGAACTACTTAATGGCGAAAAAATTAAACCTTGTAGACTAAATGTGGTATAACGTGGGGTGATAGCAATGATGGGTGAAACGAAATAAAACAAATAATTGTTCTTAATGTAGATGAAGTTGCAATGGGAGAGTAAAACATATTTATTTATTAAATGTAAAAGAAAATTATTCTTTATCTTGTAGTTGTTACTGGCATTTGTTCAAATCTTGAGTATGGTATTTTTTAGGAGAACCACAGGTAGCGATTCTTTGAGTGAAAAGTGTTTTATTACTAAAAATTATTAAACTTTAACGAGGTACTATATATTATAATATATACAATGATTTATGAAAATAGGATTAGAAAGTTAATTAAATGAGCTGGTTAATAAAAAACATTAAATGTTTCATAAATTTAATTTTAAATTAAAATTAAGTAAAGGTAAACTGTACACCATTTCTTTCCAATTGTTGGGAAACTCTTCGGGTGTTACAATATTATTCAAAGCCAAAATGGGGAGCATTTTCTACTTGGATGGAACCTGATTTATTTACTTAAATATTAAATTATAAATATAACATGTAATCCACTCATTGAATATTTTGTATGATTTAATTTGGCATGAATCATTATACTAAGTTATTATATTACATTTTCAACCGTGTATGTTAATTTAGTAGAAAATACTTACTTTAAATTCTGTAGTATAAATATTTTGACAAATATTTTAATTAATCGTTACTATTTTGAGAATTATTGGCACGAATTTTTGTAGAAATTGTTTGGTTAAAGCTGACAGCACCAAGAAGTTATAAAGTTTGGAAAGCATTGAAACAAAACATCCTAAAAGCGAATTGGCTGTTACGAAAGTGTGATCATTTCTTCGATTTTACATTAATTCTTTATACGTACACAGCTATGCCTAAAGCTCTGTAGATTAAACTGGCAAGTAGAACTAAAATCGAAAATCACTCCATATATTAATGTAATCGTTTACAAAAACATACTAAATCCAATCTGGAGATAAAATTTTCATATAAGGGATTCTACATGAAACTCAAACTTATGTGTCAGAGAATTTGAGTTAAAGCAAATACAAGGATAATAGTAGACGTCCCACGTTATGTTAGGAATGAGATTAACTATATGGATGTCCACTTAAAAATAGTAAAGGAAAAATTGTAGTGCGCGAGTTCAAAATATAATAATCGACTAGAAAACATTAAATATCTCTGTATAAACCTGTAGAAGTTCTATATCGGTATTAGACCCTAATGAATGCTAAATAATTGGTAATAAATAACATTAGGGGAGTATCACTGATAAAGAAAAGGTTTTCGGTGCAAAAAATTAGTTATTATTCATTGAATTATCACATCTTTTATGTCAGTCTCAGGAAGTAAATATCGATAGAATACTACTGTTAACCATATAGTCCGATTTTGTTAGCATGAAATGTAATTCATTCTTTTAAACTCACTAGTTAATATTTAGTACATTTATATGGGTGAAACTTTATTTTTTATTTCGATTTTAAGTTGGGAATGATTTTTGATATTATTACTTATTAAGCTCACGTCAACTACAATGGTCATTGGTGACCTACAGAAGATGTTACACCATATAGGAATAAGTTAACTTAGTAACTTATTTGAATAATCTAAATTAATGTTGATAATTAGGTGATGGAGGCGAAAAGATCCTTGATTAATGCCGCTTGATAGCAGAATTCTTCAGCTGTGTGATTGGGAGTTATCATTTTACGTTATACGATGTATTTAATGATTTCAAATTGAATATGTAGAATTATGACAATTAGGTCACAATTTACTGACCAAGGTTGATCATATCTGCAAAAAAGGGTTTAAGTGGTTATTTAATGTATGGAGCATTATGGGAATAAATGTTATTGTCCCGATGGGTCATTTTCCCAAAAGATACGTTTTTTTTAAAAATTGACAATAATAATAATAGTACAGATTTAGATAAACCATTGATAATGTAAACTGGCACACACTACTATTTTTAATAGGACAGGATTAAAAAACTAGGAATAATATTTATCCAAAACCTTTGAAGAAAGCAGTCAGACGTATTTAGAATTGAAGGGCAAGAAAAGGAAGGAGTAAGACAAGAATACAGTTTGTAGCCAACTGATATATAGAACTGGCGATTAAAATAGTTTATAATGAATATGGAAAGGGAATTAATATTCAAGGAGATATTTTCTGATGATATTTTGGTATTAGGGGAGTCGGAAGAAAACTTGCAAAACATAATAAATGGCATGAACGTGGTCTTCGATAAAGAGTTCAGCATGAGTATTAATAGAAGGAAAACCAATGCGATGATATGTAGTATTGGAAATAACAAAGGGTGTTCGATTGGAAAGGGATATTTTGAAGCAAGTTAAGTAATTCTTCTACTTGGGCAATATAATAACTAGGGATGCTAAAAGTATAGTATACGTAAAGAAGACAGAACAGGTAAGAAAGACTTTCGCAAAAAAGAGGAAGTTACTTACGGCTAATATAAGTATAAATATAAGTCAACATTACTAAAATTGTTCGTATAGAGCGTCGCGTTGTATGGGTTCAAATCGTGCACGGTAGGATTTGCAGAAACGAAGAGAATAGAAGCTTTTTGGATGCGAAACTATAAAACAATGCTGAAAATCAAATGGTTGGATACATTAATTAACCAGGAATTTCTAAGCAGAATAAGAATATGAAGAACCAGATCTAGTAACGGAAAATACAAGGTTTTTTAGCTCGGCCGTACAGTACAGTGTATGCAAGACAGGCTCCCAGGAAGGTTTTTCTAGAGAAATCACAAGGACGGAAGGCTGAGGATGACGTAGCCAAGATCCTACAAGTGTTATAGAACCAAGGATAGTCAGACACGTGGAGGAGAAGGATAGGGCGGGGGTTGGCAGAGATACCAACTTTAACAGAAGAAATTATTTAACATGTTCGTCTCCAGCGCGATTCGATTGATTTTCTCTCTGACTGTCAGAGCTTCAAAACGCAAAAAAAAAGATATCTCTTACGGTTATTAAAAAGATATTTATGTAAACCCGATAATTTTGTATTGTTAGTCAGTCTTAATTTGAAATTTAGGACAAACAAGTAAAATGGACGTTTAATTCAATGTCCGCATCACAATCAACAACATATTAGAATATAGAAAACCAAAAAAATAGCTTTAAAGTCTAAGTTTGTCACGGTAACACAACTTAACAAATATAACCACAAGAAAACGACAGTTAATATACACGTAAAGATATATAAAATAATGTGTGATTCAATGTGCGAATTATCGTATGTAAATAATATAAATTTATGTAAAATCAGCATACCCAAGGTGAACCGTAGAAGTAATATGCCAGATTACCTAAAACAAAGAAAAAAAGCATAACAATTTGTTGTCAATATAATTACATATAACTATATACATAATGGGATATGATAAATGAATCATATTTCAAGGAGAAGAAAAAAAGCCTGCGTTTTGACGATGATATTGCAGGGGAGTCAGAAGAAGACTTAGAAACCATAATAAATGGCATGAACGCGGCCCTGGAGAAAGAGTTCAATATGAGGATTAATAGAGGAGTAAGACAAGGATACAGTATGCCGCCTATGCTCTTTAACTTATATATAGAACAGGTGATGAAGAAAATTAAAACGGAATATGCAAGGAGAAGAAATAAAAATTCTACGCTTTGCCGATGATATTGTAGCATTAGAGGCGCCAGAAGAAGACTTGGGAAACATAATAAATAACGTAGTCCTGGAGAAAGAGTTGAATATGATAATTAATGGAGGGAAAACCAAATGTAATCGAGTGTAGTATGGGAAACAGTGGAATAAAAAAGGGTGTAATATTGGGAAGGAAAATTTTGAAAGACGTTAAGGAATTCTGCTACTTAGGAAGTATAATAACAAGGGATAGTAGAAGTATAGTAGACATATCACAGGCAAGGAAGGCTTTCGCAAAAGAAGAGAAATTTACTTACGGGTAATATAAGTGTGAATATTAGGAAATGATTGGTAAAACTGTTCCTATGGAGTGTGGCGTTATATGGGTGCGAAACGTGGACGATACGAGTTTCAGAAAGGAAAAGAATAGATACTTTTGAAATGTGCTGCTATAAAAGAATGCAGAAAATCAGATCGGTGGATAAAATCACTAACGATGGAGTTCTAAACGAATAGGGGAAGAGTGAACAATATGAAGGACGTGGACCAAGAAAAGGGTTAGATTAATAGGCTACGTCTTGAGACATGAATGTCTTGTAAAATTAGCCTTAGGGGGAAATGTGTGGGGTAAGAACAGAAGAGGAGGCCATGGATGGAATACGCTAAGCAGATAAACTGAAAAATATTGCGCAAGAGACAATTCGAACAAACTTTATTCACACGTCAATTACGATCCATGAACAAGGGCTGTGGACACATGGCTGCAAAATTACATTTTATTAGGCACCATGATTAGGGTAGGCGGTTCTGTTAATAGCATAAAAAGGGGTTCTTATAAATATAAATATACAAGAAAGTAGAGTGTTATGCCTGAGATAATGGGGTGTACCTGTAATGAAGTTTCCAATAAGTTGTTTCAAAGTCATTCGATATATGAGCTTTTGAATTCAGGAATGTTAGTGTAATATGTGTTTTATAAGTTTTATTTTATCTACTCATAGGGTAATCCATCACCGATTTTATATTTTTATATAGTAAAGAGGTTTTTATATTTTAGATGTCACAAAAATTAGAACCGTTGATTTCGCAGACAATTTTTTTTCAGGTATTTCGTGGCACTGAAACGTAATGATGACCGAGAGGGTATCAACCTGTATTAAATGGTTCAATGAGATCTGTTTATATTATAAGACGGGATTAAAGTATTGTCTGTGAACCACTTGTATTATACGTCATATTATCCCGAAAGATAAAAAAATATTTAACTGTCATACAATTGTATTCTAAGAAGAATACTTTTACCGTTGAAACATAAATAGAGATTCTTCGTTTTAAGGTATTGACTCGCAAAATAGTAATAATTTTTATTATTATTTACTTTCGCGTCTACTATAAAAAGTCAATGGCGACATGTGTTGGTTAGAATATGAAAGAGATGACATTATTGAATTCAAATGATATAAATACTTACCGAACAATTATATTTTGCTACAATTAATTATACTAATCAATTTGAAGAGCTTTGTTTTTGTTTCTTCTGAAGATATAAGGTCCATACGTTTGATATGTACCAATATGGTGGAGGGTCCCTGGAAAATAAGTAATTGCTAATTAGGTTCGTGTGGTTAGCCCTTACCCTAGATAAAATGATTTGGTTTCTTCTCGTGAGGTTCTTGGGAAATGATAATTCTTGATATATTTCTGGAACGTACCGTTGTTTAGTGAGCTTCTTTTATAGTAACATTGCTTTTGCATCTTAGTCAGATATACAAAAATAAATTATCTGGCATTAAGTATAATAATTGAAATACAGCAAAATTTGTCAGCAAAACTTTTAATTACTATTTAGTTAATATACTTACAAGTACGACGTTTCGTCAAACTTTATTGACTTCATCAGGTAAATTTTTAAATAGAATTAAATATAGTAATATGGATAATTTTTTATTGTGAAGATTTTATTTACTAGATTATTATTGTTCTTCATTATTAATATTACGTTCTTGTTGTTACGTCGTAATTGAAATTATATTAACTGAACCGTAATTAAACATTTTGCTGATAAATTTGGTTGTATTTCATTCATAGTCATGTGTAGCTTCCAAATATATTTGGTGGAGCATACATAATTTAGCCCGATGTTGTTGTTGTAGTATGTTTGGCGTATTGATCAGATGATTAGTTGCCTCCGATATTTTTATCGTCTAGAGTCCATTATATTCTAATGATGTGGCTGTTTCGAGGGTTCTCTATTCCTTGGTATTATTTATCTTATGTAGGCTGATTTTTTTTGCACTGAGTCGCAGAAATTTATAGTATTGGGTAAAGGCTTGGTAGTATGGTAGTAAGCCTGACATAGGCTTTTAAGCAAGGATACAATTGTATATCGGTACACGGCATTTTCATTCAAACTTTTTAATAAGCCCAATTATTGAAGTACTTTGACTGCTTATACACCACCTGTAATTCACTGGGATTCGTCAAATCTGAGTTGTAAACTTACAATTGATATAAAAGTATAAAAAAGTCATTGTAAATTTAATGTTACTTTGACACTGAAATGATTATAATTTTAGAATAAAATTAGTCTTCAAAATTCAATTAGATTAAGGAGTTGTAACAATATACTATTACGTACACAAAAGTTACCACTTCTACAAAATGTTTAAATATTTTCGGCGTTCTTTATTATCTGGCAGACATTTGTTGCTTCGCACGAGAAATAACCTCACATTCCGCTGCCACTGAATTTCTCCGTCGGCACAAGTGCGCCGGCACATTGTCGTTCTGCAACACAGGAGACGCCAGAGAGCGAGATGTCCCTACGGCAGAAAGCGATATAATATTTTGTGCTGCGATGACGTGGGAAACGCTTGTTGGAAATGCGCCGTGAAATTGGTGGGATATTTGATTCCCCTTATAGGTCTGTCGTGACGTTATTTTCGTCCCTCGAGATTAAAAACTGTATATATGTGTGTGTATTTTTCTTCCACGTGGAGGGTTGAAATTTCAGATTCAATCACGTCTGATTCTGGGAATGTAATTTTACAGTCGATGGAAAAATAAATTCGTTTTCAAAACTGACGTTCTTATTTACAGTATAGATTATCATGGATATTAGCTTTATAAATTCAATACACAATAATATTCTATAAATAAACGAGTCTAAATAGCACTATAGTTATGCACCAATGAAGAGAATTGCTCATTTTCTTCTCAATAATCACATAATTTTTATTCAAAATATCAATCATTATTGTGAACTACCCATATCATCTTTATTTTTCTAAAAGATGCTGTTCCGACAGTTAACCGATGATTGATTAAGAACAATAAAATTAAAGCCATATTTTATTCTGGAAAGTGTATTTTAATTTCAATTACAGACTTAAAATTTTGCGTGATCACAAGACCTATTATTATTATTACCGTCTATGTAGCCCATTTCCGGAATTTTAATAGTTAGGTAGGGAAAAATTATATTTACTTTAATATATACAGCATGAAAATTAAATTAGCAAGTCTGTTTCATATTTGATATTATATTTAACAATAAAAAATTGAAACCTTATCTTCTTGCTCCATCAAAATCTTGATACTGTATACATCGAATTCATATTTTTTAAAATTAAAATAATTCAAATTGATTAATTTTATTTAGGAAATGGTGGGTTCGAATCCGTAGTGATTAATTCCAAAACAATTGTTAGCGGCGACCGCTGTGGTATTTATGGACTGTTTTGATGGGTTTATTATTTAATGAGTACATTACCAAAGGTGTTCAGGGATAAATTATCACCGACGCTCAGGAACACTTTGAATTACCTACGATTTTAGCTTATAGAAATTCTTTTTGCAATTTTTCCCCGAATTCACATGTCTTTCTTCAAAGTCGTGAAACCTCACGCACCAAATTATATCGTGTGGAAAAGAGCAGAAGTGTCCAAATGTTGACATTGAAGGTTGTGCTGTGACGGATTTGCAACCCTTAACTGGCCAGCAGTGACTTCTAATCTCCTTCACATGCGGCCGCTTAAATGGTTACTTGTTTGGCCATTGGTACCTGTCATGCAATGAACGTCGCGGATCCTGGAGTTCGGAATCTTTAGTTTCACAAAATATTATTCAATTTAAATGAAACAAAACCCCATATTACAACAATGTATTAGCCCTGTGGCCGCTACAGAATAAATGAAAGTAAATTGAGGGCTTTCATTCAGTCCTTGTATCGGACCACTACATGCCACTAATAATGGATTTATTATAAACTACCTAACCCCCCGCGGCTTCATTCGCTGAAATAGTTCTTTTTATTTTGTCCTAAAAACGTAACTACAGGTTCAGAATTTTGATAAAATTGAATTCATTGAATATATAAAAAGTAATGTATCATTTATTTATGATCTCTACATGGCAAACCTTATAACTCGCAGTTGGTTTTGAACACGTCCCGGTATCATACGTTTCGGAGCCAATAAAAATGAGCAATTACTAAATATTAAAATTTACCTGACGCGATAAATAAAACCAATTTACATATACATCGTATCGATGATCCAAAGAAGTTTATTATATATATATAAGTATATATATATATATCCTGCAATATATCGAAATTAAATACGCAGGAGTATTTAAGTCAAATGTCCTGTTTTAAAACACTTAAATTTTCATTGAAATCCGTTGAGCCGTTTCGGAGCCTATTCGAGAAACACACACACACAGGCAGACACTTTAATTTCATTTATTGGTATAGATTTTTAGTTACA
Organism: Eucriotettix oculatus; assembly: GCA_034510155.1. Lineage (NCBI taxonomy): Eukaryota > Metazoa > Arthropoda > Insecta > Orthoptera > Tetrigidae > Eucriotettix > Eucriotettix oculatus. The sequence goes on from CM067376.1 coordinate 187,755,684, forward strand.
GGAATTTGGCCAATATGTAGTATTAATATTGTATATTTTCAGAAAATCCTAAGAGACTGATTATAAAATGCTTAAAAATTCAATCAAGAGTCGGAAGTTTAAATATTTGATATAGAACTAACAAATTAACCCCTTGCCAAAGTCAGGACACATAGTCTATTTACATTAACTTATATGTTTTAATAGGAAGTAATTGACAGAAAAATCTTTTAAGTTGTTGAAAGGACTAATCCGAACAAATAAATAAAGAATTAGTACAGTATAATAATGATCATTAGAAAGATAAAAAATACGTATAAATAAAGAATTTTTACACATGCTCATTCAGAGGTTTCTGCAAAATTTATTTCACTGATATTTAAAATTTATCATCAAAATTAATACAACCGACGTGGTTCAGAATGTGACTTTTGTACAAAATATTAAAGAGAATAAGTACCCGAGAATGTTCCCATATTCGTAATTCAATAGTATAAAAATAAATTATGATGAAAAATGAGGAACAGTAGTATTTTGGAGAAATTAAAATAGTGATTTTGAAATGAAATTTTAAAATAATAATTCAAAACTGTCAAAATACTTCTGTAGATAGAATATATAAAACTTGAAAAGAAATGTAATTAATATTCCTGGTAAATATTTCAGCACCTTAGTCTATTAAAGGTTTATATACTGTTATACTGTTCCCGATTAAACTAAATCCTCCGGCGCTGTTATTAATTTATGCAAACTGTGTCCACGGCCCCCGCCCCCAACCTGTCCCAAATTTCCCCTCGAACAGCAAACAAATTTCACTGACCTGCTTTGGGGCTATTTCAACACTTAGCAGGCAAGAACGGCCAAGCGTTGCCGTATTTCGGAGTAAGTACCGTTAAAGCTGATGGCCACTCAGACCCTTGTTTGGTCTCTGCGAGTCGAGTCAGCGATCCTCGTGCTGCTGAGCTGATACACACATAGTTTCCGGTAATTAGGTCGACCAGACGTTCGGCAACTCTGTGAGAACGGTTCAGCGGAATTCATAACCGGAGGGAGCTTTCCGCCTCCAGGGATCCGCAATTGGAAACGCTCACGTTAAGCAAATCCGATCGCTCCGGGATGTTGCATTGGAGGACTAGTTACAAAGGACTCTTTCTAGGGATAACAAAATTCTGAGGGTCTCAAATATTTTAAGAAAATGTGCACACCATAACGTCAAATACTTTACTTTTGAAACAATTTAACTATCAAAACTGCCTATCGTAATTGTATTAAATGATTGTAATAAGCAACCAAATCTCACATCCTCAGAAATGTTGATTTTCAAACGAAACTCTCGTCAATTCCATGAAAATAAAAACAGTATTTTTCAGCCGTCTTCCAGCCATAATCATCTGTAATTAATAAAACGTTTTGTAGTAACAATCATATGTAACCTTGCCAACATCTTAACTGAATGAAAAATTATCAATTTACCTGTATCTCATTGAAAACCTCAAACGAAAAGAATCAAGACTCAACATCATTTTAAGAGGTCATGAGCTTCTGCCAGCTGTATTATATATTTTCATACAGCATAAGATGTCCCACATACGTTATAACTTTACAAACTACATAAATTTACTGACACTTCATTAATAAAAAGAATGGAATTAAATTCTATAAATTTGTTTCACGATTTATAACAGACAATAAAGTAATAATTTAAATTTCTAGAAACAAATCATTTTATTAAATCTAAAATACCAGCGTATAGGACACATATATTCACCATCCCTATATTTTTAATTATATTATTGCACTATCCTCTTGAATTCATGCTATTATTTATGAATAACTTTTACTTTATCCCAATGAATTACATGGTTCTTACATAAAACAACAAAGACGTTTTATTTTTAAGTGTCCTTTATAATATTTGTATGGTTACACATTCCCTTATAAAGAATCACTGATATATGTCCTACATGGACTCTGTTCCATTTTAACTCCTTATCTCACCTTTAGATTTATTAACAGGATCCACATCTTTCATTGAATTTATAAAACGTATAGACAGGTTTTTATATTATTCGAGTTTCATTTTTACCAATATTCTTAAAAATAATCTAATTATCTCTTTCAGGCAACCCACTCGTATGAAAAAATATATTTATATCCAAATCATTCTTTTGCCACAACTTATTCTACTTTCAATTTCTGTACAATCGTATCTTTCATGCCCCTACAATTCTTTTCAATTCAATTAAAATATTTGTAAAATATTGTTACATTATGCTTTATAATTTTACATGTATTAAATCTTTATTCTCTGTTTGCAAATTAATATATGATAGGGTAGTTAAAATTTATTTTTAATATAAATGAAGTAGAATTTGAAAAACAATAGTTTTTGGTATTATTCCATCAGTTAGCGAGTAATTGAAATCGTATGTTCACTAAAAATATGTTTCGCATAAGACACGGTTATATCTTATATAGAAAATAACATGTTTGAGCTTATATAGTCAATGGTATTTATAGTATAGTGTGTGTTTTATATTGAGCGCGGTGAAAAGAAAGCATACATGTAAACGCATGAATTATTTCCTCGAGGAAACTCTAAATAAGTGTTGTGGCTGATTGGGATGGAGCAGCTGGGAGGATAAGATGACACATTTGTGAGCCTGACATTGGCAAGGCTACTGGTTGTCTGTCACGGATTCGAGAAAGGTACCGAGCAAGGCTTTTTTTAGTGTATTGGGCACACCCAACTCCAATAAGAGACCAGTAGCCAAGAAATATATAAATACTCGGAGAGAAGAATGAAGTAGTGGAGAAAAGGAAACACAAAAGTGTTTGGGAAAGTCCGTAAGGACTGACAACTCTTATTGGCTTTTATAGCCGTCTTTCCTCCCAGGCCAAGGATGACTCCCATAAATGAAGTTTCCCACAGGCTAAGACGACGTTGATCAGATTGAGGGATGCATGTACCGGGTAACAGACCTTGGGCATACTGTAACGGTTATTTTCTGATCCCATTGGACTAGCCGGTATTTGATCAAATTGGGTTTATAGCACCCTACAACAATCCAGTCTACCGACATCAGAAGGCGAACGACCTGATGCAGGTTTTATACGGTTTTCACGTTTAGATTAAGTTATATAGTTAAGTTATATAGGGTTATATAGTTAAGTTATATAGGGTAAGTTATTTAAACTCCGTCCGGGGATCCTAGTCAATCCTTGACTACCTTGCTCCATCTTCAACAACACAGTTTATTCACCCCTTCCTATGCGGTTATAGAGCCACCACAGCGGATAACCCTTACGTAGTCTCTCTCTCTCTCCTTCCCCCCCCCCTCTCTGTGTAAAAAGAGGAATAGCATACTGAGGAATGAATGATCAGAAGAGCATAGTAATTCAGTGTTGAGTAATAATGTTTGCAGTCTTAGCAGAGAGAGGCAGTAGGTGATAATAACAGCAATGCACAAAATATTACGCCTCAGAACTAGGGGTCTGTGAGACATCACTCGATCATGATCACGTAATGAAATAATATGGCGATTGCTACTGTATTCAATCATTGGTTATATAAAGTACTCACTCTGGTTGGAAAATCTTGATGGCGCCAGTCAGACGGCTGGGGATTAGTAGAAATTACCTTCCCAGAGCGTTAAAACCCTCGGGAATTTCGAAGGTCGTTTCTTCCTCCGTGGAATCTGATGGCCAGCGCGGACCAAGCTGGAGATATGACCAGAGCAGGGGCTCATATGATATTGTATCCACCCCCATGGTGAGGTTATGTGCATAGTTAGCCTGAGGTTAAATGAAGACAAGTAGTAAGTGGGAAATGGATTTGGATGAAGGAGGGTAAAAGAAGACGGAGTGGAGAGAGTCGGGAAAGAATATTTGAACAAGTAGGATGTCAAGAGTGTGAGCGGTAAAGGCAAGAGAAAGGATAGAGCATGGAGTGGAATTATGAAGTAGGAGGATGTTAGATGAGTTGGAGTTTGGCTCGAGTCTTTGAGCAGACGCGACAAGTGAGTCTAGTCGTAGTAACATAGAGACGCCAACGAGTAATCTTCCTTGCGTAATAAAAGGTAGGAAGGAAGAAAGGATGGCTCTACACAACTCCAAGCAGCTGCTGGTGGAAACCCGTCCAAGTAATTGCCGGAGACCAGGAAGAAGGTTCCAAGTGCAGGTGGTCCTCAGGTACCTGTGTCTACAAAGGAAGCAGCCGCTTCCTAACACGGAAAGTCATGTGTGTCAGTGCCAATGTATGGAATTTACGTATGACTACTTTTCTGCTGCACAGAAATTCTAGATAAATGACCCTAATGAACAGAATGAGTCTCTTGTTAAAAGTTAATTTAAGCTAGCCGTGGTATGTTTTGGACGCTAAATTTGTATTCACATTAAGTTCTTTTAATCTTAACTTTAAAAAATTGTCTTAACTTAACTAAAAAATTAACATTCCCCTTTTTCACAGTAATTGTTAATTTTTATTTAAATTAATTACTTTTGTTGTTATTTATTTTCCGTTAATATCAATTCGCTGCACAATAATTGTTAAATAATAAACATAAAATTTCTGTAAAAATTACATTTTGGTTTCAATCTTTCGGGGCTTGCACAAAAATTCACTTACAAAAGGTAAATATTGCAATCTTGTAATATAAAATTAAAGAAACTATTAATACAATATGCACCCATGTAATTATAATAAATTAATGGCAAAAAATAATACGTTTGAATTAATAAGCTTCATTCATAAGTTTAATTTTATTGTGATAAATTTCACTTCAAAAAAATTAATAGTGTTTAATATTTTTCATTGTTTTATCTTTTAATTAATTCTTTCAAAACAGAGAATGAGTTGCTTTGGAAAGTTAAGGAATTCTTTTTATGACAGCAACTTGGAAGGAAAATAAAAGCAGGAGTTAGGGCGGGCGGGCAACACCGTAGAGCATCCATCCGAAGTCGGTCTCACGCGATGCACGGTTGCCTCCCTCCCGCCCCTACTAAGCTCGCTAACGACTGTGCACCATGCAAAGAGCATTGTTGCGGAGGAGATGGAGTACATGCCATCAGTGTTCACCAGCTGCGCAGATGGCCTTTCTGTTTGCCTCTCTAGATTGAATGGCTCCCTTGTCAGTATTGCAATAGCTCAGCTGCCAGCCGAATTTACAAGCTCGGCCGAAAAGGCTCCGTCGCGTCGGCTCGGGGCACAGTCAACACCGCATTCACAAACGCGCTCACAGTTCGTTTGCTAAGAAGATCAAGTGAATTCTAGATGGAGCAATTTCTTGGAAAACTCTTTCCAGCAATTGTCCTCAACAATAACAGAGATTGCTATCTCGACTGTAAGGGTAATGCACTTCGGATAGAATTGCGCAAATCTTCCTGAATTCAAACAAGGTTCTGTAGTTCTGACAACAACACATTTTTAATAAATATTTTACTGAAGTTACTTGTCGGTAAATAATCATTATACTAAATTATGCGTTCTTAATAAAACAATAATCTGACAATGAAGTATAAATAAATAGAAAATTCAGTAGAAATATATTTTTAATTATGGCTATAAGTAGCAAATGAAAACTTATTTCTCTGCAATCGTAATACTATGAGGATATAAATATTGGTAAAACGTCTACAAACTAATATACAAATAATGCTAAAACAAATCTAAAATTCAATACTTTAAGACATAGTTTACGAGCATATTTGGATTATTACACAATAATAATTGTATAATATACTAGCCTGTTATCAATATATTTTTCTCGTACATAACATAATACTTGCAAGAAACATATAACTATATATCTGTTTCTTGCAAGTATTATGTTATGTACGAGAAAAATATATTGATATATCGTAACATGAAAAGTTACATGCAACAATGCAGGCCAGCTTGCGAGTTGTAACTGTCGCAACTCGGGCCAACAATGGGGTCTGGCGAGACTTGAGCAGTCGTCATAGGGTAGTGAAAGGAGAAGGATGTGTCTGCAGTTGCGGACGGAGAAAGACCACGCCCTGTAGTGATAATTTTTCTCATGTTCTGAAATGGATTAAAGTTATTAAAATCCACTTTTTTGGTATTTTATTAAAAAATACCTGGCGCCCAAAAAGCATTTAAATCCTCGAATACGGAGGTACGCCGGATCTTCTAATGTGATAAAAAAGGCGGATTTTGTGAGGTTGTGGCGTTATGAGGTGCAGTTCGGCCAACAACAATGGCTAGTCGGCTGAAAGATGGTGGTTCCCCGCGGGAGAGTCCCGCCGAGCGTGTATAAAAAAGACGATGGTGAAACCCCGCGGGAGACCCCCGCCGAACGTGTGTAAAAAATGAGGGTGGGGAACCCCGAAATTTTGTTAAATAGGGGAATTCCCGTCGGAAGATTTAAAAGGGAAGCCGATGGGTGGCTCACCCCCAGAAGGCCGGCGAGTGGTGGAGAGGACGGACGTGGTCCGAGCTGTGAGCAGAAGTGAAACGAGTGGAGGAGAGGACAAACTTCGTCCGAGCAGATATCCAGAAGGCAGGCTAGTGGAGCAGAGGACAGACTTGGTCCGAGCAGCCAGAAGCCAGATGAGAGGACGGACGTGAGCAGACGTGTCCAGACGTGTCCAGACGTGATCAAATCCTGCAAGACGCCAGAGAGACGCACAAACATTCGAGAGGTGGATGTTTGTTGGCCCAGTAATTGTGGGTAAGCTATAAAAAATTGTGAAACTTGCTCATTGCTCTGGATAAATAATATTTAATGATTTTTCTTTCTATTTTCAGCTACTGCATACTCCATCTCTTGAGAGACCCAAAATCCCCTGAGATTAAGCCCGTGTATTCACTTTAAATTAATAAATGAAAAATTTTAAAATTGATCATAATTTGTTCTGTTAATTAATAAATGTTTTATACCCAAAAAGTATATTACAATATATATATATATATATATATCATATCGCGACTGTTAGGAGGTTAAATTTATTTTTCCGGAAACCGCACGGAGGAAATGTGTTATAGGAAGGAAGGAAGGAAGGAAGGAAGAAGAGAGAAGTTACTTTGATATCTCAAGAGACTCAAGGGTTCGCCACAGGAGTGGACACACTTGAATATTTCTTTTCACAGAGAAAATGAAGTTGAATGTGCGTACCCACGCGACTTACTTCCTCTGCAATCATTTCGTCGCATAGTTTGGAACTTTTTTTACCTATGAGAAAATACAATTCTTTAGATGCCTCTTTGAAAAAAGAATGGTTTATGAATATTTTTTTATATAATTAGCCTGAAAGATTCGTTACTCTTAATCCCTTATGGAATATATTAAGTAGTCAAAACGTTCAACAAGCAGCAAAATCGTGGCAGAATTAGACCTCCATTTCAAAATATTCATCCCCTGTCTGCGTTATCTGCAGGATTATGTGTGACACGCGACTTCAATGTGCGCTGACACGATGAGGTGTTGAAGGCGTTTTGTTTCCGGCCTGCAACGAGTTCAATCCCCTTCCGTGTATTTCGATTAGTACTGGAGGATATCCATACATGAGTTATGGGTGCTATCAATGGATTGCACTGATGATTGCCCGTTTATAGTGATGTATTGAGTAGAGATTATCTCGTGTCACTAAAAACACAAAATCCCAGTCACACGTAGAACACGACGGGAGTTCACCTTTGGACAGAAAATAGCAGCGTTCTATTAACCGTATTAAGCAACTATTATAAAACCTTGTGTAATATATATCTGTATATAGCAACATTAGTTCAAAAAAGTATTTAGGAAACTCAATAATAGGATTGATTTTAAACCTGAAAAGAAAATTTGTCATACTTGTGGTCCGCGATTGCGTATAATCTTATAATTAAATACATTTTTGTATTAATTATATTTATGTAATATATATATAATTTAACTAACGTTAGATCTAAGCTAGATGGAGTCAGGACCTTTGCGTAACGTGATTGGTTATTTAAATGACAAATTACGAGCCATCTTACAGACCAGAAGGGAAACGTGACGGGACAGAAAAGTCTAAAACTTTTGAGGACATCGGGTGACAAAGTTATTAACGTGAATATATCTTTTCAGTCCAGTTATCAAGAAAACTGACCTGGATGCACAGCTGTTCGTACAGCGTCGAAAAATCGAAAACAGTGCCTTATTGTTAACGATTGAACAAAGCGGATACTTCACCTTGAATGTCCAAAAGTCGGAACAAAACAGACAAATGTCCTTTACAAAAAAAGGGTTCTTTTCAATTGGTTATGCCGAAAATCATCGACTTAAACAAGGAAATATCCCGCTGAGTGTTGTCTAAAATTATGCTTAAATTTTCTCCTTCCATAAGGAAGATGAAAAATATCACGGCCTCAACTTCAACGGGGGTAAAATTTCAAGAGCAGAAGCGGAGCTTTCAGAACAAAACTGAAGCACATCTTGGAGAGTGGATTCATCTATTTCGCACATCTTAAAGTAAGTAATTGTTAATTCAGACTGAAATATTCAATCATTTCGTTCAAGCATATTTTTGGAGAGAAACAATTCAGTTACGTAGTAAAGACTTAATCATTCAGGGGTTCAGGAAATTTGTGCACACTGGGCAAAATTTGCGACGAATTGACAAAAACGCAATCATCGAGCCTACCTGCAACCCTGGCTGGCATGCAGTTATCCGCCCGACAATAAATCAGCAGACCATCTAGCAATGACTACAGGAAGGGAGATCAACGGCACTTACATGTTTCTCACCTCTGGTCGTTTCTTCAGCTTTTTCTCAACTATACCTTCATTTTCATGATTTCCCGATGATATTTCCTCAGATAACAGGCACAAAAAAATGCACACCAAACTTCTCTCCCATGGTTCGTAAGGGTGTGATAATAACACCAAGAAGCCAGACTTTCCTTCTGCAAGTTTTCTAGTGTTTTCCGTGCATCTATTTTAGGTGAATCACCAGGTGCGATCCCTAAACTATAGCCCGGCGGTCCTATTCAACCCTGGGCTACCTTGATTTACCTTCCACATTCCCCTTTTTCTGTTCCCTTTCTATGCTATTAAAGGGGCGGTTTTTTCGGGTTAACAGACTACATGAGGGTGATCCTGAAACAGGCAACTCCCCTTTAATAGCATAGGAAGGGAATTGACGGGGGGAATGCGGAAGGTAGAGCAGGGTAGTCAAAAGATGCAGGGAAAACCCTAGAAAACCTGCATCAGGTAGGTCAGGCATTGGGTACTATTCTCACGCCGTTCCGAATGCCGGGAGACGAGTTTTCTGTGGGGTCGCAGCACTCCCTTCTCCATGTCTCCACCAATTTTAGGAGGTAGTTGGTCGACTGATCCTATGGGATCAGCGGACAACTCTTGCCATATGCCCAAGGTCTTCGACCCCAGTACATATACCTCCTAAAATCGGTGAAGGTGTCTCGGCATATGAGAACTTTGATAAAAAAAATACCGAGAGAGAGTGCGAGGCATTCCCGACATGATCAGGTGAGCCACGCAGTCACTCTGGGCTGGGGCTTTGCCTGTGAAACCTTAAAATAAATCGTTATTAAATTTCAACTGCGGTAAACTACAGACTTTTTAATGTCTTTCAGTTTTATGGTTTCACTCAAGAAACGGAATAAATACATTTATAACGGGAAAATATACATTACGAGTAATACAGTTAGAGGAAATCGAATGCAAAATTAACGAGAATTTGAAAATAAGGAGTGAAATATTCCTTTTTTTAAAAGAAAAAAAGAAAGCGACTATCACGTCATTATTTGAATTCACTATGAAATTAAATGATTATTCTATAACCCTCACTATAAAAATAAATATAACTTTAAATCAATAAAAGAATAGTTTAAGCAAACTGATTAATACATATTACTAGTACAACTAACAATTATTTGAACGTACTTAAAATGTAACGAAAATATAGTAGGTAGGACAATTGTTTTTTTTCTTTGTTATTCGGCGAAAGGAACTTACTAAATTAAACAAATCTTAAATACAGCAAATAGGTTTGTTAGTATTAATCCAGATTTTTTATATTTCAAATTGATTACAAAATAAGTTTATAACATTTAAGTGCACTGGAAGAGAAGTTATATCAAATGTTACATTACATCTCTGACGTAACGCTTCACTGCAGAGTGGCGCAGCGCAATTTTATCTTCTATTCATTTAATTTTACATTAGAATTTAAAGTTAGAGAATGTTTTATAATGACATATATTAATAGAAAAAAATTAATATGAAATTATTTAATATTAAACTAACCAAATTTTTTACTATTTTTGGTGGGGTCGCCTTTTTTGCACAATTATACAAAAAAACATGTAGGGAATTTTCTCTTGTATGATTTATATCTGGTACTTAAAACACTCAGAAATGAATATAGATTGCCTATTGATGCTACAAAAAATAAATTTCAATTAACTGCTATCTTCAGCGATCCATATTATGGCTGCTCCATTCATTTTCGAGAATAATTCAAACTACTTCGAATTCCATTAGAGACGTTCAAGTATTCTGAAAGCTAGTAGAGAGGATTTAGAGTTTTTAACTGTGTTTACACAGCAAACATGTCGGTAAAAGTATTTAAAAGAAACGTTGAATCTATGAGTTTACTTTCGAATTTTCCGTTCATACCGAGTAGAAAAAGCCTGTGTTTACTAAGAGAGACTTGGTATATTTTCGCAACGTGAGCAGCAATACGCTCCTGACTTATGAATAAATCCCGTGCGGGGCTGCAGTCACGGAACGAGACGTGCACATGGCACTGTGCAAGCCAAAACCGTCCCCTTCCACCGTGCTCGCCCCCGCCCCCGCCCCCCCCCCCCCGCCTCCGTGTCCCACAGCATCACTTCCCAGCTACGCCACCAGCACCAGCCCACAAAACTGTTGCGACGCCGCCGCCGCAGGAAGCCCTTGAATGAGTAAAAACTCGGCGGAAGTGCGCTCGGCAACGACTGTACCTGTTCGGATAAAGAACGGCCTGTCGGCCTGTGCTGCGCTGGGCGAGAGACGCCTCACTCCGCTCAAATGAAATAAATAAATAAAAAAGCACGCGTTACGTCCACTTTCCCCCTCCAACAGACTAACAAAAATTTAATTGAACCGAATTGTGATTTTGAAATGAAGTCACTTATTTTATATTATAGAACCGAGGAAAATACCAAAAAGTACAGCTTAATTCAAGGGATTTATGGAAAAAATTCATAAACACAGTGTCCTCATAAATTGAACAGTTTGTTTATTTTACACGCAGTATTTTTGCAACATTAAAAAATATAAAAAACATGGCTCTCAAAAACTAAAATTTATTATAATTGCAATTTAAAGAAAAATTAATCAATCTAAATTTTGAATTTGTAAAGAAAAATGGTAAATTAAAGTAAATCATTGTGAATGAGTTATCGAAAAATATAAAAATAATATAATCTGAATACTGAATTTCCGTTTAGTTTCATTTGAAAAAGAAAAACAAAGTTGACCTGAAATACAACTTAAAGAATGATCCAAAAGACGTTTCTCATACGGATAATTAAATGATTTCAAAAGGTAAAAATATAAAAGAATTCAAATAACGAATAAAGGAAGGACCCAAATGACCTGTAAGATAAGATAAGATAAGATAAGATTTATTGGATCCATTAGTCCTCTATTGAGGAAATAGGACAAGTCAAAGAATATGTTACATATCACACTAAGAATACGAATATAAGAAACAAAATATGGATACAACATATGAGTAAAGAAAATTATGTATACAATGATAAATAAATAAAACAAAGCAGAGCAAACAAAATATGAATACAACATATCAAGAATATGAGTACAAAACAATAAGAGAGATAGTAAAAGAAATTATGTATACAATGATAGACAAATAAAAGAAAGTATACATAACATATACAAAAGATATAATTTCTAGAGAAACAATGTCAATTTTGAACACTATAGCGGTATAATAGAGATCCACGCACTTCACAATACACTACACTTTGAAACACACGTGTGTAGATCCGTGGGAAATCAGGCTCCAGCAGATCTCGTCAATTTAGGTCATGAAACAAAGAAGAAAAGACCGTTAATGAGAGGATAACGTATAATATACACCTGATATTGTTTGCATATGATGACCACTGATTCAGCACTTTTGCAAAAATAGACTTTAATTACTTTCAGACCGATTGATAAATTCAGGAATAGAATAATAAACTCCTTCTAGCAGGAGATTCTTGCATGCTTTAGTGAACTGATTATAACTGTTTAAATTTTTTATGTTGTCCGAAAGGCTGTTGTAGAGTTTTATTCCGGAGCAGTGGATACTGTTCTCGTAAAGGTGAAGGCGATGTTTATCAGCTCTGAGGACTGATCGGTTTCTAGTACCGTGTTGATGATAATGCCCGTTGCTTTGGAATAGGCTGAAATTACGTTTTACAAATTTTAGAATTTCTAGTATGTAGACGCACGGAAACGTTAGGATTCCTAAGCTTTTAAATAGAGGTTTACAATGTTCCCTACAATCTTTCGCGCATAGTATTCTTATAACTCTTTTTTGTAACTTGAAAACGTCAGAACTTCGAGGGCAATTACCCCAACTCGTTATTCCGTAGCACATATTTGAGTGGAAATAGGCATAATAGACCATAATCGCGGTTTTAGGATCAACTTGCTGCATTAGTAATTTTATTGAGTAGCACGCGGAACTAAGTTTGCCTGTGAGTATTTCGACATGACGATTCCACCGTAGGTTATCGTCAACTTGAAGGCCAAGAAACGACGCGTCATTAGCGAATCTCTTGTCTTTCACAGAAGAATTAACAGTTGATGAAAACTGTAGTAGTTTAGTCTTTTCGGTATTAAGAGTTAACTTATTTGCAGTGAACCATTGCTTTAACATTCCTAAAGTGTTTTCAACTTTGACATTGAGAGCGTTTATATCACTATCGGAAACAATTACGTTAGTGTCATCCGCATACAACACTGTTTTTAAAGGATGAATGTTTCGAGGAAGGTCATTAATATACAAAATAAACAAAAGCGGCCCTAGTATTGATCCTTGTGGTACACCACAAGATATTTCCTTCCAGTCTGAAAGAGTAATTCTACCGTTTTGGTTCTGGATAGCCACTATTTGCTTTCTATTATTCAAGTATGAATGGATGAGTGAAAATGCGTTTCCTCTGATACCGTAATATTTGAGTTTATTGAGTAATATATTGTGATCGACTAAGTCAAACGCTTTAGATAGATCTGCGAATATACCTGTCACTTTTAATTTTTGATCAATTGAATTCTGGACGTCTTGTACAAATTCGTACATGGCGGTACTAGTGGATTTGCCTTTGAGAAATCCATGTTGAGCCGGGTCTATAATAGAATGTTTTTCCATAAAATTTACTATTCGTGATTGTACAGCTTTTTCTATTATTTTAGAGAAGATGGGGAGTAATGAAATGGGTCTGTAGTTCGATACATCTGAGCGTGACCCTTTCTTATAGATTGGAATAACTTTCGCTAGTTTAAGAGAATCGGGAAATTCTCCCATGGAAAAGCATGCATTAATAATTATTTGCATTGGAAAGGCAATTGCCTCGGAGCATTGCTTTATCAATTTGCTGCTGATGCCGTATATATCAACTGCAGCAGATGATTTCATGTTATTTATTATAGTTTTCAGTTCCTTTAAGGTAACTGGTTCTAGGAAAATAGAATTAGGAGTTTTAGTAGTTACGTTACGTAAGAGGTCGTGGTAGTCACAATCTAATAGATTACTGTTATTGAATTGGTTGTGAATATTTACGAAATGTGAATTAAATTTTGAAGCAGCTTCCCTATCGGTAAGAACTTGTCCTTCATGGAAGAGTGAAGTTTGAGGATTATTCTTCTTCAATTTACCGGTAGCATCGTTTATGATTTTCCACGTAGCTTTGATTTTATTATTTGAATTTGTTATTATTTTTGACGTGTTAAGTTTTTTTGCGGCTATGAGAACATTTTTATATATTCTCTTATATTTTGCAAAGTACTCTAAGAATTGGGGTGATGAGTTCAAATGCTTCATTTTATGGAGATAGCAAAGTTTATCGCGTGATTTTATTATTCCTGTGGTGATCCAAGAAGTACGCTTTTTTTGAATTTGTTTAGTGATTTTTCTTTCTGGAGCAATTTCGTTTATTATGGAGAGAAATATCTTTAGAAATGCCTGGAACATGCTGTCAGCATTTTTGAAATTATTTATATTTAAAATATTATCCCACGGTAACGCTTGTAATTTTTGGGAGATACACATTACATTTGTTGGACAGAGTTTCCTTGTGCATATTGAGCTTGGTCTCTGCTCAATTTCGCCTACTATTTGTTTGTTGATGTACATTATTTGGCCCCTGTGGTCGCTTAATCCAGTTTCAATTGTATGTAATTCATAAAAATTTTCATGGAAATTACATAAGACGTAGTCTATGCAGGTATTTAGTCGCGTTGGCTCATCGCTCGTAACGGAAAACCCGTAGGAATGTAGCAATGTAATTTACTTGGTCTAAATTGTCATAGTCTTCTTCAGGGTTCAATGAAGAACAGATATTAATTCAGAACCTTCAACGGTGCATTAAAAATTAAATACATATGGAGGGCATATACTTATTAAAAATAGAATCAACTACTTTACCGATTTCATTCATCTTTTTCTTATAAATTTTCTAAAACTTATACAAGGATCTTATAGAAAGAAAAATTAAGAAAACTGCGCAGGAAATTGGAAAATTTCACCCAACTTAACTACGAGAAGGCTGCCAGTATGAATACAGGTTGCCCATACGCTTGTTCTGTTATGCTCCGAAACGATCAATGGATTTCAATGAAAATTTCAGAGATTGAAATTGGAATTTTAACTTAAGTAACGGAGTCCATTTCAGCCAAGGATAGAATTTCTCCCTCTGTTATTCATTGAATAGGGAAATAAGCTATAATATTTTAGATTAAGCAATTTAGAGGACAGCCCGTGATTTGGGATGAAATGAGGGTTTGGAGTCTACTATGGTAGATAGATAGTTGAAGCAGAAGCGTATTGAGCGGAGATCCCGACTGTGAACCACTGCCCTTCATTGATTCATTATTTAATTTCATCTATGTGGGATTTCCGTTTCGTAAAGTAAAGAAGTTATTTGATTAAGACTATTATGAACTAAATAAAACACTTGATAAAAATCAAAGAAGTTTTGATATTATCAGTTATGCAAAAGTTTTCGTTCAATTAAAATGTCTAAAATCAGTGATATTTTTTTTATAACTGAGGACGAAACGATGATAAGGAATAGTGAGTATTTTTTTAAATAGTGATAACTGGTTAACTTTCTTACTATAAATATGGGTAATACACTGATATACATAATTAATTTTTGTCTCACGCGTACCAGACATTGTACATAAATCAGTTGTGTATCATGTTTTCAAAATTGTATTTAGGCTTCCCCAATCATCCAAAGTTTTTCTATAATTTCTACTTCTTAAAAAATATATTCAATTACACCCAGAAACAAAAAAGAACTTTTTTGTCTCAAAAAATAAAAAGATTTGATTACTATAGAATTATTCATGTGTTTAAATACGATATCGTTCATTCTCCATCACGCAATGATTCCGATACACAGGTATACATAATTTCATGCATTGTAATATTTTCTACATTCTTAACTGCACCATATTCAAATAATCATCTAGAAAGTGAAAAATTACGATTTTATGATATATTTCACCTCTAGTCATCGGTCATCAAATTACAAGTCAAAAACTTACCTACAGTATTTAAAAAAATTAAAGTAGGAAAATCATCGTAAAATGTCCTTACAATACACTACCATTACTTTATTTCGGAAAATTTTGACATAAATAGCGATAAGCGCGGGGAAAACTATCATCAGGAGAATTTTCAATCTTAGAAAATAAGTATTAAGGCAATTGGAATCAAAAAAATCAGACACGTGAAAGTAAATTACGTTATAATTATTTTTTACTAACAAATGGTAGTAAAATGAAAGTTTTCAAAACATTTCTTAATTAACTAAGTATATCTTGAATATTTGTGAAATCGTCTGTGTTTAATTTTAAACTAAAACAATTGTTAACGACCCGTATAAAAAGCAATTATAAAAAGCAATTATAAAAAGAATGTGTAATGCAAAAATTTAGAAGAGAGTAGTCGTTTCGATCTTAACTTTCTAAAAAATTATTAACAAAGAAGGCAGCTTAATAATTAATATAAACACACAGATGTGACTAAAATAGTCTTTTTAATATATCATCAAAAAATATAGGCGAGAAATGTCTTGCTTTACACTTAAAGAAACTTTTAACATAAAGCATTTCAGAAATTAATATTTTTCTATAATTTAAAAAATACAGTTAAAAGGTTAATCTCTGAAAACCGTATTACAATAGTGAAATTACTTTTTCTTTCACCTCATCTTACTTCAAACAGGTTAGTCAACAAATATTTTCCCGGAGCCTCTCAGAGAGAGCAGTAAAAATATAGAACAAAAGCTTTTGAATTAAAAACTGATTGCTGGTAATTCAGTGGTATGTTCCTGAAATTTTAGAAAAATCAGCCTATAACAAATAATTGAACAATTTGCAATAACACAATTGTTAACGACCCATATATCAGAAAAATTTTAAAAAATTCAATAATCCAAAAATTTACAAGAGAATAGAATTTTTCTACCATCAGTTGTTTTACATTTTTACAGGTTTGTATGTGAGGATCTGGAAAAATATTTGTGAATAACGTACTTAAAGTATGATGAAGCAGAACTTAAAAAAAGATTTCACTATTTTAATACTTGTCTTAAAAATCAACTGTCGCATTACGGCTTCATTGTGCGAAAGCCACTTATATACTTAATTCACAACATAATTATTATGAAGTTTTCTTCATAATAATTATAATTATTAGATATTTTCGATTATTGACTATGACCAATTCTCACTAAACGTTTGCTTATAGAATTGATCCGTGGAGGAAATTAGTAGCGAAGTTAGAAGTGAAAATTAACGTCGACCTAATAGTGGAGCGGTAAATTTGGATAGTCCTCCAACTCACTTTGAACGCAGTTAATCACTCGTCACTATAACAGTATTAGCGCAAACACGCTACTTAACGGAATGTCATTAATGGCATTAACCGTACAGTAGCGCAACCAGTGCTCTGCTGTATTGCTGTGCAGAGGAGGGTGAGAGGGAAAAGGAACCTACCGCGTGATCTGTGTGAATGGGGAAGCACTCATCGGCTAAATAGCCGCCCTGTGTGCGTGGTAAACCATCCGTGGGGGCACGATACCTGCCGTTACCTTGGCAACCAACAACGCTGTGACGTGACAAGCCACGACGCAGTGTTCCGTGATGTTGCTCCGCCAGATCAACCGCTCAAGAACAGGAAAGTATCCAAGCATATCTTACAGTCCACACGTGGACAGATGAACTGACTCTTCTGTAGTAGAAATCATCATACAGCAAGTCTCATATTGGACCCTCCAATCCCATGAAATGAAAGAGTTCTAACTCTCGCTAGATGGTAAGGAAGAGGTCTCACTTTCCTTAAAAATCCAGGACTCTGCCCTCACTTCTTCGTCTTCAATTCACAACAATTTGAGTTTAATATTACACGAGCATACGATTATTCAGCGTCATATTAATCACACTATATTATCATTACTATAAAATGTTATCAGAAAAGATATTAAAATTTCCTTTTTTTGTTTTTAAATCAAATACATATTTTGTACTACATTAAATTTTCAAAACTCTTTTCCTAAACAATTTTTATGAAGACTTAAAATTATTAACAATAACTGAAATTCCGTGTGTTAAATACTGATATTTATAAAATCAACAAATAATAATCAAAAAGCCAATAAGTCAGCTTTTTACAAATTTTCAACGCAATAGATTGATTATTTAGTTTATTAATTAGACGTTTCATCCACAATTATAGGGATTCTTAAGGTGAAATACAAATTTCTGCTGATATTAAATTTTTAATGGATGTAAATATATGTGAATTAAACATCAGAGAACTCCGAAATAAAAAAAATTGTTCCCTGAATTGCACTCGGCTATGGTTGCCGTCCAAACCGTCTCTGGACGTAGTCTAGGAAACCAAACTATCTCTTTTCTGACCTCTAATCTTTAATTCATACGTATCTGCATCCATTATAAATTTAATATCAGTGTATGTTTTAGCTGACTAAACTTTGTATTTGATGTTGAATAATATTTTAAAAAAAGAAAACTTAATGACTGGTTTATGTATTTTTGTTTAATAGCTTAAATCATTGCTACTACTCAATAATTACTAAATTAAACATACCTGTCGGCACATTAAATTTCTTTTGTTAATATATCTTGTACATTTTAAATTAGGTAGGACGTGGGTCTCTCTAAAATATATTTTAATAATTATACATTTTTATTCAAATTTAATTTAGGTTCATAGTGGCTAATTACTGGAATATTTTCCTGTTGCCATTACTCTTTATGTTAATCTTCCTTTACGACTCTAATTAATACCTTTGAATTTATATTTATATATATTGTGATAAAAAAGGGGATTTTGGTAAGGTTGTGGCGTTATGAGGCGCAGTTCGGCCAACAACAATGGATAGTCGGCCGAAATATGTTTTTCCCCGCGGGGAAGGCCCGGCTTGCCTGAACGATGGTGAACCCCGCGGGAGAAATGAGGGCGGGGAACCCCGAAATGTTAAGAAATAGGGGAAGTCCC
>CM067376.1:187774518-187961876 GCA_034510155.1 Eucriotettix oculatus
TTAAGATGGTTTTTTAATTTCGTTGCACTAATTTTATATAAAAATTATTATTATTCGTTGTTTAAGTTATATTCATATTAGATGAATTAAATAATAGAATAAGATTATATTTTATATTATCTTGGAGTCAATTTTTGTTTCCTTAATTTAAAAAAATTGTTAAGGAATACAATGTAAAAACTACATCTTTTTCATTTAAATCAAATAAAAACAAAACACATCACGCCAAGATTCATAATTTAATGAAGGCGATTAAATAATGTCTGAGTTATATTACCGCAACTCTAGAAAATTTAAAGTTTTTTGCCGCTGTTCAAGAATTGAACTCGGTGAATAAAACAGGCTGAACTAAATAAACAAAGCATAAATATTTACAGGTAATAAACTAAACAGCATGAGAAAAGGAAGATAATTTCTAATATATGTAAAGCGTTACACATATTTGTTTAATTTGGAGAAGACTAGTGTAATGCAATTCAGAGAAAACTGTTTTACCGGAGTATGATGTAAATACCTACTCGAGAACTGTTCAAACCATCATTAAATGTTCCTCTTTTTTCAACTACATACTTCCTGTAGTTTCCCATTTTCGTTATACAGTGAACGATCACCTATCTATTTTAAAAATTAGGCAATTAAACATTTATCTTAATGTAATAAATAAAAAAGGAAGTGTGTATGTCCTTATATTCTGTGTATAAGTTTGACATTGTTAAATAATTGCAACGAAGTTTGCTACATATATTCTTAAAAACAGTGAAAACAATGAGGTAAATGATAAGTATGAGAGAAACCCCAAGCAGAAAAAATTATAAGTAAAGAAAATGTGTCAACTTGCGTACGTTTGTGACATCACTGCTGAACTACAAGAGATAAAATGGAAGGAAATACGCCATATTTAATTCACACAATATGGCGGGTATTTCTTTTACATTCTCTTACTGTCAAATTTTAACTAGATGACGTGTTAAGCAGCACAAACGTTTAATAGTTAACAACGTACCTTTTACGGATAATAGAGTTAAAATTGGATTGTTTTGTATGTACAAAGATGAATATGGCTGTATAAGCCGCCGAAAGCTACAACTTTCAAAATAAATTAGCTTCTCAAAGCAGTGCCCGACAAAGAGTTTCTTATTATCCATTACATCACAAAATATAATTTATAAATTTTACAATTTAATAATTGTTGACAGTCGCAAAGACGGACGAAATAATTTCAAATGAGAATTATTGATAATTTTAGGTAATGTATGAATTTTGAATTAATTTAATAAAAATCGTTAAATAGGTACAAATGTTTTATTCATTTTAATTTAATAGATTTGATTGACGATGTGTACACACGGGCGAAATAATTTTAAGTGTTGATTCAAAAGAATTTACATCACACCCAATGTCGATTCTATCAAAGAGTTGGCTGATTTCTTTATTGTTATACTTTTTCATTCAGTGAAATATATTTAAAATTAAATATTTCTGCACGTGTAGGGTTATTTGGTACTGCAAAACCTTTGCGTATGAGCCCAATGATTATAAATTTTGCGTTACCTAACCGATCGTAATAAACTGACGCTATCAAGGCAAACACCTCTTCCGTCATTCGGAAGGTAGTGAGACTAGTAGCCAATAGTCCGACTTACCTGATAAAGGTTTTATAGGGTTTTCCCTGTATCGACCGCTGACTGCCTTCTCCATTCGGCATATCCCTTTTCAATTCCCTTCATATTCTATTAAAGGATTTGACAGTTTTTTGGATAAGCATCATGTAGCCTGTCCCCCCCCCCCTAAATAAAATGTAGCCCTTTACTCCAAAAAAATACTGAGAAACGAGTTTTAAAGTTTTCTGGCACGACCAATTATATGGGAAGGGACAATATTGAACGATTGTTGCTGCCGTATCACGATTGCGGAAATTAAATAACAAGAGGAAAGAGTCAGTCAGTTGATTACAGGCATACGTATTGGGTACATTAGTGACATTTTTAAGATATCGGGAGTACATTTTACTTCCTTTAGTTACAGACAGAATTTTTTTATATGCGCGTATTCTTGACTACCTTATAGTACACTGAGAATTTTTAATTACATTTAAAGTTATATCCTCACTCTCCCAGTGCACAGAGGTGTTTTTGGCTCTATTAGGGGGTGTGCTTATTGAATATACAAGGAGATTTCTTGACTCAATCATGAGTCATCATGCAGGCTGTGATGGAAAGGTAATTGTTAAAAATGTGAGGCACGCGTTGCTGATTATGCTCGAGTAGGTTTATGTTGACAAAGACATTATTGTTGATTTAAATACTGTACATAGATAATACAAATAAGTACCTGGGGAGCACCGAAACCCCGGCTGGTATGTCTATAGAAAATGATAAATTCAAATAGGAGGGCACGTTTTATGTAATTTTACTTTTTTCCTCATCTCGGTTACGTTTTAATTGCAATAGTAATAAATCGGCAAGTCAACTTTAAAAAAATAAAACGTGGACTGAGAGTAATAATGGAGGGACCTATGGCTTGGGAAAAAGTGCACATGAAAGGACTTAAGCTCAATGGAGGACGTATCTTTTTTTAGCGGACTCGAAAGCGTATTATTAAGCCATGTAATCTTTCAAAAATAAATATTAAATTATTTTCATACAGAAATGATAGCCGCGAGCGGGACGAAACAATATCAGCTGGTATATGAGTTGTAGTAGTCTGCGAGTGGAGATGGTAATCCTGGCTGGTAAGAAACGCGGCGGCGGACGAACGGCTCGTAATCCTCTTGGCAAACTGGGCGCATCTGCAAACACGGTCGAGTGCTTCATTTGCCGCCTGTGTCTTAGCTGTTTTGCCGTAATTACAACCAGCTCTTATTAATACTACCCTACCACCCCAACATCACGCACGGATTTGTATCGATTTTTTTTCTCTGAGCGGCATCACATTTTTAGTACGTTTTACGAACTTCTCACGAAAGAGGTACGAATGTTTGTGACATCTATAAATCTCTGAATATACATACAATTTTTATTTTCTAAGTTAATTACTATTTTAGGTAGCGCAGTTAATATTTGGCGTAAGAAAAGAAGACAACCTGAAAGAAGAGTTCACAAGTTATGCTGGCTACAAAATGTTTATTTAGTACGATCATAAGCCATGTGTACGTTAGGACAAAGACGGAGAAACATGATGGGGCTGCATATTATTCAACGGCGTACAGTCGGTGATAATAAATAGGCTGTCCAAAATAGTACCATATTTATAAAAATACCGGCAGCCACTTCAACCTTCAAATAACTATAGTTCAATCATCTTTTTCGGTTTGAAGAGAAATTTTCAAGCGGTGATCGCTTTTCATATATGTAAATTGCGTCGGAGCGTAAAATCACTATTATTTTTAACTGCGCACCCATTGCAACTTAGTGAATCGAAGGATTGTGGCTTGTCATTGTGCACGAATATAGTTCAAAGATCGGACACAGTAACCCAAATCACAATACTTAAAAAATTCCAAAATCACAGAATCAGTAAAACAATAACTTGGGGCACAATAACCTGACCCAAAATTACCATTATAGTGAAACTGAATTTGATTGAAGCTGTAATCATCACTAGGTTATATTAATATTTTATAGAAGAGCAAATCTTTGTACTTAACATATTAATGATTCACCTTATCTCTGACAAAATGTATTAAAGGAATTAAACAAAATTGTTGGTTAAAAATTTGCGCATTTAAATCGAAACGTATCTTTAAAAAATTCATAACGTTGTTATAATAAATATATTGGAAAAGTTATCAGTTTAAGGCCACTTAATTATGCCTAACATTTATAAAAAAGTATTAGTAACTAGGAGCTAAAATAGTATTCACATAGTCATGATCTGTTAGTATGCGTTTCAGAAATTTTGTTGTAGACAGCCTCGTTTTCCGCTTTCAAGGGATAGTGAATTATTTCAGAGGATAATACTTTGCAAACGTGTTCCATACAAGGTTAATACATAAAGGCAACGTCTTCTTAATTATGTAGCATTTCCCATAATTAAAAAAGACGTTTGTGACGTTCAACATGGAATCATATGTATGATTAAACTTATGGCAGTTAAATAAATAATTGGCGACTAAAAACTATTTTTTAATTCACAGAACTGATTATTTAGTATTTTGGGATTTATTATAAAGTAATACGAGAAATAAATTCCCTTTTTGTTCCAGATTTTGTTAAATGTGACGCAAGAGTGTGCAATAGTTTCTGTGAACGACTTGTAAATTCTTAGTATCCGCGTTCTTCTTATAGGTTTATCGGTATTAAAAAACGTTTTTTAATGTTATCCATTACTGGTTAATAGTTTGCTAATAGGAATCCGAATCAGTACTATAATTCAGAACTATAAAATTACAAAATTTGCATTCTAGAAAGTTTCGTTTAACGGATTGAATTGACGTACGTATCACAAATGTATCAAATGTACAGAACCAAATAAATCACCAGGATTATATGAAGCCATTTGTATCATTTTGAATGAAAGTAAAATTATTTAATTTTATACTAATGATTTCAGATTGATCTATTATGATACATAATTTCAACATCCAGAATTTTGACTTTAGCGTAATCAAAAGAATAATTATTAGATTTAAAAAAATTATTGCGAAAACTTTTATCCGAAGATAGTACACTTTGTATTACAATGTACATATTCACTGAATAAATAATTTTCATGATTACAATAATAAGATAAAAATATTTTTTGAGATGACATTGTGCTTATAATCTGCGAGCATTAAGTTGGTGTGAAGACCTTAATTTTTTTCCTCACTTTTAAAGGTTCGTTTTGTTTGACCAATATAGATGGAGTTGCAATCATTTCATTGAACTTATCGTAGAATTTTGACTTTGTAATTCAATAATTTACTTACATTACTAGCATACGTGGAGGCGGTAGGTATCCATCTTACAATTACATACCTGAAAAAGTAATAATAATTTTATTATTTCATGGTTAAAAATAAAAATTTTCTTAAAATTATCTTTGTTTGATAAAGTATAAATCAATTAACACGTTTGAAATATTGTTGTACTTCCTATTAATAAATTATCGGAGGCTTTTCAATTTATTTATAATGAATGAGTATTGAATATGAATTTGACTGTTTATGTACAAATCATTTTTAAATAATCTGTTTATAATCATTCTCACTCGATTGCGCATTCGTATCGCTTAGTAACTGCTTTGAGTGCAACATTTAAGCTGAAAGTTAATTTTCAGAATAAAAGAATTATTCTCGATTGGCGGCATGGTATCTGGTTCAAGAAAAAAGTACAATTTATCGGAATTACCCTTCTACCTTCGTCCTTCACATTCCGCGCGCTAAATCATCTGAACAAAAAAGTAGCAGCTGAATCTTCCTCCGATTGGAAATTGAAATAGATTAAAAGTAATACGATCCGAATCGCGAAACGATTCCATTTAAAACGTGTGGTACTTAATGGAGCCGGGGCAAGCGTAGTGGAAGGGAGACTTGATTTGTGTGAGAATAGGGGCCCAGTGCAGTGGTATTATAGCTACCTCCACCCCCACACTCAGACCCTGTATCGCGGGGAGGACGTACGTAAGTTAGCTTTTCAAAAGACGGCGCTCCATTCTCCGTAAACGGATCCAATTTTCCGACAGAGCCACCGGTACGAAGCCGGTACTAGATCAGATTCTGGCAAGTCCATCGAAATATCCTCGTCACGTACGACTCAGACGATAAAGAAACCACTACCAACTATTTCATAAAAAAAAATTATTCGTTTTAATTACATGGTTAAATACATAGCATATATATATAACTCTTACCAAGAGGTACTTTAAAAGAAAAATTCATATCAAAGGATACAAATTTGATTTTTTAATTTTCATGCTAGTCTTTCCTTATAGAGAAGTATCTACAAAACTCTGTATGGAGTAACAACAACTCGTAGAATTGTGTTTGTACTAAAGATTGACAATTTCTCCGGAGGGAACTAGTAAATTATAACTTATTTAAAGTATGTAGAAATAAATCATAGATGGGGTATTTTTGATAATAAAATATTAATGGTTGTCAAATATTTATACATCAATATGTGGTCGTGTGTCATTATAGTAGAATTGTAAATGATATTTTTTCATTTTTTTGTATAGATAAATATAGAAATATGAGCAGAGAGTTTCACTTTTGAAAATTAATTCTTTGAAATTTACTAACTACTTTTATTCTTGAAATATCACTTGATTTAAAGCCTTTGGGGAAAAATACAAATACATTAAAAGTTATTTAATACTAACATTACAGTTCTTAACGAAAATTTGATTTTAAATATTACTTAATTAAGTTTGCAGAAAATACTTAAACAAATCTGAGATTTTTATTCACTTAAAAAACTTATTTTCGACCCTTTTATATCGACATAGCCTGTTTAATAAAATATTACGCTATACTTATATTCTTTTCTACTTTGAAATATCAAACTTAACAATATAATTTCAATTCAATCATAGTTTTCTGACTTTTGGCGTACAATAAATAAAAAGACAGCCAATAAGTCAGCATATAAATTTATTACTATTTAAGTAACATAAATACGACGTTTCGTCTCCATTTTGAGTTTTCCTCAGGCATACAGTTTAGCAATTCATGTTATTTACTTCTTGACTCCATAAGCGGAAAAGATTATTGAATGTATTGAAGTATTTACATGTGAAAGAATTTGGTCTCGTGGACGGTTACAGCAGAAATTTATTTAATAAACTTTCAATGTTCACTTTAATATGAAAATCGACATTTACATTTATTATGCCATTCGAATGAAGCAATTGCATTTAAAATTACTGCGGATATATTTATTTACCCGACGTTTCGCACTTATGATGAAAATTGTAACCAATTTTAGAAAATGAGTTACGCTGAGGCAAAAGTTATTACAACATTAACATTTTTAAAAAGCTTTGTGTGATCACAAAAAAAGTAACTATTATTTCAATCAATGAAAACTTGTTCCATTAGATAAAAGTATTTAAAATTAAAAGTAAATGTGAAGATTTTTCAAATAATCCTATAGGAAAATAATACAACCCCAATGTTAGATTGATATAGAAAGCGGTCAAATAACCCTGCCTCAATTATTCCAAAGAACGTAGGCGGTTTCTCATTTTCTAAAAAAACCACACTATTTTGTATTTTCCTTCAGACATTGCAAACAGGACGTTATCTTCTCATTTATATTGCGTAACGTCAGTATCATATTATTCCGAAATTTGAGATATTTCATCGTCCTGCCACTAGTTTATCCCTAACTAAATGAAATTATTTATCTCCCCATTGTCCAAGATACGAAAATAACCAGCATTTTACCTGAAATCTTCATAAAAATACGTGCGCTGTGTTGGCTTGGACTGATTTTGAGGTAGAATTATGATTGCGTTGGCAGTAAAGCGAATATTCGTTATCGCGTAAATTATCCATTTGGAATATTATGATTACTAATAATGTACGGAATTTTATATTCGTCACATAAAATATTAGAACCACCTCACATCACACAGGTCCCGCGTTCGTATCTGGTCAAAGGCGTAGATGTTTCGTTGTTTGAGTAACCAAACTGTGATTCCCTTACAGGGGTATAAGTTCCCTTAATGTTTTTAGCAGTTGGTGTGACCACAAACAAAACACTATTACAACTAAACACCCGAAAAAAATGCTCAACCCTTATATGCACATCATTTTAAACTTTTTTCTTTTAGTGCTAATACAAATAATCAACAACTACGAACCCTACTAACGAAGAACGCTTTCATTAATGTACATAAACAATCTTAGTTAAACAGCAATAAATTGTTTAAAAGATATGCTTCTTGGATAAACGCTATTATATTTGTGGTATTCAGTCCTTTCATTGGTCTGATGCAACTCTCCATGCCAACCTATCCTGCTCAAGCCTTTTTATTTCTACATAGTATAATGAAAATAGGGGGACGGATATTAATTAATAATAAAATAATTGATTATATTTTATAAAAAACAATAAACAATTTTACTTGTAACAAAACAAAATATCTTTACAATAATAATTACAATTTCTACACATATATTTACAAAATGATTTACATTAATTATTTAAACACTAACAATTTTAAAAATCATCTCACGGTCACACTTTATGGGCCAAAACTAATCCACTAGGACCTGGCAGCAAACAGAAAATTATAAAGAGTCACAGGAAGTATTTACCGTGTTGGCTTTCCACTTATTCCGGGCTCGTCCTCCCTCCAGATCAAAGCTGCCGATCACCGCTCTCGCACCACCTGGTCAATTCTCATCGCAACGCTCTCGACCATCAATCTTTCACCAATCTGTTTCCACCAATCTCTACACATCTCTCAAATTTACTCTCTACCACCAATCTGATCAATCTCATGCCACCAATCTGATCCCAAAAATGTCCCCGTCTGCCTCTTTAAAACCTCGTCCCCACTTTGCGACATCTATCACCAAGGTGGCAGGAATGGATCTCCACCAATAATATCCCAGGTTACACTTGGGGAAACACGTCACCCAATTTTGGAAAACTCCCGAGCCGCGACGCCAAGTCTAGGTTTTATAGCCCAAGTGTCAACTGCCGTCTTCTTTGTTTTGTTTCTGCGCCGCCAAAGCCCGAGCAGATGTATTTGTTCGTTACAATAGCTACCACGTAATTTCTAAATAATTAGTGTATTCCATCCTTGACCTCCGTCTTCTAGTTTTACCTCAGACACTTCCCTCTAATGCTAATTTTCTAGACCCTTATACATTCTCTTGGTCAAAGTCTTTCATATTGTTCTTCCTTCCCCTATTCTGCTTAAAAATTCCTGGTTAGTACCTCTATCCACCCATCTGATTTTCAGTATTTTTATACATTAATATATTTAGAAAGCTTCTATTCTTTTCCTTTCTGCAATTCCTATCGTCCACGTTTCGCACCCATACAACGCCACACGCCATACGAAAATTAAAATAATGATTTCCTAATATTCACACTTACATTAGCAGTAAGTATTTCCAGTTTTCTGCGAAAACTTTTCTTGCACTCTCTATTATAAACTTTATGTCTATTACATTCCTACCATTCGTAGCTATTATGGTGCCCAAGTAGTAGAATTCCTTACCTTCCTGAAAAATATCCATTCCCAATCCAATTGTTCTTCCACTGTTTCCGCTATTTACTACACACCATCACCTTAGTTTTCCCTCTAAAGTTAATCCTAATATTGTTCTCATCCTCCAGCATCACGTTTATTCCCTTTATCATGGTCACCAAGTATTTTTCGGATGTCCCTAATACAACAATATCATCAGCAAATCTTAGAGGTTTTATCAATTCTCTTTACATTTTGATTTCCTTTCCATATTCATTTTTAACTTTATTCATCGTATGTCCTATAAATACATATAAGTTAAAGAGTATGGGCAACAGACTACATCCTCGTCTTACTGCTTTCATTTCGTTCCTTTTAATTCTACTTATCACTGACTGTCTCCTGTAGACGTTATGGATAAAGACTGAGCATATTCATGAAAAAAATGTGCTACACTTAGTCAAAACATCTATGAAATGCCGGTAGGAATCTTCTTCCTTGGCTCTGCAGCTCATTGCAACTTTATCCCTACCGGTTCGACTGTGGACTGTAGTGATACGTGATTAGCGTATCGATTCTCCAGCAGTCTTAATCCCTGTCTCTGTGACTATGACGGCACAAAAATCCAAGCCCACGCTAGGATCGAACCCGGGACGCTAGCCACTAGACCACGTGAGGTCAGCAATACCGGAAGTAATTCGAATAGATATTTCAACACAAGTGTTTTTTTATTGCTACTTATTTACAAGCAGCTGCAATTAAGTAGTTTTGCAATTGTGCGAAAAAATTCTAGAATGCAGATATGAACTAAAAATACAAAACGATTGGGTTTAATTTTCTCTAATTATAAATCAGTTAACGTCTGATATTAAAATGAAATAATTTTCGACCGTATTATGTTCAGACACTTTATTTTATTTTTAATCAAACAACGTTGTAGCGTATATTCGCACCTTCTTCAGGTTTTTCTTTTCTCAACCTAATTATTGTTACATCAAACTTTTAATTATTCAATATATTATTAAATGTTATAAATTTATAAGGTTCTTAGTGTTTCCTCGGACCTCTCTTTATTTACAAATTGGTTTTATAACATTTTATAATATATTGAATTTATAACAATTGGATGTAACAATAATTTGATTGTGAAGTGAAAAACCTAAATAAGGTGTAAATATGCGATGAAACGCTGTTTGATAAAAATAAAAAATAAATTGAAAACAAACGGTCGAAAATTTTTTCATTCTCTAATTATATTCAAAATTAATCAATTTAATAACATAGTAAGGGATAAAGTTAGTACCACATTTCTGCAATGATTGTCTGTTATTACATCAGAAAACCATTATAAAAGACAAAAATAAGGCATTAGTTTTACCAGTTGATTGAATTCAGTTTCAGTTCTATAGTGACACATAATTTTCGGTACTTTTACAAATCTAAATTTAAGTATTTATAGTATTGTAATGTTAATGACTACATTAGAATTTGAAATATACTTTTGTAATTGAGATGTAGTAACTATCCTGAACTACGTATTTGAATTTCAATATCCGGTATTCCGACCATTGGAAACGTTTCACGGTCGCCGCCTTTTTGTTTGATTCTAAGTTCTGAGTAGGAAGTAGAACTTATCGCTTTTGAATTCCTTGCCGGAGGCACGTGTCCCCTAGATATTCGCTACAGCGAAAGATTTACGCGCGAGTAAAAACCCACAGCAAGAACCCGGGGAGGAGGCGAGCAGTTTTTACGGCGATTGGTCTCGGGATCTTATCGAGCCGTGGTGACTATACGGCCCTGTGGCGAGTAATCCTGCGCGTTTAATTGAATTTAATTTGACACTTAAGGGAGTGGGAAAAATTATTGGAAGGGGTTCCGGAAAAGGCATAAAGTGTTTATGGAGGACATATTGAAGTTGCGCCGTTAACATTTAAAGGGCTATATCGCCGGCACTATGGGGAAGAACATTCGATATAGCTGGTCGCAAACTCGGGAACAAACGGGAAAACTGGGAGACGTATTTCTAGAAAAAGAAGATTATTCAGCATTTCGTTTTTAGAGTGTAAAAATTAATTAGGTAAAATTAATTCGAGTAAAACATGGAGAGTACAAGAAAAAACTAATATTTTATTACACTTCAGTAGTAACTGAAAAAGATAACAAAATGCAACCAAGTAAGTAAAAAAGTCTTCCAAAATAAGAAACGAGTAGCGAACAGACCAATCCAGTCTTTTGAATACTTACCTCCTTTATGTGCCAAACACATATTGCAATATAACAAATGGCCATTTTATAACCATGAATATAATCTACATTCACCTTAAAGTAATATTTTGAGTTTTCAGTTTATGTTGATTAACTAGAACATGAAAATTGTGTTTTGCAGTATGTAAGTGAATCATAAAATAATCTTAATCCGTCAGTGATAATAAAACTTGAAAGGATGTGTTAATTTGTGCACATAATTAATTGTTTAATGTTCACATATCAATTTCATCCTGGGATCTGCTTGAATGACTTAAGTGAGTGAGAAGGCCAAGTGCACTTATTATATCTATAGGGATTTTTTTAAACTTAATGAAATAGTGATTTACCTTCCTATTCGTATTAGTCAGATTATATTGCACAACAACTAGTGCATTTCAATTAAAATATTCTGTAGCCAGCAATTAAATTCAAATTCTGTGTTTCAATTTTATTTATTTGAGAATAAATATGTGACTAATTTATAGAATTTTCTTTTATTATTATTAACTGATATGTCATTGGTCAGCAATTTTTAATAATCAGATAAACGCATCCTTGTAGTATCTGGGATGTGATAAGGGTGCACATTTGTCACTAGGTTGAAAATTAATTTTAAGCTAAGAAAAATTGTGACTTTTACCAAAGAAAGCATTTTGGGACCAACAAAATAACTCACAATTGTTTACTTTGTTTTGTCGTATCACACGCAAATGTCGATGTTATTGTCCTTGTTTTTATTTTTTATTCATATAAACTTTTATTGAATTGATTTCTAGTTGGTTCAATAATTGATACAGTATATACAATACTGTCACTGTTTAATATCCTGAACTATTAAATGCCGGAAAACAAAACATTCATACTTGAGTGTTTGGTAAGAGATTGCATGGAGATAGAGGGAAGAAGAAATTTGGGAAGGTAGAGATACACAGCGGGGATTGTATTTGTTTCTTCTAATTGGATAGATAGCTTTAGATATTGGTAGAACTAAAAAATCGATGGTCGATTCAGTTAAAAGTTCTCCAAACATAAAAGAGACGCGTAAAAAGTGAGCAATGCACGACAACGCTCATTTCTCCTCGCTGACATCAGTTTCTTAGAATTAACGTCAAATTAAACGTACTTTCACAAATTGAAGTAACAAGTATTTGTCACTCTGCCATTAATTATTAATTTATATCGTTTAGAAAATTCGCCATTGTATGATCACCTGCATTTATTTTAATTTTGAAATTTAATGTGTCGGCCTCCTGTGGTCTAGTGGCTAACGTCGCTGCCTAACAACACAGAGGCCCGGGTTCGAATCCTGGCTTGGGCATGGTTGTTTGTACCGTCATAGTCACTGAGACCGAGATCAAGACTGCTGGATAATCGATACGTTGACCACTTAATCACTCCAGATTTGGAAAGTGTCGTTGTAAAATGACAGCCCACAGTTGACCCGGTAGTTTAAAGTCCTGAAAGGGCTGCAGAGCTATACAAGAAGAAGAAGAATTTAATACATCACTACAGCCAAAGTACAAAAATCAATAAACTCTAAAAATTAATATTTAATAAGGTTTATGCACTTTAAATTGTATTTAAGTAACTGAAAACCATTTCAATGTTCATTACAATTCCTTACTACCGAGAAGTTGATTCATAGTAGTCCAATAATTTTTTTGTAGCTTTCGCATATTGCATTATTTTAAGTTTTCAGGACACTTAAAAATATTTGCGTAACGCTCGACATTGTTCTTAGTGTTATTTGAATGGTACAATGAACCTCGTGTAATTATATGGAAATAACCACGTGCATCTATTATTCTTGTACACAAGTAGGAATTATTAAGACCAATGAATCACTTAAAGTTTATTTGTGTCATGAATAGTAATCGTCAAAGGCAATAAAATTCTGTTGGAATAGCTAACCGAAATATGTCATAATGCGCAATCCAATTTCCGGGTTCACACTGCAGTATGAATACAAAAATTACAAAGAAAAATAAAATTAACATCTTTTCCTAGTTCGAGGACGAGTGATTATCATCTTTGGCGGGAGCAGGAAAAGAGTTGTTATAGCTGGACGACCGTCCTAGTTGTTTGGAATTTAAAATATTATTACTATTTGGTAAAACTGGTATGGAAAAGACTTAAAAGTTCGTTGATATTTTTAGGAGAGAGCTGAAGATGGAATAAATTTTAATTGAATTTGTTTCTGGAGTAAATAAAACGTATTATAACATGGGAGTTATGATGATTTCATATATTAGCAAAGAACTTTGATCCGTGCAGTTGTGCATTATGCTGTAAAAATCTTTAATTTATTCTTCTCATTATATTGTGTTAAAGGCATGTGAACCTTATTCATTTGTAGATTTAGTAAATTATTGGATTGCAGGCCATGATTTTGGAACCCTAATAAAAATAGTATATGACGTTATCGGCGTATTGTTTACAATCGCATCGAGTCGGGCATAATATGCCTGCGAGCTATAAAAATTATTACAGCACCTTATCTGCATCCCAAAGAAATTATGCATTTTCCCCTACGTTTATCGATTTGGGGATAAATCGGCCACAACGTTCTGAAATTCATACGGTATTGTCTGCTGAGTTCATATCCATTACCACTCTTCTCAACAACGCTAATCTATACCGAAAAATAAAATTAAAGTGTCTGTCTGACTGTCTGTACGTATGTTTGTCTCGAATAGTATCCAAAACAGCTCAACGGATTTCAATGAAAATTTGAGGGTTAAAAAAATATTTAATTCAAATATTCGTGCATATTTAGTTTCAATATATTCCATGAATATAAGTAAAAATATTAATTCTATTGCAAGATTTCTTGGACTTGCCACGGGAAAGACGGCGTGTAAACCAACAGCGAGTTATAATTCCTATCACTCGTTACTACATCATTATTTCACTTACTATCTATTGTTGTAGCAGGTTGAGAAAAAATGATACGATGTATACATAAATTAAAGAACGAAGGCTTTCCCGGTGAAGAATATGTAGAAACGTTTCTCGGGTTTCCAACCGGGTAGTCTCAGTAAACAGCGACGTTTCGACAGATAGCAACTCCGTCATCTTCCAGGCTGAAGTGTTTATGTTCCGTCCGAGACCCGTATATATACCCCCATCAGGGTGCCCGTCGGCACGAAACGAAGCGTCCCGATTGGTTGTTTGGCTAGCGCCATGTGGGTGGGGTGGTGGTAGGCGCTGACCCACATAGTCGTAGCCGTCTGCTCTGTGCTCAAGGTCGTCAACAAAGGCGGGTAATGCATTCGGACGGCGACCCGCAAGCCCCCTCTCACGAAGACGCCCGATTATCGGTGTACCACGCCGGTGCTAAGCTGGTAGCCTCCGTCCCGGTTCATTACTGGTCCAAGTGGTCTAATATTGATTGCTTCCAGGATCACACTATCCAGTATGTCCAGCATGTCTATTATTTTAGTTTATCAAATAGAACTAGAATTGGGAGCAATGCTCGGCCACTGCAGATTTATCTCCTTGGTTCAGCCTCAGAAACCTGCGGTGATCCACAATCCCAATCAGCAACCGTCCTGACTGTCTGTCCAATATATTTTTAGGCCACACTGGCAGGGATTTCGTAACACCCCGGCTGTTCCGCAGTCCTCTTGGGGGTCCTTTGTGACCTCAGTTTATTTTTTATTTGCCAGGGACTATAAAATGGTTTTTTTTGTGTTTGGCCAGGATACGGACCAATTTTGTAGTAGTGGGAACGGTTTAAACGGAAGATAGTCCAGCACTTATCAACATATTTCCTCGGTTTGTCATTTTTTGTTTCGGGTGAAGTGCACGTTTTAATTGTGCTTCACGTAAACCATTGGCGAGAAGAGAGTTCCTAGGTTGAGATATTCCCCCAGGTAAATTCTCCTCGTTGCTATTGTGGCGGGTCGGTGTAGAAGAGTAGAAACCACCGCCCACTTGTGTGCAGGGTGGATGGAGCTACTTGCGTTCAGATATAAGGCGGTGTGCGTTGGCTTTCCATATTCACACCGCGACCCAATTCCCGTCCTCCCTTCGTTCAATTAGGAGATGTCTTGGGAAAGGAATCTTTCCCATCTATTTCAGTTTCCCATGGATGAAATGGATGGTATAGTGGAAGCCATTAAGGTGGGATAAAAGTTGTCAAGTTTGGTCTTCCATGTGGCCAAATAACAAAAGTGTCATCCACATACCTGTAGAAACATTTTGGTTTTAGCGGAGACTTGCGAAGGACCTCTTCCTCGAAAAACTCCATGTAAAAATTGGCTATCACTGGAGATAGCGGCGAGCCCATGGCCACACCATCCGTTTGCTCGTAAAAAACTCCTTCGTAAACAAAAAATGTTGTGGTCAGAACACCTACACCTACACAGAACTGGTGTAATGCGAGTCGCTGTGTTACACTGTGACCTTGAATGTCCGATGTAAGTAAATATTTAACCATTAAGTGTGGGAAAACTTTTACTGAAAATATATTTATTCCTGCTATTGTACCGGGGGTATTATGGATTCTCTCGAGATACTGAGAGTATATTTGAGGTTCATACTGTGACGTTTTCGATGTCGGTTTTGTTATGTGTTGACACAGAATTAAATGATGTTCCGGGATAATATAAATAAATACCTGGGTAACGCCGGGTTCCCAGCTAAGTTTTGAACTAATATATCAACAACAGAGGCTCATTATTATCCTGTTATCAAATGCATGTCTTTTCAGGTGGAAATTTATTTTATCCAACAGCGGAATTAACAAGACGCTCAAAACTAACAGATTGAATAAATTTTTAATTATGTTGGGCATTTTCTTGTTCTAAATTTTAAAACATAAACGAATGGATAATTTTAACCTCCTAACGTGAATTGATTATATTTTACTCTAGGAAATTAAATTACTATTAATCGAAATTGTAGGCAAATGTACTCTTAACGTATGTCCGCTATTAAATTGTTGTCATAATGTTGTAGGTGTCTTCAATGTGATGGTCACTTCCTAATGTAACAAGTTTATGCTTGTTATTTTCGTTATCCTGTGCTTCTTAGTGCGCGTGAGTAAGATACTGGGAGTGTATCTGCACAAGCACAGCGGAAGGTGATGTATCATCTTAATTGCAACATCCCAGCCCACCCCTTCCATCTCTCCGTGCCCCGACCTGAGAAGTATTACACGGCCGCTCGTCTGTTAAGGCTTTTTTTTATTTTTAACGAAGTTCACCCCTCTCGCTTCCTCAAGCCCCGGGATACAAGCAAAGGAGAGAAAAGAGACGCTACGGCGCGTGACTGAGAACGGGCGAACAAAAGGAGAGCACCAAGACAATTTTTTTCTTCTAGAAATCGTTCAGGTATTAATTGGACAACTCTAGAAATTCCTTCAAGCGAGAGACTCTTCATTACAGATAAAGTTTAATTTCTTGTTTCACTAATACTCTGCGTTATTTATATATTCATCAGCTGATCGTTTTCTAAGAGATGTTAGCACTAAAAATTGTAGGATACTCCAATGCGTGAAAGGTTTAGAAACGTTTATTATTTACACATTAAAATGATGCTGTCGCAAACTGATGATACTATATTGATAACTGACACTAAAATTTAAATAGGATTGCAGAAAGAAATACTGAAACTGTATGTGGAATTCATTGGAAGATTTTCCAATATAATTCTACAGAATAAGGAAAGAAAATATTTGTTAAAATTACTTTTGGAATCTTGTTCAGCAGAATAATGCCGAAATTGAACGGGAGTAAGAAAATAAGCAGCAGAGATATTGATGGTAGCACCAACTAGAGGTGAGGAACTCTATGAAAATGAGTCCAGTAAGTTGTGCACATACCATGCTTTAAAGATTCAATTCAATGAATATCTTTACAATAAATAAAATTGAAGTTTCTATTTGTCTGTCTAGAAGCTTGTTTCCTTTGACAAACTGGATAAAGGTGATAGAAACAATAACCAACAAGGCGGCTTGAAACAATTTTATCAATAAAATACGAGTCAGTCTAGTAAAGGGGAACAAAAAACTAATAACATGTTACCCTGCTGGATCCCGGCGCATGTAGGCATTGCGGGACATGATAGGGAAGATCAACTGACGAAACTGGCAGCCTCCAACTCACACAGTCTCAATAATAAATGGACATGTACCAGCAAGGACTACAAAAAGGGGATCATCAAGAAAATAGAGGAAAAATGGAGGCTGGAAGCACGTAAGGGCAGTCTGGGACATTGGACAACATTGGCAAATATGAAATAATCCACTACAAACAACAAGGAGTCAACAGGTAGTGGTGTCAAGAGCTAGCTAAACCTACACACACACTCACTCCTATTTTCGAGGGCGTCCCAACATATATGTACTGCGTACCCATCTATGCATCATCTTCCTTTTGCGTATCCCACATACAATAAAATATAAGATACGAAATACTTCCACAGCGCAATTCACCGTGGAGGATCTCTGCACAAACCCCAAGCTGTCCATGCTTTTTGGAATTCCTCGTTGAAGGAAAATAGCTTAAATTTTTGTACTTATAAACGTTTTTAATTAAACTATGTAAAATTTATGTATAGTCACTAATGGCCGAGATGTCGAAGTGACTAAACTTTAACTAAAAAAACAGTATGTCTCGAATAGGGCCCGAAACAACTCAACGGATTTCAACGAAAATTTTAAGGATTAAATCAGTAATTTAAACTTAAATTTTCGCGGATAACCAATTTTGATAGATCTTTTTTTTGGTTAACAGGCTACATCAGGGTGATCCTGAAACAGGAAAATTCACTGTAATAGCATAGGAAAGGAATTGAAAAGGGGGGATGTGGAAGGTAGAGCAAAGTAGCCAAGGCTATAGTTTAAGGATCCTACTTGGTGTTTCACCTAAAGAGATGCAGGGAAAACCGTAGAAAACCTGCATCAGGTAGCTCGGGCTATTGGGTACTATTTTCTCACACCCTACCGAGTGACGGGAGATGAGTGGGGATTTCTATTGGTCATTCGAAGATATAGGTTCCTTCCTTCTCCCTTTCAGGTCAAAAAGTTTATTACCATAAAGACGCATATCAGTCAGATGAATACATTATGCCCTCATTAGTCAAGCCTAACAAACGAGATAATTAAATTACTTTTAAGCTTGAAATAATGCCTAAGTTTAACTAACATTTTATTTAAGTAATTTTACTTTCTAATTAGTTAATAGTAACGCAAAAAATTATAAGCCGTGTAGTTTGATTATTTAAATATTCGACCAGACTCACTCAATATTATATACACATCGTATTGGACGGTTCAAGTAACCAGTATGATCGACTGTTACAGTATATTTTTGTTTATGTACGAGCCGCTTACAAATATAAACAAGTGGAACAATTTAGACCAAAATTAAAAAATAAATTATCTGACATTAAGTATAATCTTTGAAATAGATCAAAATTTATCAGAAATACATTTAATTATTATTTACTTAATATTGTTACAATTACGACGTTCCGGCCATATTTGTGGCCTTTACTAGGTAAATTTTTAATGAATAAAAACATTTATAGTGTCTGGATAATAGTTTCTCGAACCGAAATTTTTTCGATCGCAAAGTTATGCTCATTGTGGAATAGAGTTCTTCCATGCTACAACACTGGACATTGGCCGTTTTTCTGTAAATATGTTAATTGGTTTAATGAATGATGGACCGACGGAGGATGGGATTAAGATTGCTGGAGAACCGATACGCTGACCATGTGTCACTCCAAATTCGGAATGTGTCACGCAATATGACAGTTCGCAGTCTACCCGGTAGCCTCAAACCCTCAATGGCTGTAGGTCTTAATAAGAAGAATGATGGACCGGTGTAAGTCAGTAATATTTACGAGCTTCGACCATTTCAATAACAATTTTCAGTAGTAAATTGAATTATAATTAAATTAAATTGTATAGTCTTACTTAAAATAATTAACCTTACAGCGTTCAAAGTTTCTAAAATTTTCAATAAAATTGAGACACTAGGTTTTTATAAATTGATAGCCAATGTGTATAGGAAATATCACATCCAGGGAAAAATTCACAGTATTATAATTACAGGAAAACATGCAATGTATACGTATTGTAAGTAATTTACTAATATACTTTTCAGGAAAAGTTAATTTTTTAGGTTGGAAAGTAACGTTCAGTATTGCGGGGATAACAATTTCTGAAATTTCTGAACATATACAGTACGAAGAGGCCCAGACAATTCTGAAGGTACGTGTGCTTCCCTTTGTTTCTCATTACAATTTCATGGCTCTTTTCTTGCCACAAGTCTCTCCCATTTTATTTTCTCAACAAATTTTATTGCCCCTACTTCCTTTATTTTCCACCTTTTATGTCTTCTCTCAAGTTGCGACTTTCAGAAGTTCCTTCTTTCATCCAATCCCAAAAAAACTTACACAAAAAGGAACACCGCTTCGTCCATCGATTACTAACCATTAATATAATATAATGCTTGGTCTAACATAGAACGGTAAATAATGATTAAAAACCTAAATACTGTTCAGAATGAATAAATATAATTCAAACTAGTTACTTATATAAGGTCATTGAATAATAAAATGCTTTGAATAACCTATAGTATTTATTAAATAGCAAGGTCTAATTATTCATTAACGCAAGTCAACTTTATGTCTTGAATACTTAATTGCATTAGTGACAATTAATTTTTGCCTTAATTGAAAAATAATTTTGTTACGTTGTAGAGAGGGGTGTATTTGGAATAAAATTAAATGGCAATTAATGAGATAAATGGGGAATTTATTTTTAAAAATCTTATCTAGGAAAGATTTTTATAAATTGGAGGTAAGGCGAAGCAACCTGTAATGAGCGTAATTTTCGTTCTGGCGGTCATGCAAGCGAGAGCCCGTAGGGCTGCATTCCAACGAAAATCGTGATGTTTTTCATCCCGGGAGGGTTAGTAAGATGACCTGAGTCTGCAAGGAAAGTCATCGGCCTGCAGAACCTTCTAGGAATCCTGGAAATGTCCGGACATGCAATTGGATGTCATTATCGCGTGGCATGCCAAAAGGAGGGTCCTAGAAGTGACGTTAGGGGAAATTGAGAAAAAAGAAGGGAGTCTGCGATGTTCTGAGGCAGAGGAAGGGTCAACCAGGAAGTTGGTCTACGATCGATCGCTTCCAATATCGGTACGCAAAGGTGCGACTATGAGGAAAGGTGTCCTCAAACAGGGATCGTGGCAGAACATCACGACCTACGAGCTCCGAGGGGCGAACCTGCGGACTCTAGCTGCTTGCTCCACCGCCACGGACAAGAGAAAGAAAAAAGGGAAACTGCATGTATTTACGCGCCTGGACTATTTTCTCTGCTACACGGCCCGCAATTAAACCCTGTTGATAGTCTCATGCTGTTTTAAATATAAATATTAACTTCTTTAATAAAATTAAATTTAACAAGTCAATCTTACTTTATAAATTCGAGAAGCCCAAAATATAATTTTACAAACCAGATCTTCTAAAAATCTCGGGTTTAAGCCGAGGATGAAACCTTCCAAAGGTGTCGATGATTGGGACTATATCTTGTTGGAACGTATCGTAGTCTTGGCAAATTTCTTAGCTGGACGCCTTCCTCGGCGTCGGCAGGGACCAAACAACTGTTCGTTTCCGTCCCCTTCAACTTCACAGAGCAGAATGCTCATTCACATAGCGTCACCGACGTGAGAAGAAAATCGACCTTTTAAATACATTTTCTGTAGATCACGAAATTCCATCGGCTGAGACTGGTTCTTGACTCCCAACGGAGTCTGGTTGCGGAATTTTCAGGTCATATCTCTACGTGCCTAAATACCATCCCAGGGGTTAGGGGTTGCATTAGATCTCGACTAGTTCCCAA
The DNA here is from genome assembly GCA_034510155.1 of Eucriotettix oculatus. Classification (NCBI taxonomy): domain Eukaryota; kingdom Metazoa; phylum Arthropoda; class Insecta; order Orthoptera; family Tetrigidae; genus Eucriotettix; species Eucriotettix oculatus. The sequence goes on from CM067376.1 coordinate 187,795,757, forward strand.
TTCTTAACTTTATATTAAGAATTTTTAAAAATATCAAATGTCGCACGACAACGAAGAATATTGATGAGATTTATTTCATACGGCCCGAGGATTTTTTAAATAATTAAATGGCTGATTTTTAATTTTGATGAAATGATGAAATGCTTGGTTTTTATCAATCACACAATTTCATAATACCACAATTATAATTTAATTTTGCGTCTAATTTTTATTAAATTTTTTATGAGAATCTTCAGTTGTCAATTTAAAATTTTTTAAATATATATTAAGTAAAAAATAATGTCTAATTTTTTCGTGTCGAACTTCGTAGTTCAACAAAATTTACTACTGCTGTGGTAACCAAACATATTAGGCAAAATAAATCCACAAGTCGTCGAAAATTATATTGAAATTTTATTTCAATGTATTCCGAAATTAAAATTCATTAACGTCGAAATTTTTAAATCACCTCAGTTGCTTTCATTAAACTCTGTGTCTCATTACAACCAAGGGTTTCATCATTTCATCTCATATTGTCAATCATTCAAAACCATAACAGTTTAATTAATGAACAAAGTCATTATAGAATCACAAGTGAAAAGAAAAATGACAATTGTAAGTCATGTAATTATTGGTCCTTTACTTTCTGGTTTTTAATGTTCCCACAAACTTTGGCACCTCGGTGAGAGAGGTTTTTGTTCCGGGGTCGTAGACCTTGCCCAACGGCAATAGCTGTCCCTCGTTCCTATTGGAACAGTCTGGCAACTGCCCTCTAGACTGTTCAAGAAACGAAAGTTTTCTGTGGTTTGTCCTGTAGCGAGGTTCATGAGATAAATAAATGTGAAATTACTTTTCTGTTATAATTGTTTCCACAATATGTTCTTTTATTTTATTTTACTGTGTGTTGAGAATTTGAAACCAGAACGTAATATGTGTAAATGTCTTTCAAATCATCCAATTATAATAAATTAAAAAGACTTGTGTTAATTCCCATCCCCAGGAAATGCAACTTCACATTACTATTCAAGCTTTGAGTTTTGGAATGTTATGGAGTCGGGATCGACAGCTTTTCATAGTAGTCCGACAAATTTCTGTAACATAAACGTCCCAGTGGAACCGCCAAACTCTCGTATGAGAGGAAATTTTGTAATGTGAAATAACATTAATATAATATAATATATTAATATATACTAAAGCAACTTAAATTTATTAGGTAAGAACGTACTGGACATAATTTAATTTTATTACAAATTTTCAGATAACGTATTGTAATTTGGTACATAAATCGAACTTCAAGTTCTATGACACAGGTCCAAGGGAGCATTGGTAATAGTTAGTTAATACTTCAATTTTATGAATTAACGTTTGAGAAGAATCATTCCCCGACATATTCAATATGTGCTGTGGCATTTTTCCTAATCAGCTTAGCGTATTCCATCCTCGCCTCGCTCTTTTGTTCTTACCCTCACACTTCCCTCTAATGCTAATTTTACAAGACCCTCATGTCTCAAAACGTGGCCTGATAATCCATCCCTTCCTCTCACTTATTCTACACGGAACTTCTTCAATCCACCCATCAGATGTTCAGTATTCTTCTATAGAACCACATTTCAAAAGCTATTATTATTTTCCTTTCTGAAACTCATACCGTCCACATTTCCCACCCATATAACGCCACACTCCCATACGAAAATTTTTAGCAACGATTTCCTAATATTCACACTTATATTACCCGCATGTAAATTCCTCTTTTTCGCGAAAGCCTTCCATTTCTGCGCTATCCTACTCTTTATGTCTAACTTCCCTAGTTATTATTCCTCTCAAGTATCAGAATTCCTCAATTTCAGTATTGTGTATCTAACACCCATTATTATTCCACTTTTTTCCGTACTACATTCCATTACCTTGATTTTCCCTCTATTTATCCTCATATTGAACTCTTTCAACAGGCCATTTTTTATGCTTTCCAAGTCTTATTCTGACTCCCCTAATACTACAATAACAACGGAAAAGCATAGGGTCTTTATTTCTTCTCCTTGCAGTATGATTCCTTTGTTAATCGCCAGTTCTGTAAGACAGACTGCATCCTTGCCTACTCCTGTCTTGATTTCTGCTTTCTTTTCCTGATATAATCCGAAAGTTGGAGGTGGGAGGCAAAGAATAGAATACGCTAAGCAGATTAGGGTTAGATGTGGAATGTGGTAGTTTTACGGAAATGAAAGGGTGTGCGAAAAAGTGGTTATCATGGAGGGTTTCATCAGAACAGGCTTAGGACTGAATATCACAACAACAACACGATCCTAAACATCCAGGACCCTCTTGATGCAACTACCTCCTCAGTATATGGACAATTTCTTTCTTAGGGAAATCGAAATAAGTGGACATGTTAATTACTAATTTGAGAAAGAAACGGTGAGGAGTAGTGAATATTTAAAAAAACTTAATTATGAGAGTATAATTGATTTCATCTCGGTAAGAACGAGATTTCCTTGAATTAAGTAAACGAATTAATGTAACAAAAGTGTGACCAAGTTATTAAGCAGAGGAAAAGGAAACGTGGAGTGATGATTTCAAACGTCAATTACGGGGCTTGTGGATTAAAACAGCCTTATACCGACAAAACTCGAAACAAACTACTCATATTGAAAGACAGGGACGAAACAGTTTGCATAGGTTACGGATAGGTCTAGTTTGAAGCAACGCTAACGGTAATTCATCCTGAATTAGTTCTCACTCTGCTATTCATTAACTCGAGCATTGACAGCAACTTCGTGTTAAGTTGAAGACGCACATACTATTATAGTTCCATAGTATATTATCAATGGTCGATGAATTTCAAATATGGTGACTAAGAGAAGTTAGGCTATTTAGTAATGTAGCTTCACATGGATGTGCTACATTGTTTTGCCTAACGATTAGGGTTATGTACATGGATCGATATCAGCACTGTTCCTCCCTTCGCCCTGCAGTCTCTCATTTCTTGGAGATTCTTTGTAAGCTTCCCTGCTTATAATCGATCAGATTGAAAGAAGGGTAGAAAGGAGAAGCTTTGTGCGTCTAGCCCAGCAGCCAGGTAACTAGATATAGCCCTCACAATGGCAACACCGTACGCCATCGATCTGGGAGTTATGAAATAAGCCAGACTTTACCGGAGGCCACATCCTTCTGCGCCTGACAGTTGCCTTTATTGCTTGTTGACAAGAGATAGCGGGGGCCGGGCTGGGTCGGGTCGGGTGTACTCCACCCCTGCGGTGAGCCCTCCCCAGCATCGACCTCTAATTACAATGAGCATCACAGATACCGCACGCACAGCCCCGGTGGTGAATCGAACGATTTCAATTAACAGCCAAACTGAAACGACGAATACTTGATTAATTTCTGGCAGCTCCGCAGGGCGCTATTAACCACGTCTGTCTCGACAAAGCAAAAGGCCCCTCCGGGCGGGGACGAAACGCTACGCTTATTAAACTGTTTAATGCAAGTTGCGTGTGCCACGCCGGTGAGAGTAATCGTTTAAAAATGTACTTCCATTACGCCTTCTGAGGATAAACTTTTCTAATACAGCTCAATGCTTAATCCGGTCCTGAGAAAAGAGTTTCATAAATGAAAGAAGTATTTTATGAACTAACTCAGAGTTTTGAAAGGCTCAAGACTTAAACTTGTTTTGGTGGGAACCATGACCTTCACGAGTAAACGCCGAATTAAGTTGTATGGAGTTTCTGTTCCACTCTGTGGTTTACTAAAGGGTTTAATAGATATAGAAGCTTTTCTTTGAATCGCATCTACTTTCGTGGTAATTAGTAACTTCATAATTACATGTAACTCAAGGATAAATTGCGCCCACTCCTAAAATTTTATCTGACGATAGTTTAGTTTGATGCGTAATGGTATGAGAACTCAACGCGAGTGCGGATACCTAACCGATTCCAGCAGCCCGATAAACTGGCCTATTTTTAGTTCCATACGCTACATGATTCCCAGCCAACTTAAAAGTTGCCCAGCCAGTCGGTGACAGACTTGTGAGGCGAGAACATTGTCATCCTTGCGTGCGGGTAAAATGTCACTATGACTTTCCTAACTCTGCCTGGTTACTTCTGCTGTTAAATGACTTTCCTGATGGGGGCTATTGTAATCTTCACTGGAATAATGGGGTTCATCCCCAGGGATCTGATGAGGTTAGAGAGGATTCATGCGTTTTAGAACCTCCGTTCATTCAAGACCTCCGCGCGGCGCACGTGTTAAGTCACCTTTGGGTGGTGAACAGATTTCTCCTGGTACGCGGAAGGGCGGTCGTCTGGGAAGGGACATCCTTATCCTGTCAGTGATAGTAACTGATACTCAACCAAAGCGGTTATTGAGTCGCTTTCGAGAGAATAAGGTGTCGACAGGGCGGGGGTTGGTGTGTCGCTTCGAGGGAGGAGGACGGGTGCTGGAACATCGTTCGCTGTCAACGGGCTCAGCGGATTTTCCGGTTCTCCGTCCTGTTAGTACCGGATGACGAAACCGCCTGGCCTTAACCATGCTGTTAGAAGAATGTAGACCTAGCTTCGGAGCTCATTCTGGTTTGCTACAATGGGTCGGCAAGTTTCAAGTTTCATTTTATAGCAAGTCCAACTCCTTCCTGTGGGGTGACCCTGTGAACGTTAGTGCTGAAAGGAGCAATGCGCGCGGATGACCCATGCCGTTCCTCGGGGTACTTGTCTGTCCTCAAGCGACCCTGAAGCTCACCTTCAGGCCTAGACACCTTATAATTGGACTCGTGGGAGCTATATTTTCGAGGGTAAAATTTTCTTCTTTCTTTTCCCAGGGAGTAGGGCGCCTCCCGCAGGGATTTTGGAAACTAGGCATACCCATTTCCCTTCTTCTTTTAATCTTAAAAAAACCGGTGTAAACCATACACAATCAATGTCATCTTTACGTCCTATATTATTGTAGTATTTACTTGAAAAAAGTTGATAGATGATATTGAAAGGGCTTTATATAAAAGAAAGCTTTTGAAAATGTTTAGATATTTATGTAAATTAAAATCTATCGGTAGAAAAATATAACATTTTTGATCTTGTATGTAATGTACAACTTTTCTTCTAACATATTATCACTATAAATGGGATGAACCAATATTTACGTTTTCTCTTATCATTTTCTCCGCTGTATACGTTTTGTGACAATTGCTATACGGAAAAAAATCTGTAACCCAGTGTAGCTTTGACCTGCAATAAGATTATCCTTTTTTACGAGGGTAGGTGGGATTCTTAAAAAGACCCGAGAAGACCGAACTACACAGATTTTTAGGACTCATGCCGGACTAAACCAAGTCCCTTAATCATTACTTCTCAAGGAGACCACTGTCTCATGGCACTACAGAAACTGGATTTATTTACAAGTTCTCAATCTATGAATTATCGTGGAATGGTTAAATCGGACAGACTGTGCACCACTATCCAGCCAATCTACTTGCGTACGCGGGTATAACCCAACCCGACTGAACTCTTGGTCCTTGAAAAGTTGGTAGTGTTTTCCGGAGAATCTGCAGCTTTATTTCAAGCACTGTTTTGATGGACTGGTATCCATGCGGCAATTACTGTTATTCCCTGTTAATTGGATCCAAGGGATTTTTCTGTTATTAATGTAATTAGCTCAGAATCATTGTTAAGCTTGGTGATCTGCATGATAGCATAAAGCGAGTCGTTACGAAGTGTTTATCTAGTGATAGTTTGTGAACACATTGACTCACTCAAACGATAGTCAAACATCACCTACACGTCTAAAATGGCTTTACCTTTTCAGAGATGCTCAAGCTCATTCCCTAGCCTTTCTAGCCACCATCGTATTATTTACGTCAACTGAGTAATTGGACGATATTTATTACATTGTGGCATTCTTATAACTTTATATTGCCTTGTATTAAATTAGATGCCGAAAGCTAATAAACCATATAGCTACAACTATGTATTCTTGGAGTTTTACGTTGCCTTTGTCTTTCTGATGTGAAACTATCTATTTATTGAAACAGGAGCTAAAGGCAAAAGACAATGTGTCTCGGTGCACCAAAAGCATATTGCGTTTAATTTGATTTCAAATTATCTGAACTTGCTTTCAACTCCAGGATATAGAGCATAATCAATGCGCTCAGTTGAACTTTGTAAGTATGACAGTTGACAGTTAACTCTTCTATACTGTACTTCTCACTAATTAAATAAATATACATATCTTTTTTACGTATCACTTCTCCTAAATTGAGAGCTGACAGAAAAAAGTGTAATGATTCTCAAAATTCCTGGTAGTATTAAGGATTATATACAACTAAAAACTTATTTTACTTGCCTACACAGGTGTTAAACCAACTGGTCGATTCGCCCTGAACTTGGAAACGATTCTTACCAATGTGTATGTAGAAACATGGACACTTTATCTTTAATACATGTTTATTGATGTAAATTTCATTCAAATAAACGAGAGGACTTAGAAGAATTATGGGAGAAATCTATTAGTGAAATAGTGCATTATAAATTGAAGAGGATAAAATTAGAAATGAATAAGTGTTACATTTATTTATATAATTGTTTTTGCTCGGAAACGAAAAATAAATTAAAGCTTAACTCACAACTGGAATACTACGTAATGAAATTATTTTGAGGCAATGTAATATTTAAATGAAGAAAATGAATTAATGAAAATTTTTTAATCAGAGCTAACTTCTCAAAAAATATTAAGAAGAGTATTTGACTAGTCAAATCAGTGTACTATTCATTACAAAAACAATTATAAAGTTTCGTCCTCGTTAGGACCTCTTTAGCTTTTCATGTACAATTTAGAGTCAAATATTTCATTTATTCTTTTATAAAATGTAGTTATATAACTAACATTTCATATGAAATGTAATGTATATAGTATAACTTACGATTTTGTAATGTAATAGAAGAAAATTTTAGGGGCACGGAACAACTTACTTGGCTGTTTTAGCAAAAACGAAACAGTGAAGTGTGGCAAAAACTAAGCATGTGTTATACCTTAAAGTGCGTAACGTTTTAAAATTTATTATTACTGACTATTATAAAAAAAATTCATGCGTTATATATTTTTACAAAATAGCATAAATTTTGTTACATTGTTAGTTTTCATATGCTTTAAGACAGAAAGAGAATAGAAATTGGACGACTGCCGGGTATTAGCTCATACAATTAATTTTCAGAGCTTTTTAATTTACTGTTAGGAAGTACATACAGTTGCGAGTAAATTAAATAATTGAAAGATTACAAATAAAGCAGAACGGTCATTTACACAGTTTTAGATTGTTCCAATTATTTTTTAAGAAAGAAATATTGATCCAGGTATGTTGCCTGGTTCCAGTATGTCGGGAGTCCGTTCAACAATGGCTTGCTTGTGACCGATGAGGCATTTATGTCATGTGAAAAAAGGTCAATTGATTGAAAACACTCCTGAGATAGGAAGAGAATGTGTACTAACAAGGGAAGCGACAAAAAGTAGCTTAGAGCAGAGTTAGATTATCTTCTGAAACAAAAAGAAATTATTAGATTAAATGTAAACATCAACGATAAAAGGAGTAGAAGTTTCCTACTAGATCTGTCTGAACCTGCGAATGTTGTCGCAAAAGTAGCTACAGCTCAGGAGGATAGCTAGTCGTGTGTCGAGACAATGCGCAGTGGTCAACGCTACCCATATTGTAGTAGGGGTTGACATCGGCTCACATTTACTCCAGTATTTGTTTAGAGTAAGTTGGTAATGTAAAAGAAATTCTGAAAATATTAGAGTTTGGAAATATATTGCTGTCAGTTCAGGATATTTTGTACGTCAAGAAACGTATGCTTAAAATATAATAGATATTAAGTATAGCGTGTGTTAAAAAAAGATGTCGTCGCAGTCTCCATATTCCGTTCGTATGAAGACAATGTTCTTAACAATGGTAGTAGCGTTTCGCCAGGCGACTTGGAGGGGTAGTACCTCCTCAAACGACAATACTCATTTCCCCTTCTCCTTTCCCTACTGCGCATGTAAATACGACATGTGATATTTCACAAACTTTACCATCCTATATCGGCAGTGTAAGCATCAAACCCGGTTCAGACTAATTCGCCGAACCAATAAAGCAAGTGTTTCTCAGGTAATATATTGTTTTATAGAGTCTTAATGAATTCTGTAAATTATTTGTTATAATAAAATTATCAAAGCACATTCAAATTTACCTCCCATTTATATAAATAAAATCAACCACTACTTGAAACATTGTATTATATTTTAAATTGAATTAAGCTTTACGACTACCATAAGCCGTAAAAAATAAAGTATTCAATTTATAACAATGGACGGTGAGTCGCTTATATCACCTCAATGCGTTTGATAGAGCTTAATTGTTGTTACTAATGCTCATTAAGAGGGATAGCAGAGCGGGAATTTCTGCTCATCGGAATATACGAGCGTGTCCAGAGCGATAATGTCTTTAGGGTGTATTATCGAACAATCTACATTGTTACGAATGCCAAACACATACGAAAAGAGAGACGAAGAACCATTGTTAACAAAATGACAATTTGCTGTCAAACACAAGTCGTATTGTCTGATTGAGAATGAACAACAACTCCGTTCGCGAGGCTCTTTATGACCGTGACAGCTCAACCAACGGATTGCTCAATGATAATTCCTGCGGGACAATGCCTGCAGAGTAATTAATAGCGGCTGGCTCTCTTTGTCCGCTTATAATTGATTAATTAAACGGAAGTCCGTTAAGGAAAACGTCATTTCAACGGCCGTGTCAACAGCAGTTGTTTTAATAAATAGTTGTGTTCAGACTCAATTTTCCATCCACTCGGTTCCGATCATGCTTTTATCGATACAATTGTTATTATTCAGATCTTCAGTCAATAGTTTTCTTTTTTAGTTATTTTTCAGGTAATGGCAACTTATACATCATTATTAAGAAAATGCTTTCTTCCTCAAGAAGTTTGAGAACAACCAACAGAATTTTATTGCTACAAGCATCACGGACGTACAAGTCTATATGATATTTGCTCTTATAAGCATCATCACTTAATTCCACATCCACCCTTTACAATTCTCTTCCTCTGCTATTAAATGGTTGTTTTCTGTTTCAAGATCACCCTCATGTAGCCTGTTTCCCATAAAACGAGACTAAATTTGGCAGGATACCAGTGGATGCTTTCTCGAGCAGAGAGGGAATGCCTCGTTCTCTCTCAGGTGTTTAAGGTTCTCACGAGCCGAGACACCTTCATCTCATTTAGGAGGCCTATGTTTCGGGATTGCAAACCTTGAGCATGCGGTAAGAACTTCTCTCTCTACCGTCAATCGTATGGGCGTGAGACAAGTTCCCAATAGTCAGCTGATCCCATTAGATCAGTGGGCCAACTGCCTCCTCAATCTTGTGAAGACATGGAGATGGGAATACTTCGACCCCACAGCAAACTCGTCTCCCGTCATTCGGAAGGGCGTCAGAATATTATCCAATGCCTGACCTACCTGATGCAGGTTTTCTAGGGTTTCTCTGCATCTCTTTAGGTGAAACACCGGGGAGGACCCATAAACCATAGTCCGGGGGCCCTAGTTAACCCTTGGCTAACTTGCTCTACCTTCCGCATCCCCCCTTTTCAATTCCCTACCTATGCTATTAAAGAGGAGTTGCCTGTTTCAGGATCACTCTCATGGAGCCTGTTACGCCCCCCCCTCCCAAATAGGTCTCACCAAAATTCTGAGACTACCTTCAGTTATACGTTTTATTCCACATAATTAATGGGCGGCTATTGAATTATTTATGCTATGTACCACATCAGCCCAGTCGTAATTATGCCGAGGATAATAACGTAAAATATTAATAATATTACAACAGTTAAAATGACCATGCCCAGGACGAAGCAGAAAAAATCAATAAACAATTAATATAAAGGCGCCAAAATTTCTCCGCCCGGAGGAAGGGGACCTATTATCAGATCTTATATGAGATACTGAACAAGAATAAAATAAAACAATCCTTGCATGCACTGGAGTAGCTGAGGAGTTGATGTGTTTGTTCAACGACCATCGGCACGGCTACTGGTTGTCCGAATCGAAATCGAGTGAGGGTTTGAGGAAGTGTTCGCGTCGAAAAAAGTCTTTTGTGTGTCGAGGAGTTACCAAAACATATTCAGCTGAGATAAAACAGTAGCCAGAAAATATATAAATAGTCGGAGACGAGAACGAAGGGATAGGCTGTAAGAGATCATAACTGCACAAGTGGAAATTGTTTCCCATTTCGTCTGTGACTGCAGACTTCATCTGATGTGTACTGTGTCATCTGCATTCAGAAATCAGCAGTCTTAGTTATTTAGGAAAATCCATAATTGGTGCAATTAACTCCGCGCATTGGCAAGGTCTAATTCAATTCAATGTAATTGTTCTGCTTCTGCAAACATCACTACGCTGAATTTTGTGTTAAATGTTCCTTATATTGATGGTTAAATTTTATTTTAAATAATTTCGTTGTTATTAATTTTTACATTAACATATATTGTCCCCAAAAGGATGGTTCAATTACAAATGTAAATGTTATATGTTGATGCCCAATAGTAGGGAAAAATTATAGAAACATTACAGTACTTGATAGTCACGTCTGCTTCGTCGCTGTGGACCATCACCTTCAGTGGCCGACACAACATCAGAAGGATGTCAACCCGAGGATCCAGCTGCTATGAATCAACACTAATTGACTTGGCTATGTTAGCCAGATTGAAATCACACCAAATTGGGTAAATAACGGAAATACACGTCTTACACCTTGGCTATATATATTGCAAATGCTTTGATTGGTGACCCACATCAGCCGTGATTTAAAATTTTCAGTTTTCTTATAGCCGGATCTTATCAGCAATAATATTAATAATTAATTATTTAATATAATAATTAATATTGGATTGATATTCATTTATCTCATTTTACTGTAATAATCCGGTAACCCTTTGAATATTATATTTAAGGATTATATTATAAAAACCTCTGCATCACTGACTCGTACCACAACGGTCCCGAGTTCGATTCCTGGCAATGAATAGGCTAAGAAACCTTAAGTGAGCAGTTTTATTAATTTTAAAAAAATAGAATTAGTGAAGTGCTTATAGAGAAGTTATTTTTGTGTGACTTCTGAGTTCCCTTTTCTTTTTCAGATCAAAACCTACACTTCAAAATTGTTCCTTAGCGTGATTTGTTTTGTAATTGTATTTGTGTTTTCTTTGTATGCAGCAGCCACCGGATAATGCCCAATAGCAGCTATGTAAATAATAATAATACTCAAATTACTTTAAAGTTCATTTATGAAAGATACATAAAATCTATGAATTCTCTTTTCATAATAGTACCGTTTGGATTGCTCTTAAATCGTTAAATATGTTTGTACGGTTGTAAGAACAGCTTTTATCAATTCAAACTGACAATAATTTAAATTTAAGAACTAGGTAAAAAAATATAAACAAAAAGAGCTTAGGTGTATTTGGACGTCTTTGACTGTTGCTTGAAACTCAAACTGATTTAAAGAATAGCGATCTCTCTGCCAAAAACCTCGACACCAGAAGGAATAAGAGGACAAAATTAAGAAAGAAAGAATTATTCTTATTAAATGAAGATTCCCCATCCTTTAATATATAGCAATAAACTCACCACACAATAGGTGTTGCGAAAGAAACTAACAATACGGTGTAGTGGAATATCAAGTGCTTAAGTATTTACTAAAATAATAAATGTATAACGATATATATCCGTCTTAAATGTTCTTTAAATGAAATTAATGCACGTTGAACACTTTACTAAGCTCCAGTTAATCGTAGGAATATCAAAGACTCAGTCTGGAATATTATTAGCTACTTCCGAAAAAAATATTACGGTGAATCTCTTTTCTAGTTTTGTGAGTCTCACGTACTGCCTGAAATACAATGGCCTCAGTAGACCGGCTTTTCCTGCAATACAACCTACATCTCTCGTCCCGCTACAATCTCTAATGCACTGTACTGCGATTCTCCGTTAACGTTTGATTAATCTGCGTGTGTGTGTTTGACTACCTCTGTTTAGTTAGTCAGAGCATTTCGCGGAACTCGTGCTGGTCGCGTTCATCGTTAAGGTCTGAATCCTCTCTGGACGTCTCTTCTTAAAGCGTCTGCACACTCAAATGCTGAGTTACTGCATTCAACCAATCCTCAAGGCTCTTCTATATGTATAAGCCTAGATGAATGACCAATACAGAGTTTTTCAGAGTTCCTAGTGTTTAATTATGGTTTTAAATATTGATAGTATATTTCATGATTAAATTTTCATAGAAACGCTTGGTCTGACTGACGAAAGGAAGCTAGGGGATTCGAAATCTAAAAAGGAATCTTTTAAATTGCAATTTTTTTACAGATGTGATCAAAGTGACATTTGTTTGTTAAATTATAGCAGTAAAAATGTTCATATTTTTAAATAACGTTTAATCAAAATAATTAATAAGAAATGCTATGACATTATACTAACAACTTAAGATTGGATAAATCTGTTTTACAACCTACGTTTACCATTAAGAAACCCAATACAGTACAACTTATTTTCATGATAATTGCAGAAAATATGTTTACCATTAAATCCGGTAGAGTTTAAGAAAATTTTAAGGATATTGCTAAATAAGCAATTCATTGCTTTATGCGCTGGAAAATAAGTATCTCATTCAGCTTTCCAACCACAGTATTTATTCGGCTGCCGTGAACGGAGAAAGCTATAATAATTCTTATATATTACGAATTATTCATTAATTTTACTCTCGCACTTAACTCAGGCGGCAACCTGGGAAAATCAATTTCAAGAGCGTGGTAAATTGTTTCCTAAAGTAATACCAGTCCGTCAACGAGCTGCACGGCTCTGTGCGAAGGAGAGTAATTAATTACGGGTTACGGATCTTCCGACTTATTCAAGGTGGCATCCAGGTCAAATATTTAACATCACATTAAATTTCAGAATATCAATCCTTTTAAATTGCAGGTACATCCATACAGTTAATTAGAGATTAGCAGACTAATTACTTCATTAATTTACGCTACTACCAATTATTTTTTATATTTATCTTTTCTGAAAGCTATGCCTAAGTAGTATGTTAATATTATGATGCTGTTTTTCTCATTCCCTTAAGAATTTTCGAAATTTCTTTAAGAGGATTATAACGATTGAAAATGCAAGTCCTTACCCAAACCCGACAATATAATTGTTATTGATCACAAAGGGTCTGGAAAAATGTGTGACCATGATGAATCGGCTCAAGCTACTTGTTTAAACCTCTCCTTTTATCTTGGAATAAGGACAGTTCATGTCTCCGATAAAGGCTGAGACCAAATCCCTCCCGTCTCAGAAACATAAGTCAGAGGAACTTATGCTAGAGGCGGGAGAATATTAAGTAAAAAACAGGACCGGAGCAGCTCTATACGGGAACCAGATCGTTGTGTCGATTATAAATCGAGTCACTATAGTATTATTTCAATAAAATCCACTAGGACGAAATGAGTGAAATTAAATTTAAAGCATCAAAGGTAAGGCTAATAACTCAAAGCTAAAACGATGTTCACAGCTTTGGACAGAACAGAACATTTTATTCACACGCCTCACAGTGGGGTACAGTCGAGACGCGTAATGATTCTCAGAGTCTGAGATGGAGCATGAGGGGCAGCTGCTGTTTAGAGTAATAAACACCAACAGCTCCCGCTCAGTCAGAGCGATCCATTGTCGTTCGTTCGAGAGCGGTGCATTAATGCCAACAGCTCCTGGTCGGATTCTTATGTCGTTCAGAGCTGGTTGAGCTGAGCGGAGTCCTTTTACCCAGTCCGACTCCTCAGAAACGGAAGCGTAAAAAGAGTGATTCGTCCTTACTTCAGAGAGAACAGGAGGAGTTCTTCGAAAAGAGTCATTCTTTTTAAACGACTGACTCCAAAGCGATCTATCTCTAATTGCATTGAAGCACTTTTGATGGAGAGGATTAAAGGGCCAATTAAACAGTTCTTTTTTATTGACGGGGAAATATGTTCAGTTTTCAGTGTTGGCGGCTGTATATGCACAAGTAATGAGCTCCTTGTTGAGAGAAGTAGCGGTTCCTGTGAATTTTGACAGTACTTCGATGCCTGTGTGGCCCGAAGAATTTCGGTCAAGGTTTCAGTTTCGTCCCCAGTCTGATGTGATCCATAATTTTAAAAACATTTTCTTTGTGAAAGTTAAGGTCAATATCTGCTATAATAGTCTTTTAATTATTAAAAAAATTAGAACTCTTCTGGAGATCGAGCACAACGCCATGCTAACAACCCCCCCATGGAAGTTTAGAGATATCACAATTGGCACTGAGCTGTTTGGTTTAAAAAAGAAAGCCCCTCAGTTTTTAGAGTGGAATGCAAAACTGAAGAACCTACTACAGAGACACGGTTTCCCTAGAGCCATCTATACAACATGGAAAATGAGTGCGATGTGCCGTTGCCATGGCATATATCTACTGGTATCATCAAAAAGCGCGGGCCATCACAGCAAAACTCTTCATCATCTTCTCGGCTGCGGAACAGTGTCATCCTAAGAGACTCTTAATTCAATAACAAATGTAATAATCTGAAACGACTACATCAATCGAATTAGGGGAAATATTATGAAAATTAACAATAATAATAACCAAATCATTATAACCTGGCTATCTGCACAACAGGGGATGTAAAGGCATGATCAGGCACATCTCCTAGCCAAGGTGGACACCACTCAGATAAGAAATGTCAGAAACATGTTATACGTTACAGAAACGATTACAGATTGTGGAGCTACAAAGTGCTGGAGAAAAAAATGTAGTTTAACTAAACAAACAGTAAGTTGAGGAATTTACCGACAGGTGCTATCCACATCCACGGAGTAGATCGCCAAAAGGACCTTTCGGGATCAGAACTATTAAGCACCTACCGCACCCCAGCCGGTATGCGAAACATGCAAGGAGGCCACAACAATTCAGCACGTCTTCGTCGGCTGCTCTAGATACAGCTAAGATAAGAGGTACAGTCACAGACCTCCATTCAAAATCGGAATTCTATACACCTGCAGTTACCTTCAGTCTATTAGAATATAAATTAACAGCTGATCTGTTTGTAACTATTTTAATTTAAGATGGCTGTGGGAGTTTTCTCTCGCAGGCATTTCCCCCCAGGGTGACTATGTCGAGAATGCCTCGTATTCTGTTTTGTTTTTTCAAAAAAAGTTTGAAACTTTTTAAAAACAATTTGTAAAATTTAAAAATGCTAATTTGAAAACATTGCTTTTTATTAATTTTCAAGTCTCACGCTCTAAAGAAATTGAGAGTAAGAGTCGAATGTCGTGTGTGATTAAATAAATAATTATTATACATTTAAATTCATGACAAATTCTCAATTTTTAATAAATTTATATATTTACAAAATTCATTGTATTTTAATTCGAATCAAAATATTCAGTCTGTAACAAGACCTCGCAGAGAAATTAATGCAGAAGGGATCATTTATTGTGCAAGAACATATACTGCCAAACACGCTGCTTATGTGTTATGTGTATGTATGAAGTGCGTGCGCCACGCACCGCAACCAACCCGTTCCTTACCCATCCGTGCTGTCAGCTGTCACTCTTCCCTAGAAGTACTGATTGGTCCTTTGCTGTTGTTGTAGGTTTGTGGTTGTGAGACGTTAATCAACGTAGAGTACTATGCATCTAAATATGTCTTCTGCAGTAAAATATTATTTGTGTACAATTCCGACCATTGCGGGAGAAAGACTTTACGTGCACATTCTGGATATCGTATTGCTACAAGCAACGGAACCCAAAGATTACATCACCACCGATATTAATGTACGCAAAGCGCTTAGTACGAACTTTCACCTTATATTACATTATTAATTCGTTGCTGAAGGTGTCACGTCAAAGAGATCTGTCTAATAAATATATCAAAATTAGTGCACAAATTTAATGTCTCAAAATCGTCTTCATAAGCACGTTAAGGTCAGATTCTATCAGCTGCAGCTGATTACACAAAGTGTTCTGTAAAAGAACGAAAAGACGAAAGTTGTATTCAATAAATCAGTAATCTGACATTATTTTATTCATAATTCAAAGTAATTGTTGACCAATCATGTATTAATATTAGCTATTACCTATGTTTTTACCAAATCGTTGGTTTCCTTTTCCCAATATTTTAAAATTCTTATTAAGTTTTTAACGTTTGTAGTTGTAGAAATCCTATTAGAATTGAAAATTTTATTGTTATTTATGTAAGTTCACTGTTATTAAATGTGATAATACTATTAAGACTGCTACCTGAATATGTTAAATAAAGTTGGGTTCCTAATTGCTTATTTTCGAAGAACTCATATATTCAACACTTTATATTACTATTTTATTCACCGAGTTTTGCAATGCATTCTATTTCTATGCAGTAATGAATATTGTCATTTCTATTATTTTATTTTTTATCACGGTTCAGTTTCCAATATTTCATCGACTTCTAATTTTAGCTTATCAATAATCACATATTGTCGCGATTTCGTTTAAATAAAATCTGAACATCATGACTACTGGTCCTTCCTGTCCGTAGCATAAATAATTTTTCCCATAGTTAAGGATTTTTTAATGCAAATATTTATTTATAAACTACAGATAGCAGAAAATAACGTTATGTAGTCGTATAAGGGACAACATCAAACCTTTATAAAGAAAAAACATACAAACAGTTGCTAACACGAATCATAAAAGAAGCTATGTCGCAATATAGTAAAATTTATTTATACATATGATAATGAATACTATATATTATTAAATTGTACAGTTTTGCTTTAAAATATCGATACCGCAAAACTATTCAGTTAAATTTGTTTTTGACGATCCATTTGTAAAAAATAATCCAAATAGTCAACTTTTATGACAATGGCCCATTATCGCTTATTTTTAAACTACTTTTAATTTTACTTTTTAAAAGTTACTACAGTTGGTGCATATAAATTAATAGATTTGTCTTTATATGCCTGTTGATTCATGTGCGCCAGTGGTGTGTCCGCAAAGAGCACGGGAAATGGGAAACGGGATAGGTGTTGAGTAAATTTTTTGTGGTCTTCTGTACCTAGTCCACAGGAAATACACCACGAAACGGATACTCAAACAAGCCGGGGTCAGTCGATTTCCAAAATTCACCACTGAAACTATTTAAAATATATATCAGTGATGCGTATCACATTAATAAACTCTTTTAATATATTATTACCATAACTGTATTCAGAGACACTTAAAACATACTGGAAGGACTACATCTGAGTTAGTCCCAGGTCCATTATATATGTGAATTGTTAGGCTCACCTACAACTAACTTTATCAATCACTTCACAGTGAAATTTATAGAGTAAAACTGAGAAAAGTTACATAAGTTTAATTCAAAGGTAAAATAATTTGTTTCAATTAAAGCTAAACAGGAAGGCTGAATTTAGACGATCAAAAACTCTCGACCCAACCGGGACTCATGATTTTTCCATTCTGATTTTCGAAATTCAAATATATTATTGTAGACATTTATTATTTTTATTATTATTCGTAAATATAAATTAATTAAAAGTTTTTGTATATTTTAATTTCTTTTGTATGTTATTTCTGCAAGATACAATAATCATTGTGAAGACTTTAACTGAGCATTCATCTTTATCAGCTCCCTCGTTAAATACTAAATTCAATATCGACTGTTGCAAACTGAACATAGCCCTTGTTTGCTGAAAATTGGCATGACCTACTTGCATCGAAGTCGGTAATTATGAGCCATGAAACACTGCAGGTACTTCCTACTTGCGTTCCAATGAAACATAGACTTGCAAATTCTCTCCAACGCAAGGAAGACGTGCCCTTAACTAGGGATTTTCACAGCACTTTTAATTTTATCATCCTGATTTACTGCAATATAATGTTCCCAACAATTTCATTTAGGGATGAGTAATTATTATATTGGGAATTCCTCGTAGTCACTTAAATGTAAATTAATATTTCCGATTTTATTTTATTAATTTTGAACGTTGTATATCGTCGATTATGTAAAAAAAGTAGAGTATAAATTCGTTTTACTTTTTAATTTATTTACTAGATGTTATTTATATGTGTTTGTTGTGTATCTCATCCAGGAAATTTCATTTCATATTTATGGCTTATTATTGAGGAGTTATACGTTACGAATTACAATAAGATAGCTTTAATACTGTAATTGTAAAACAAACACTTTCATTCATATTTTTGGTAAAAGTTTAAGAAGGAGGAACCTTAAAAAGTTTTGTGAAGAAGGAATAATTTTAATGACAGTAACAACCCTGTTTCAACCTACTAATTCCCATCTTCTTTAAATTTTCCAGAACTTCTAATGTTATCGTATACTACACAGATTACTTTTTTAACCCTCATTCTGGTAGTGAAGCTTTATGACAAATCTGTGTATATATGTGAGTATGCATGCTGATAATATTTGTATGTCTTTCTGCAAAAATAACTTGCTAACATTTAGAAAAAAACTAAATTAATTTTTAATATTGATATGTCTACAGTTTAACTTTAAATTTATTAATTCAACAATGCGCATAGTGTAAAGAACAAATATAATGAAAGTTTAGGGCTTCAGTTGAGAATTTCTCAGGATAATTCTTGATGTGGGACTCGGGTTTCCACTAACGAAAAAGTTCCTCAGATAAGATCGGGAGACTAATGACTGCGGAAAATATATGGCGTTGAAAATGTTCGGCTACCTACAAGCGCGTGATAATGCATAAATTAAAACAGGAAAGATGGCGTAATTCTGGGAAATTATTGGCGAGAACATTCGATTGGGAGGTAGGATGATTCGATGGCCAAAGAAGCTGCTCAGGAACGCATTTACATTTAATCCACTACAGTATATAATTCGACAGAAATGTCTTTGTTAACACGTACTTAACCATCAGTGAAAGCGTCACATTTTAGAAAATTTACCCTCTACCTTATAAACGCTGACGGAATGTTAACTTCATCATAATGAGCGCTTTGACTCACATTATTCTAATCCAGTCAAGAAATTGTCAGGTATCTTAAATAAGTACAGTAACTAAAAAAATTCTGAAAGATGCTCAAATAATTCTCTAGTACGGTAGGACAAGCTGAAATAATCCCGATGTCCTAAGAGAATAAATATATTCCGTCTACTTAAAGAAACTAAAATAATTTCCGGTACTATAATAGTATATAAGCTCTTTACCCCTTCATCCCCACTATCACCTAGGGATGAACTACTACGCTCCATGTTGAAATTCAAAATTGAACTCAACGAAATCCGCAACTCCGGGTTAGGCAAGTTGCAGCATTATTTTTTTATTTTTCTGAAACGTCCCTTCACCTACATGGAAGCTCCCCTCCAAGTGCGAATGGAATTCTATTTAATACCCCTTGCGACGACGTTAGGGTTTTACCGCATTACACTCCCGTGGGAAGGATAGGCCTAAGAAAATATTAAATATTAAAAATTTGAAAACTACGTGGTTGCGTTGATATATTTCGTGTCCTCAAAAAATCAGCCGAAAAATTCCATCAAATCTATTTTCTGACAGCAGTGAGACGGAGTGAAGATCACGCTGTTGAGCCGGTGTTTTCAGGCGGAGTAGATAGACATTATTTGTCCTCCCACCTCCCCACATTATGAAAAATAAAAATGGATGTGTGCGTCTAATTCTTCTTTATATAATGACCATCAATCACTTAAACTACGACTTATAAAACTGAATGCTTATTTATTAAATAACTAAAAATATCGTTTCTGAAATAGAATGTTTCTCAAATAAAATTCACGCTAAACAGATATATAGTCGTATAGCCTGACAGACTACGGGAAGGTTAAATTCTCTCCTGTTACAAGGTCTATATGACTCGTCTTGCTGAATCTACTCACGATGCTTCAAGCGGAAGACGATACAATTTAATCGAAAAATTAGTAGGTGACATGGTGAGCAGTTTTTAAACTGTTTTGGCCCCTTGCTTGGCCTGAAGATTGGTGAAGGAAGGGGGAGAACTGAATCTTTTAAGATCGACAGAAATCATGTGTGGCGTAAGTAATACGACTCACCAAAACTTTATAACAATCGGATGAATGGTAAAAATAAAGCATTCGGGACAAACATATGTACTAACATATATATTTTTTACTTATATAGATAAAAGAGATACGACGAGGTGTGAAATAGTTGGAGAGTAAATTTGGTTTCTTAAGGTAGGAGTAGTGAAATGAAAAGTTACGGTAATAGGTACACTGACTATAGCGGTAAAAGACAACGAAGAAATGTGCCATGCCTTCCGAAATTCTATAAGTTAGGAAGGAATAAACCGCTCACACATTTCAGTAAACGGTATCAAGGTAACAATTAATACAGTGTATTAAATCCAGAACACAGAAATTGTAGCCTACAATTCCCTTCCAAATAATTCTCTTAAATATTTCTGATGAGAATTAAGTAAGTATAAATTTGAATTGTAAATATTATTCTTTAAATTTATTTACTTATATTGTAATCAACTTTATTAGATGTAATATATTATTGCGGGAATTAAAAATTCGTTAATCACAGTGAGCCCTGTATTAAACATATCATTGTGAAGAGAGTCTGTCTGCGTGCGTGCGAAACTGCCACGTCCGGCGAAGCCTTACGAAAAAATGTGTAGATGAATCCTTGGCTCGTGACATGTGAGTGTAATGAAGCTGTTCCTCCTCGTGTTATGGATATATCTAAAACAAGTTAATCTTTCAACGCGCATAAAAGGAAATTTGTTTTTGCCATACCGCGACTTACGAAACTCAACTGGACAGAATACCGACTAAATAGTGAGAAAAAACACATTCCATTTGACAAAAGAAAATTATTAAATTAATACTCATGAAAAGAGGTGGGAAACCATTTTTCTATTAAAGGCTGATTTAAGTTTTCAGTAATAAAAGCGAACGTATAAGCTGATATAAATCGGACTTTTGTAAAACTTTTACAGTTTTATCCATTTATTGCATTGTATAGATATATAACTAAACCCATTAAGTGATTTAATTTTTTATTTAACATACGTTTCAAAACTAAAAATATTTTCTATTTATTTAATTCTTTATAAAATGGTTTACTAGGAAAATAATAATATTAAGTAGAAATAGTAATCATATTACTACAGTAAATAAACTTGCAACATTACATATTAATGTACTATAAAATAATAATATCATTAAGAACACAGAAACAATACGTAAACAAATTTTAAATATTTAGATCAAGCTTTGTAACGCCATGACTTCATTGATCGTCTAAATACCTATAAAATTTTCGTTCTTATACAGCTTTAAATTTTTGTCATGAGAGGAAATGTTGGTACGCCAGATGTATGTAATTCCAAAGCAGGAAAGTAAACAGCGTGCACTTTCTCGTAGGCAGGCCATTTTAGCGTGAGAAAGAGATTTGAGATATTATCTTCCCCAACTAACAACCACATTTGTAGTTCTGTAGGAACATTCTCGTTTTAATCTCCCTTGTATGGTGCGCCTCCGATGCAGACACCGATTAAATTGCTGCTATTTAATTGTAATCAATGGCATACGTCTCTCAAGACTAAAGCAAAAGTCAATTCCGCAGGTTCTTGCACTTAGTGTACCTAGCGGATTAGCCCTGGGTATTATCGATGAAAACCGAGATTTCACAGTACTAGCTTTCATGAAGGTCGCATAAAGATTTGACGAAGGCCACACCTTTACAACTGTTCATTAGAACAACTAAGGTCCTCTAGAAGCGATATGAATATAATTTCATTAAAAAATTAGTAAATGTTATGTGAAAATATTTCTTAAATAGTCTTCGTGAATGTTATCTAGAGAAAAAGTACTGTACATATTTTCCAACCTACAACGTGCCTATATGAAATTGAAGTCCAGATGTAGTAACTACTATTACACTATCGATTTTTTATAAAAAACGTTATATTTGTGAGTCAATAAGTGTCTGTTTAATAGAAACTTCAGTGTTTAGAATTGAATGAGCATGTTTGAGAAGATTAATTAGAAACTGGCTAGATGACTGCTGACATAAAACAGTTAGTCGTATAGACTACGAGGGACAGTTAGTAATTTAAGTGACAAAATTATGTAGGAAGAACGTTTTGTACCAGGTTTTTGATACTTTCATGACTTAAGGTTGGTATTACTGGAACGATCTGAGAACACTTGACGCTTAAAAGTTTTTTTTATTTATAACCTCAATTTTGTATTTATTGATAGCGTTTCCGCTTGAATTATGGACATTATTAAAACAATGTTAAGTGAACCGGTTTTTGCCTTTTGAAGGAAAAAGAAAACTTAAATCCTTTTTCGATGATTTGACAGAATGGTGAAAGTTGTTTCAATCGCGGAAATTTTTATAACTGGGAAGAACAGTTCAAAAACAGTCTAACCTAAGTGACTGATTTGCAACGTTCTGGCCGGAGAGTAGAAGTTTCCACTTGTAGTTTGACTACAATAACTACAAATAAAAATAAGTCTTTGCGTAGTACGAGGAAGAGCGGCGGAGAGAGAAGAAAGTTAACATCGCTGGGCTGGCTACCGTCCTATTTGTTTGAAGCTGGAAATAATATTATTGGATAAAGTTGACGTGGATGTGTTAGATTTAAAAGGAAGTTGATTTTTCAGGAGAGAGCTAGAAGGATAAGTTAACTTAAGTGAAAATTTTCAGCGTGAATAAGCGTACTATTGAGATAATGTATTATGTTGCAAAGAAAGTTCAAATTAGTTTGCAATATACTGTCTTACAGGTATGTTAGCATTATTTTTTTGTAGATTAGAAAATTATTTTATTGAAGGCCACGATTTTGGAACCCTGTGAGAAAGCGTGTAAATTTTATTTTGGATACGTCCCGTGTTCGGGTGTCATTGAAGTTTCGTTGATAATTGTATCGAGCCTGAAATGAACTAGTAAATTACCTGCGAGAGATATAAAAAGCATAACACACTTTTTTTCATTTGTTTGGTACACTCAAGGAGGAAATGCGTGGAAAAAGAATAGAAACAACGAGAAGACCGAGTAAATGGTGGGAATCTGGCTCAAGCAAGGCAATAAAAACTTCTCTGCATCAGATTTAAAGAAAACTAGTTCATCGTTGAGACAAGAATATTAATATTCTTTGTGATTATCAACAGAAGTAGCATACGTCTAATTTTTTTAAAAAATGCAAATTTTTCTAGATCATTTTACATATTCAATTATTGTATGTCTAGTCTATTCCCCCCCTCCCCATTGTGGTACGCCCAGGTAGACAATCCGTCTTTTGCTTAGTAAGACGACAATAGTTTCGAAGTAGTTGTGAATGAGAGTGAAGGTTAGTCACCGAGAAAGAGTCGCCGCGTATAGACTCCGGCTACTCGCCGAACGGGCGACACAGGTTGAAACAGGCAGAGTACGCAATACAGAGGTTGTTCCTATATATTTATGTTTGTTAAAAGTGTATTAAGAGACAGCGAAAACGAGTCAGCCTCAGGGAGCTACATGGCCAACGTAAGCTAACCAACACTAGTCCTTCCAATACAGTTTTACGAAATACAGTTAATTGGTTTGTACAGCTGTCATAGAAAAACGACTAATTTTTTTATAAAAAATAGAAGATTGCTATAAAATTGCGAGTGGAAAAATAATGAACATATGTTATTATATTTTTATAGTGTAAAAAATTCAAATTTGTACAAAATTAAACAATAATATTCATAGCTATTCCACCAAATTATATTTGAAATATTATTTATGTAAACAGATGTTGTATTCCTCTTTTATAGCACAAAATTTCAAACTACGTATTGATATATCGTGTAATAAAGTATAATCAAACTTATAGAATTTTATATTTGCGTCAGAAGAGATTCTAAAAAAGGAATGGCAACCACAGCCATATAACTTCAAGCTTGACAAAGGCAGTCTTTGAATGTTATTTGCAGCATACCGAAAAAAAACAGGTCTCCCCAGGTTAGCAAGGTGGTTTACCCAAAGGATTGCTAGGGTGGGACCTCCCAAATTTTGAATTATTGGAGAGGAAGGGTAGGGACGCCAACCCCATTCGAGGACCTGGGAAAATAGAAAAAACGGGGAGACCAATCACGTGAGTTCGAAAAAGATGATTCGGAAAGGAGAGTTGGAGGTGAGAGTTGAGTACGAGGAAATGGAAATTCGGCTTCGAGTTTGAGAGGAGGGCTTCTATACTGACCCGAATGCTGCCTTTGTGTTAAATCCAAGACTGCCGGTGAACAAAGAAACCACAGGAGGATGAACATAAAATAAGGAACCAAGAGGCAATAATCTCTCGCTCTGCTACGTGTATAAACACGTAATATAACCCTGAGTAATGTAAATTAAATTTACTAAGTCCCTTGCAATATTGTTTCTGGTTACGGTTCAGCTAGACAAATAAAATTCATTACATTTAAATATTGTAATCTTGTTGAATATTTTACTTATGTTAAGAATAGAACTGTTTAAATTTCAAAGTGAGATTTATTGGGGCCCACCCATATAAATATAAGTCTAATTTTTAATATATTTATAAAACATAAAATTCACATCACAGTACTTAATGTGTATACAAATAAACGATTTTTTTAAAATTTCGAATTTTGACCTCACATGTGTCACGTAGCACATTGAATTTTATGTTAATATTTAATATAATTTATAGTTGTATTTTTATACGTGCAAGTTATAATAGTTTATTTGACTTCTAAAGTGTCTGCAGCCTAAAGTGTAAATTATCTGTCGAGAGAGGAAGTATTTTCATCACACAAAACTATTTAGCAGTCTTTGTAGCCAGTATTGTTGTTTTCCGTTTTGATATTTGTCATTTTCGGGAACACTTCCAAAATTCCGCATTTATTGCCAATGTGAATGTTTCTGCGGCACACTTCGTCTATTTGTGAGGGTTATCGTCATTTTTTGCTTAGCCTTCTATTCAGTAAAGGAATTTATAGAAGAATCGGAGAAGAGTAATTAGTTTATAATGTTGGAATCGCCTTTCTATTTGGTTACAAAAATTTGTTATAAGTATATTTATCTTTTATATAATAAAATAATGTAATAAATGTACACCCTGACTCATTCCACATCCTTGAAGCTTAGCTTCTTTACAGGGTCTACGGAATATGATTATTCTATTCTATTCTATAACAGAAAACTGTTTTTTTAAAGTAGGACGAAACTTTATTTCATTTTTCCGTGACTTAACATAACAAGTTTACGAATTTAACTTATTTTAGGCTGTTTCAGTACCCCTATTTTATATAACAGTTAATAATAATATAAAAGCATTTTATCGGCAGTCTTCTAAAACGCGATTTACAGTTAAATGAGTTGAAAATGTGTAAAAAAATCAAATACTTAAAGGAATGTTTAATAGTAATTTATTAATGTATCCGTCGTTACAGGCTGAATTATTATAAACTTTAACTGTGCAAATTTCTGTCCTATCGCCAATTGGAGTATAGCAAAGTTTTGGTCATTTGGAAGTAAAATGTAAATAAAGTTTTTGCTTCGTTACTAACTATGGTTTGAGAGACGGTAGCAGTGAAATACTCTGAATGCAGTTGTTTTATTAGCTTGCAGTGAAATGTAATTCACAGCACTCATCTGTTTGGTTTGGTCTGTTGGACTAAAAAGCACACTTGAGCATTGACGAGCCTGGCTGTCCTGCGTTCGCCCTCACCCGGCCCCTTCCTCCGCCACTCTACCTGCTACCCCCTACCGAACTCGAAGCCACTTCAAGAGGCCCTCACTTTGCCGTCCTTCTTTCGCGCTGCAACTCGGCTTGCCGGAAAGCCACAATATTTTCTAAAAAGTTCAAGCTTCAATTTTTAATTACTGGAATAGGAAGAAACTTGGTTGTTGGATAGAGGAGTTCAAATGCGAAGCAAGAAGGCCGTAAAATTAAAAAAAAGGAACTTCAAACCAGAAAAGACTGCTGCTTCGTAATGATTCTGCGTTATGAAGTCAATGTTTTTAAATAATTAACGGCGCAGATTAAAATTGTGTAAAAGGTAATTGATAAAACAGATTTATATGATCCTTATGTTGTAATATTGTTGAGATGTTTGTAACTATTAAAGGAGAATGACATTATTGAGATATATATTGACAAAAGCTATTTAATCGTAATCGTGATAAACGTTTGGTCGCTACGGTAATAATCATAAATACCTAAAAATATATCACTATTCATTTTTAAAACTTTGTTTCTAAAACATATGGTTAGGGTAAATTTTATACGCATTTTAACTATATTTTTGAGATCTATGATCATGTGATTCAGAAATAATTAATAAATTCTATAAAGTTTTACGACTGAATTCTATTATAAATTACGAGGTACACTACCGAAATTTCCGTAATTACTTTCCCTATGGCAATCAACTAGTCACGGACGCGTATTTTATTATACTCTTATGCATTCAGACTTATGTCATGCGTTACCCGTCAATCTTTATAATAAAATCTGATTGCAACTGTGGTATTAATTACACCGTTGTAATTGGCCGTGTTTTGCGTATTCTTTCGCGTAGTTGTGCAAGAGTAGTAATGTTCATTAATATATTGACCTTCTGGGATGAAATTACCGACTTTGTCAAAAAGTTTTGTACGTTTTCGGCGTGGAAGGGTGAACCCGGGCGTGCATCATCTGTAATGTCTTCTCGGCCATCTTGGAAACTCATAAACCATACAAAAACTTACGCACGTGATAAACATCCATTGCCTTACCCTTTTTTAAATAAAAAAATGTTTTATACAAGTTTACAGTGACATTTATTGAAGATTCGTTGTCCCAGTATCATATGTATCATTTTTCGGAGAAAACATGAAAACAAGTCTTATCCAAACGAAGGCCATGCCAAAACTAATTTGTTTGCAGACACAGATGGCACTACACTACAGAGATAATGCTCATTTTCGTTTGTTGTACCCCTACTTCTTCTGTGTAACAGCAGTCTCGTTAATTTAATACCACACCTCGTATTTTCTGCAATTTTTCTTATGGGCGTACGTTAATTTTTTTCTTGAGTTGCCATAAATTTAGCTTTTTTTATAACAGAAGCGGCTCAGTTTTAGGTAGAGTTTTATCCGACAACCACACAGTAGTCTGACTACAAAAGAACAAAAACCATCTTCGCTTTAGTACGAGGAAGAGAGATATATCACCTTTGGCGGAGAGGTGTGCAGTGTCTGGACGTCTGGTCGAGGAGGATATCAAAGCGAGGTATTTCTGGTTGTGAAATAATAATATAAGAAGAGAGGTGAATGATAAATATAATATATTCATAGATATTGATTGTGAAGCATATAACAATGAATGCTTGGTAAATATCCCTTTACCACCAGAAAAAAAAATTAAATTCCTAATTTTGGTGACTGTATTGGACAGTTTAAAATTTTATGTAGACAATTCAATTGATAGTAGAGTAGGTTATTTGGTTGCTAGTGGAATCACGTATTAGCCCTGAGGAATATAGTAGAAATTTTGTTTACATGAGTCATTAAGACGTCACTAGAGTTTTGTTTCTCATAACAACGAACCGGACACATTTAAAGAAATTTTTTATTTAGGATAGGGTTATTACAAGATGAATCCCGGTTGGAATATAATTATCATAATTACCATAATTCTACAAAGAAATATTCCTAATATTATTTACTGTAAAAAAATACAGACGGCTACGTTTACAGATATTACAATAAAATAATTTAGCATGTATTCATTCGTCGTGTCGCCGTATAAGCCTCAAAACAAAAAAGCTGAGCTTTCTTCAGTTAAAGTAATAACACGGAAGTTAGTGAAGCATTTTTACAGAGAGAGACTAAAGTCCGTGGTCCGATAATGAATACTGCGATTGGCTCATACCGCAGAATAGAGCGCAGATTGTATAAGTGTAAATATGAACCAATTGATTCCGAAACGTAATTACCTAAATGTACATTCGGAGCATTTGTGTAACGTGCTCGTTATAGTGACGTTCCAAAAATGGAATTGATTGTGATCGTTGTCGATTGCGGCGCTCTGATCGGAGTGGAAGAGCGGACGCCCCGGGGTTGGCCGCGCTTCGGGCGCTTCGTTCCCCAGCTTAAAAGCAGCGGTCCGCCTCCGCCGCTGCTGTGTTTGACTTGCCAGACAGTAATTAATATGAGAACGACTCCAGCAATCAATATCACATGTGAACTGGGAATTGGCCGCTCGCTCGATACTACGGGCAAGCACGCCCTCGGCTTCCCATTTACGGCCACTGACCCTCTAAGGCAAAATTCTTCAACTCCAAATAAAGCGGGTACTGAAATGGATTGCCAGTAATATAGAACATCAATCGTCTGGTTAAGAATCATAAATCGGCTAATAGAGTCCAGCGATCTCTACTTGTGTTTGTATCTACTGAGGAACTGATAATACCATTTTTCTCCATATTATCATTCCGTTACACTTCTCCGTAGAGTTTTCAAAATTATGTAACATTGTGGTGTATAAATGGTAGAAACAATACTTCTTTTCCAACTGCTTGATGCAAAAATTCGATCTTAAGTGTCTATACTATGACATCAGTAAATGTACGTGTTATTGTATTCAGTTTTTAGACTGGTCACATGCAAACCTTCATGCTAATCTATTCTCCGCAAGCTTTAACATTTATACATAACTACCACATCCTACATTATCTGCTTAGCGTATTCCATCCTCACCCTCCCTATTCCCCACACAGTTACCTCTAATGCTAATTTTACTAGACACTCGTGTCCCAAAGCAAGGCCTATTAATCTATCCCTTTTCTTAGTCAAAGTCCTCATATTGTTTTCTTTTCTTGGTTAGTTACTGTATCCATTCATCTGGTTTTCAGCATACTTCTATACCACCACATTTCAAAAGCTTCTATTCTTGATGCTTTATGCATCTCCTATCGTCCTCGTTTTGAAACCAAATAACTCCACACTTCATATGAAAATATTTAGTAATGATTTCCCAATATTCATTCTTATATTCTTTGTAAGTAAATTCCTCTTTTTTTGCGAAATCTTTTCTTGACATTGCTATCCTATTCTTTCTGTCGACTATACTTCTACAACAGAATTTATTAACTTCCTTCAAAATATCCCTTCCCAATCCAACACCCTTTGTTATTCCATAGTTTTACATACAACACTCCATTACCTTGTCTTTCCGTCTATAAATCCGCTTGTTGTACTCTTCCTTCATGATCACGTTCATGCCATTTATTATAGTTTACAAGTATTCTTCTGACTCGCCTAAAACCTTAATATCATCAGCAAACATTGAGGATTTATTTTTTCTCTTTGCAGTACAATTAACTTTCCAAAGTGTTATTAATCTTCTTTCATTGCCTATTCTATATGCAAGTAAAACAGCACTGGCGACAGACTGCATCCTTGTCTTACACCTTTCTTGATATATGATTTCTTTTCTTACACTTCAATTGTAATTTCTGCTGACTGTGTTCTGTCAAAGTTATGGATAACTCTTCGTATTGTATATTTAATTCCTGTCATATTCAAAATCATTAATAGTGTGTTCCAGTTCACATTACCAAAGGCCTTTTTCTAAATCTACAACTGCTATCTTAGCCTGTCTTCTAAAATTAGACGGAGTCAACATTGCTTCTCTTGTTCCTATGTTTTTCCTAAAACAAAATTTATCTTCTCCTCTCTCGCATCTTCTTATACATTATTTTCATTAATAGTTTGCACACATGGGTTACTAAAGTAATTGACCTGTGCTATTCCATCTGTTAGCCCCAGTCTTCTTCAGTATTGGTATGATTGTTTTGTAATTAAAATCTTCCTGCTAGATTTCTTAAACTATCCTGAACTGATACTTCCAGAAATAAGGACATAATTATACCGTGAGGCTCATTTCCGTCTACCTAGGCACAATGAGTGTCACGATGATTTACCGTGCTCTTTTTCGATCGATGATATGCTACAATAATGCAGTTTGCGTCTACTCAGAAATTATTAACGTATAGAAACGAACCATTAGAGTATATATAATACCGAAAGGTTTATCAAACAACTAATAAAACACTTTTTTAATTTGAAATTTCAAATTACAAGAGGTTATTTAATTATATATTTTACTTTACCTATTAAACTGCCATACAGAATCTTTTAAAACAAAATTTATTATATTCATTTATACTCATTGTAGGAAACTTTCTGCATACTGTGTGCTGATGTACATCAGTGTGGGGAAAATGACATTAAGCCGTATCTTAATTGCCATATATTCGTCCAGAACCTTTAGGTGGAAAATGCCACAATATGTCGAAAGCTTCCTACAGTATATGTATAATAATATATCAAAATTATGTTACAAAGCGACTGTCCAATGCAATTTGAATAGGTATTTTAATTACTTTACCTTGGCCAAACAAATTCGGAATTTTTAACATTTTTCTAATGTCATGAAACTTTTGAGTAATAGTGTGAGACGAATATGAAACTATACAATTGGGTTAAACTTCTGGGATAAAGCCATATGATAAATAACAAGCGTGCACGAAAGCCACTATAATAAAAAAGTAATCATTAAAAAATGAAATAACATATTGTATTGTGTGATAGTGGAATTAATTTGATTAGTTATTCAATTCGTAAAGATTGATTTACATTATAAATGCACTCTAAATTAATCATTTCGTGGAGTGATGTATAAAATTATTAAAAACGTGATTTATAAGATCAGGAGAGAAGAAATATCGTTCAAAACGGGTATTAAACTTGCCGGTCGGGTGCTCTCATATGAGCTATCTGGCTCGACTACCGATAGGCGCGTGATTGCTCCGTCCTTCTTAAAGACCTGCAAGCTCCGGTTTTTCTAAATTTCACTGTATCACATTCCTCGCGGCCATCGATGAGATAATAGAAATTATATGTGATTTGATCGTAGGTAATGGATCCAAGATCCGGCAAGGATTTTTGTCCTGATCTTCTAATTCATGTTTAGTAGCCTTAATGGTGGAGATTCAATATAAAATAATATCTTTAATTTATTTTAGATAAATGAAACTGAAGTAAATGAAATTTTTATTAAAATTTTCTACTAATTACTATTTTTCTTATTTTGTATTTCGCCAGACTTCCAATCATAGCTACCCTGAACAGGACTATAAAAAACAATAAAACATACATCGAAATTAATGAGTAAAGTGCTGAATTTATGGGAAACGGCTCTTATTAAACGCCAAAATTAAACCAATGCTTATATCGATTTCTGATATGTTCTACATTATTATTCAATGTAATTATATATACATCTGTTGCACATTACTTTATTTTGAATATCTGTGAAAGTATAATGCATAATTAAGAAAGCAGAAATTAAATTAATCCTACTTAATATTGTAAATAAATACAAATAATAGTTAAATGTTACAAATAGAAGAATTTTATTCGACTTAAAACGTTTCGGCATCGGTCGTTGTGGCAGAAACACGAATTTTAATAAAAATGAAGATTTGAGGAGATCTCAAAATTTGGAGTCAAAACGTTTTAATTTAAGTTAAATTCTTATATTTCTAGCTTTTGTTTCTTTATATTTCATTTATAATTCATCATATTTAATAACAGGAAAATATATTGCTTATACGTAATTCCACTAGAATGAAATGCTTATAAATGAATATTAATTTCGTTGTAGTGTTCATACTTTAAATTGAAGGCATAAAAATTATGAGCAACTATCAAATTGGGTAGAGATGGCGTTCATGAAAATTATAATACGACAAGGACATTGAAATTCTTAGCGTTTCCGTTAAGAAAACACATTACAATTTCTATTTCTTTTAAGTTAAACTGTTGTATCTTATATATATATATATATATATATATATATATATATATATTACTAGAAGTTTTACGTCTGTTTTAAATGAAAGGAAATAATGAGACGATCTTTAACAGACAGTTTTTTTATTGCGTAAGCCGACGTTTCGGTACCTCTTTGTAACCTCTTCAAGGTAAAAATTCTGTACAAAAATTTTCTAAATGAGACGATAGAAGCCAAAAAATTATATAATGAAAAAACATAATAAAGGGCAGTAAGTCACTAACATTATATAATGGCTTCTAAAGACTAATATTAACATGTTTCCTAAAAAGTCGAATTAATTAAATATTATTATATACATATGAAAGTGAAATATCAAACCTGATACTTCCTAAGCTCATTATTTCCTATATATATATATATATATATATATATATTCCAAATGAAATGTTAGTATTAATATGTTTCCTAAAACGCCAAATTAATTAATTATTATTATATACATATGAAATAATATATCAAACCTGATACTTCCCAAGGAATAATTACATTTTTATTATTAAGTGAAAAAATATGTGAAAATAAAAACAAATAATTTGTAACGCTAAAAAATTGTGTTTTGAAAATAGCCACAATATTCGAGTGTTTCCTGATCATAGTTATTTAAATAATAATATTGATTAAAGTTTAATACTGTAGCAAAATAGTCATTAATGGGTTAGATAAAAAAACCGAAACGATACTTGGTCTGAAATTTCGTAAAAATTTGCAATTATTTGACCAGTATATTAAGTACTGGCCTGAAAGTTATTCAACGTGACGCGAGCCATTGTCAACAAGTTTCTATTCTTCTCTCACGAAATACGGCGTTGTCTGAAGATTTCCGTTCGGACTAACGATAATCAGGCTAACGAGCGCAGTGTC
Organism: Eucriotettix oculatus; assembly: GCA_034510155.1. NCBI lineage: Eukaryota > Metazoa > Arthropoda > Insecta > Orthoptera > Tetrigidae > Eucriotettix > Eucriotettix oculatus. The sequence goes on from CM067376.1 coordinate 187,828,529, forward strand.
GCCGCGCATGGCTAATGAAACCACCGTAAAACAGTAGGAATTATATTAATTAGGTGTAGCGACGCCGGAATGCGCCGCCTAACTTGCTCTCGGCTGTCTTAACGGCAGACAAACACAGTGGCTCCTGGTGCTGCCCTCACTAATTACATCCCCTCCCCCACAACACTTGCTCGGCTGTGGGGAAATTAATGTCGCACGGGGGGCAATTTCGTATCTCTTTCCCGTCGCCATGAATCCTTAACTCGCGCCCCGGCCGTCATTTGTTTGCAGGTGTTCGCCTCGCCCCGGTTGCTCAAGACGCAGGTCCGCCATCCGGAAACCGACGTTCGCGAAATATCGAGCTCATTACGGGACACACTTCTAACTAGCGACATCACTTACTCCAACTTTTTCGTGTAATTATTCTGTTATTTATTTTTCAGATTTTTGTTTGGCTAGGAATCTCATTGCCCTGACATCAGGCCATTTTGCCAGAACTACGTTACACGACGTTCTAAACACTAATATTAATTTCACTCTAACACATTTCGTACCTTTTTCTGATTAGAAGTGAATGAATTGTATTTCTTAGCTATGATGTTTACATGAACTAATTTATTAATACAGTTAACCAGCACGACTATACAGCATGTCTGCATGCACGCAAACTTTCATTTTCGAATACATAAAATAGTTGATAATAAAAAAAAATAATATTTTAGTAAAATTGTTTTTCTTTTTTGTTTCTCCATGGCTCTACAGCCCATTGAGGGCCTGGGCCTACCGAGTCGACTGCGGACTGTCATCTTGCATGACACATTCCGAGTTTGGAGTGACACGTGGTCAACGTATCGATACTCCAACAGTCTTAATCCCGGTCTTCGCGACCATAACGACACAAACATCCAAGTCCAGGCCAGGATTCGAACCCGGGACCTCTGGGTTGTGAGGAAGCAATTAGCGAAATTGTGCAAAACAGTATTTATTATGATATAATACAACAATTACGTCTGAATTATTTAAATGCATAATTCATGTATTTTTTTCTCAGGATACGTGCTGCACTGAAACTTTTAGATCCATTTTGGAAAATTTTTTACGAAACATTTGAAGGGTCGGGAGGGTGTTCATAAATACAAAGCAATTCACTCTCTATAAGTAATTATCAGAATTAGCGGTGACTGTTGTAATGCTGACCTGACTAGTGTTAGAAGAATGTAGTCGTGATGTTCAATGCAATATCGTGAGTAGCGAGACATGCATAAGTAAATATTTCCAGTTATAATAATTTTTTTAATAAAAAACAATAAATCACAAATATCTTTCATATAAAACGTACAAACAATACAGAAAAAATCATTAGAATTTTATTCAATGTTATGCCTTTCAATAACTGTTACGCTCGACCACTTACAAGAAAACACTATCTCCGAAGTATGGTGGGCTAACGACGAAATCAAGGGTGGGGAATAATTTTTTTTAGGGGGAACGTATAAAATCAATTAATAGGTGTAGTAGTATTTATTTAAGAAAGAGAAGGTAAGGATACATAGAGTTGGTAATACATATAATAGTAGTGTAATAACAGTAACTGATGAGAAACAGGAGGGTTGAATTTCTTTAGCATCAAGTTCAATATTTGGTGAAGGTGATATTGTTGCTACGCGTAAGATTTTTTAAAATTATTATCGATAATTAACAATAATTGCTGCCGAAGAAGGACATCATTGTACACATAAAACTAATTAGACTGCATATTTACCTTCGGAAACATGTCGGCGCAATGCGGTGGGCCTTATTTATATCTAACCGAGAAATTTAGAGACGGGCCGGATGTGGGGATTGCCTGCCATAGCTATAAATCATGCTCGTTTGACAGTATTTTGCTACCTAACATTATACCAACTTCATTGCTTGTTGCTCTGCATGCCGATGGCGGATACCATGCAGACGAATTGTCTTGTAATAGAATAAAAGGAAAAGATTTTGAGTATTTGGTATGATATTTGACGTCAGAAGGGGCTGTGGTATAAGTCTGTGATAAAATCTTTGAATGAGGTTAGAATAACTAGCATAAATTAGGCACGTATATTAGAATGTAATAATGTCAGTTAATATAATAATGGTTCGAGTGCCTAGTCCGGTAAATATTTTTCAATTCTTGTCTTTCTCCTAAAATTTTATAACTTTTAAAAATATATTATTGGCGATTATGAAATAAAAACGGTTAAAATCGCCATTGTTGGTTGAAGGTTAATGGGAAATGTGTACAAAGAAGATTCGTGGTATAGAATATTGAAAAAAATTATAAGAATGAAAGTGATGTAATATTAGAAATTGATTATAATAAGGATAATGTATATGTGAAAATTAGTTATGAATACAAAGATATCATATAAGTAAAGGACCAACGGAAAAAGTAAGCAGAATTTTGGAAGTAATGATATTAAAGAAATAAAATTGGTCCCAAGACCTGTAATTAAAGTTAGGAAGCACATATTATATGACAGACCCCATAAAAATAGAATATTATATATAAAAATTAAAATATGATTATTATAATTGAATTTATATTGGTACAACTTGTAAGAATATATATAAATGGCTGCAATACCACGTAAAAATTCAAAAATTCATGTTAAAAAGAGTTAAACGCTTTATAAACATCTGAAAAGAAATATCACACACTAAATTTGGGGGAAAAAATCAAAATATCCCCCCCACACCGCAAAGAAGAACATAATTTTAAGAGAGTTTTAATGGAATTCTTATTTATAACAATATAGACTGAGTAATTAATAGAAGAGAAGAATTGGTACAGCGGGTAAATAATATGTTCATATTTTGAACAAAATGTGTAATGTATTAAAAGGGTTACGTTTAAACAAACAGTTCCGGTTTCCGTCAATAAAGGAAAATATTATGTGACCTTAAATAAATATAATTTTGTAAGATTGTTAATTTTCAATTAAAAATAATTTTATAACTAGTTTAAGGAATTATTTCACCCGAAGCTCAAGCAGGAGCGTATAGATTATTTTAGAAAAAGACAAGAATGGAAAAATGTCGTAGGTCCGCGGTTCGATTGCCTGGTCCAGTAAATATTTTTCTATTCTTGTCTTCCTCTTAAAATTTTATAACTTTTAATAATATATTATTGGCGATTATGAAATAAAAACGGTTAAAATCACCATTGTTGATTAAAGGTTAGTGGGAAATGTGTACAAAGAAGATCCCTGATAAAGAATTATGTGAAATTTTAGAACTAGTAGAAGTTTTGATGGAGAAGAGTTAAGTTTGTAAGTTTTCTGCTTAATGCATGTTTCAACGTCCAAATTATATTTTCTTGTTTATATTGCTCTATCCTAACTTTACAGGCTGATCATAGTTTTATGAGCCAAGAGCTTCAATTTATATGCAATTTATTTTGATGTGCTAGAACGAAAGTTTTTCTTGTAATTTTGAGAACCATTACTGTTACCTGTTTTCAACAAATTTAGTAAAAAAAACTTAAATTTTTGACTTCACGTGAGAACTATCTTTAAGCTTCTAAAATGCAATCGTTAAGTTCGGCAGACAATCATTGGTGTTCTATTCTCAATATTTTTTTTAATATTGTTATGTTCTTTCAAAGTCCACGAAAACAATTTCAAACCTGACGAGTAAATTATGGAAGACTTTGTGCCCCATGCATTTTAAAAACAGAAATTAAATTTCCCAAAGTCATTGTTTGTTGTCTTAGGAAATTGCTATAAATTGCAGTTTTACTAAAAGTTTTATGAGACTAGTATTTTGAATCGGATGTGTTTAAATTCAAAGCATTTATTATTGAAGAGGAATAATGTAAGATAATTGTAAATACGTAATATAGATATTGTTCACAATACAAAGTATTTATTATTGAAGAGGAATAATGTAAGATAATTGTGAAAAGTAATATATATATTGTTTACAATACAAAGTATTTATTATTGAAGAGGAATACAGTAAGATAATTGTAAATAAGTAATATAGATATTGTTTCGTTAGTAATATTTATAATTACAAGATGAAATAAAGGGAATGATTGATGTAAAGAGTTTAATTGTCACATGAGAAGGAGTAATAGGACTAGAATATAACGGAAGAATAGTAAAACAAGGTAGGGCACGGTTGTGGAAAACAACAGCGAGAAAGCCTCGCGGAATAACTTACGTAGTAGACATAAGCTCGCTTCGCTGAACTAGCACCAAGCAGTTGTCTGCTGAAGACCACAAAGGACGACCACAACACTTTGTGTGGGTGCCCGCAGCAACAACAGCATCAACAACACAACGCAAGCGGAGGAAAGGATTAAGAGTGAGCCTCCTAAACACGCCAAGATTCACGATCAGTTAGCAAATATCTTGGAACCTGGAGGGCGAAGCTGAGAAATTGAAGCTAATTACTCCTTTGAGTTAAGTTTACCGTAACAATCTCCTCTCTCCTCCCTAACGGAGAACTGCTCACACACGCTCCACCTTCCCTCCCTCTTCAGTGGAGAAAGTCGCAAGTTTCCTCAATACGGACGGCTTACTCGCTGTTGGCTGAGGTGATCGCTCGATACCGAAATCTCTCGGAAACTGACTGAAGAATGGAAACATCTGACACCATTACTGAAACTTTCACGCCCTGTCTTGAGGTTCTGTGAACCACCTTCCACCTTAGTACAAAGGACTGATACGAATAGGGTTAATTAAGTCACGTAGTTAATATCTGTCCATTACAGACTTGTATATACTATATGAACACTTATTTTATGTTAATGTTAAAAAGAAATTATAATCTCCAATAAAGCAAATAACAGAAAAATAGGGGCAATCTTAAAATTAAAAGACCGTACAGCATGTTATAAACCCTTTTAAAGAAAAGAAAAAAAAGTGCTAAATCACAGCTATAAATCAAACGAGAGTAATAGAAGATGACGTTGAAGCAGATAATGTAATTGTTCCGGTCTGTCTACTTATTACCTGTCTAATTTTATTTTTTTATTTCTAAAAAAATTTCTATGGGAAATAGTGGAATAAAAAAGGGAGTTAGATTGGGAAGGAATATTTTGACGGAAGTTAAGAAATTCTGCTACTTGGGAAGCGTAATAACTAGAGATGGTAGAAGTATAGTAGACATAAAGTGTATGATAGCACAGGCAAGGAAGGCTTGCGCGAAAAAGATGGATTTACTTACACGAGAGTTTTGTAAAATTAGCGTTAGAGGGAAGTGTCGTGTGTGGGGTAAGAAAAAAAGAGGGAGGCCAAGATGGAATACGCTAAGCAGATTATGGAGGATGTAGGTTGTGATAGTTATAAGGAAATGAAAGGGCTTGCGCAAGATAGTGGATAAGTATGGCTCATGCTGCAATTCCATTTCTTATTCTAGTAATGTTTACCTGCAACTTTTTTCCTGCGTATTTACTTTTATTACAGAAGTTGTTTCTGTGAATCGCTGAAAATTAAGGTTTTCCACATATTTCACCATTTTTTAAAATTATTTTCGGGTGTGTTTCAACATATCGTTCAAGGTATGAGAAATTGCATGCACAGAGTTATAGTCGTATAAAATTGTCCACTGTGTGCTTTTTCCGTATGTGAAGTTTTGAATGCAGCTTATATTTACTGAGACTCACGTCAAAACCATATTTTTACATGAGGTCGTGAAGTCATGGCATTGATCATCTTCATGATTCATTTTCTGTTGGAGATGTTATTTATTGAAGTATGGGAATTAGAGATTATGATTAGTTTATCGTAATTATTTTCCTTGATTAATTTAATGAATGACATTCCACATGTTTTTTGACATTACAATATTGATGAAGTTGATATTTAATAATAATGCCACATGTTACCTGGTGGGCTTCTATTCCCTGATCATTGTTCTTTGTATTGATATATATATATATATATATACATTTCCTGAGAGTTATTATATTTGTTAATACGTTTTGTATATTTATATCCCATTACACTCCTGAATATTTCTTGTGTTGATCAGTGGTTAATGATAAACCAGTCAGGAATCATCCAAGATGAGCCTTTCAAAATTCTCCTGCTTTCAAGTGTTTGATATTTGGTTTTATAAATCCAGCATCGTTTTACTATTTTTTCCATAAAATATTTTCCATTTTTAACAAAATATTACATAAAATCCAATTAAAGGTTTTGGAAATAAAAATTGAAATACACTTTTAGTTTTTTTGAAGTGACTGACATAAACAAGGGAAAGAAAAAAATATTATTATAATAAATTAATTATCAGTCTTTAAAAAATTAATATATTTATAGCATCTTCAAGGTATGTACAATTAAATTTGTGTGTGAGAGATTTTGGGTTTATTTGGAATATAGATACTAATTCAAATTTATCGCATTTATTAATTCCAGAAAACATTCCTTAATAACCACAATGTAGCCCAATACATACCAAATACTAATCCAAAAATGGTCGTGTAAAACTAGGGTTTAAAGAAACGAGAATAAATTACGTAAATCAGTCAAAATAAACCTTTGAAGAGAGAAATTTGAATTTGCCGGAGAATGCGATTAAAGTGAATTTAACACAAATAAATTAAAAAATATATATTCTTATATGAAATACTGTGTAATGAGTGTAATGAGTGGTAATTTTGGTTCATGTATGGAAATATTTTTTTAAAATTATTTCTGTGTTTCGTTGTTAAAACTTTAAGTAATTTCCGGCGACTCAAAGAAAAACGTAAATTATGTCTCAATGTCGTCATATAATCTTAATTGGGTTGTTTAACATCTCGTCATCTTATTCTGGTCCTTCTATAGTCTATGTATATTTTGTGTGTTAATAATTTCCATTTCCGGAAACATAATGTTCTTTTTCCATATTAACTAACCGAGGTTAATAACTTTCTATAAATTTTTAAAATTAAGGTTAACCTTTTATAGAAAAATTACAAAAATAGACAAAACAACTACATTCTATACAAAAATTACATTAATGCAAACACAAAAACGGTACAGTTGTACAGATAAAAAATGGTTAAATCCATGACAAAATCACTGCGATAAATTTTTCAAGCTTTCCTAATTTGTGCGTATTTGCATTGTAATAAATCAAAGAAACACAAGGCCTCTCGCTAAATGTGTCCAGCGTTCAGTAGCAAGTATTGCCCATTTGTTAAACTCAGCTGTCAGGGTTCGACCGATCAGCTTCCGTAAAACAAACCGCCAAGCACGTAATACGATATAATTGCTGCGAGTATTATATAATTAACGAAGGAATCCTTTAATGGCCGCGGTGGACACGTAATTATTTTTAAAAAGTAATTAATTTATTATACTGGTATTACACGTAACGTGAGCTACAACCTAGCTTTTAATTTGAATTCAGAAACTTTTTTAAAAAAAGCGAATGAGATGAATGGACTCACGTAAGGATGAATAGTTATATTTTAGTATTGCTCTCCTAATTTGTGTAAAGAGCTATAATTTTAAACGTTTGTTGGAAAATTACGCAGTAGGAGCGTAACCAAACCACGACGGAATTATCATCCACAATGGATATTTACTATATCACTAATTATTGACGTTTCCGGGCATGATTTTTTAGGTTGAGCCACTGCAATTGAATGAGGAATATTGAATACCATTCTCAGAGGCCCTACGTAACTTAATTTTTGTTGTTTCTAGTATCTCTATAAACAGTATGCTTCCTCATTTTTCCCGCTTAAACAAATATAACGTGAAATTCTGCAAAAGAAATAAAAGTGTTAATTTTCCTCGTCTGACGCTAAAAAGACTCACTCACTGAAAATCGGCTTACGAGAGCAACATGTACTGTGTTCATCTTGGTATTTCATTTTTATAAAAATCACGCAAAGATTTTAGCAGTAATATTTTTATTTTAAAGATGAAATGGATTTTAAAAGTGAACGGATCATAAATTTTCTAACCAGTTCTTCGAATTTCGAAGAAATTGTCCAAAGTAATTATAATATCTGACGGATTGGGAAAATAAAGAGTAGAACGGCTAATACGTTATAAATTTAAAAAAATATATTTTTAACAGTAATTTGAACACTAAATTTGTTACTAAATTTGGAATTTAATCTGGTGTGATTTGTTGTGATATAAAGTCCTAAGAGTGGTTGGATATAACCCTCCGTATTAACCTATCCTGTGCAATCCTTTTCATTGCTACCGCTTCGCGTTTTCCATCCTCAGCCTCCATCTTTTGTTCTTTCCCCACACACTTTCCTCTAATGCTAATATTACAAGACCTTCATGTCCCAAATCGTAGCCTACTCATCTATCCTTCCTCTTTGTCAAAGTCCTCCAAATTGTTCTCAATTCCCCAATTCTGCATATAACTTCCTGGTTTGTTCCTCTATTGACTCATCTGATTTTCAGTATTCTTATACAGAACTACATTTAGAAAGCTTATATTCTTTTTTCTGTCTGTGGTTCTTATCTTCCACGTTTCGTACCCGTATAAGACCCCACTCCATATAGTAATGATTACCTAATATTCATACTTATACGAGCTGTAAGTAAATTTCTCTTTTTTGAAAACGTCATTCTTGCTTTTTCTATCCTTCCCTCTATATTTAGTATACTTCTACCATTCCTACTCATTATACTGCCCAAGTAGCAGAATTCATCAACTTCCTTCAAAATATACCTTCCCAATACTCTTCGTTATTCCACTGTTTCCAATACTACACTCCATTACCATGGTTTTCCCTCTATTAGTCCTTATGTTGAACTCTTTCTCCAGGACCACGTTCATGCCATTTATCTGACTAATATCGCAATATCATCTGCAAAGCTTAGGGCTTTTATTTTTTCTCCTTGCAGTAAGATTCCCTTTCCATATTCATTTATATATTTTTTTCATCGCCTGTTCTGTACATAAGTTAAAGAGCATGGGTGACAGACTGCATCCTTGTCTTACACCTCTCTTTATTTCTGATTTTTTTCTTCACCTTCATTTGTAATTACTGCAGACTGGAGTAATTTAACAGAAGTAATATGTGTAAGACGACATGTTTTAGTTTTATTACTTCGCATATTGATTTATATTTTCGGTATACTCGGTCGTGTGAGAGATACTTTGAGTTCATCTCTCATCAAATGCGTGAATGACGACGGGAAGTCAAAACCACAATAATTTTTCAGAAAAGGGGGAAGGATTCTGCAATCTTTCCAAAAGTGAATAAACAACTTATGAAAGCTATTAACATGAGTTTTAAAGAAACAGAAATTTGATAAGTATCGCTATCCTACAACTAAACTTGTTTCTATCCAATTTGTGCTACTTTTATAAAGTGTTGGGACGTTTGATACGTTAGGTTTTCGGAAGGAGAAAAACAGTGAAATTAAATTGCAAACACAGTAATTTCTTGAGAGAGTAATTACCGAGTTGGACTTAAAGTTCAAACATGACCATGGGTTACATTATAACATTAAATATGTAAGTATACTGATAATTGAAATTACATGTTACAGTTTTTATCATTTATTATCTTAAGAGCATTATAAAACCTGGAAGAGGATGATAAATGCGTTGAACTTTTCGAATGCACGCTTAATAGCTTTTTTTGAGTGTCGGAGTTCCTATCAGGACGTGTTTTATTTCGGTTGGCAATGGCCCCTTAGATCGAATCGACTGCGACAGTAGAGCGCTATGTTGGCGTGGGCCAGCGACTTACGCATCTTATTGCCGCTCATAAAGCGCGGCGCGTTCCGCCCTGGCGCCCCGGTAACGAATCACTTCCAGTAATTGAGGCCGCACTCTTTTGTCTTTCCCTTCCTCTTAGGGGAAGGCGTGAAAACAGCTCACTGCCCCCGGCTACTGGAATGCAATTGAGCGCGGCCGTTCCCCGCCGGTGACTTCCCGAAATCAGCATTCCACACTTGAATAGGTGCCCATGGCCACTGCGTTTTCAATTATAGCAGATCTGTGGAGAGTTACTTTGTTGCCCTTAACTTACCACCGCACCACTTTAAAGTAGTGAAAGTGAATAGGTGCTTAATGGTGCCTAAGTATTAGCCCAGTAAAATTTATTGCTGGGACGAAATATCGATAGCGTCCATGCCTTTAATACAACTCTACCACCCCAGAATACTTCCTATTCTCCCCAATTTTTGCAATTCCTTGATGTTAGGTATCAAAAAATTATGATCACGTGAAGAGCTACAAACACTTCTAAACTTATTTTTTAATTAAATGGATATTAGTTTAAGCATTGTCTCACGTGTAAGCTTGACAATTGTATTGCAATGAAATGTGGAAATAGGGCACGCGGGAAAATATGATCGTATACATTTGAAAAATAAGAAAGAAGTAAACTTTCAGAACAAGAAAGTACTTATAGTCTATGTTCGTAGACCTTTACCAAACTCTGCTACTTTTAGAACTTCTGTAGAAAAGGTAAAATATTTTTTGGGATAACAGGCTACATGAGGTTGATGGTGAAACATGCAACTTCCTTTTAATATCATAGGAAGCGGATTAAAATGAGGGATGTAGAAGTTAAAGAAATGGTTGATTAAGGCTAACGGGCTACAGTATAAGGAACCTACGCGGTGTTTCACCTAACAGAGAACTAGGGAAAACCCTAGAAATCCTGTATGAGGTAGGTCTGGTTATTGTGTACTATTTTCACTCCCTTTAGAATGACGGGAGAGGAGTTTTCTGTGGGGTCACAACATTTCCTCCTCCATGTCTCCATCAGCTTTAGGAGGCAGTTGGCCGACTGATCCAATGAGATCAGTGGACAACTCTTACCGTATGCCAAAAGAATTGAAGGCGTCTCGTCATGTGGGTACCTTAAATCAAGAGAAAGAATCAGGCATCAAAAAGGTCAACCCTCTGTCGAGAAATAACTGCGAGAGGAAGTTCCCACAGGTATCTCAGTGCACGAAGCTAATTATTCTAACACTTTAATATTGTAGCCCACATTAAAACACACAGCTGAAATAAAAGACTATTGCAACTTTTTAATTATTTTTTTTCTAATTTTGTGTAAATATACGTGTGTTTATAAAACCACGGGTGATTTCAAGTCAACGGAAAAGTATGAATAAGCGTGTTTTGTTAAATTAGGCCTCCAATTATACAATTATATCAGTCTATACATACAGACTAGGAGTACAGAACTACGAATAGATAAAAGATTTTTAGATAAGGAGTGAAAGAGCAGCATGTAGATGACCAAAGACATGGGCAGATTTTTCTTCTTCCTTTGCTCAGCACCCCACACATTTGAGGATCTTGACCTACCGAGTCGATTGCGGACAGTCATCTTACGTGACACAATTCGACTTTGGAGTGTAACATGATCAAAATATCGATTTTCCAGTTCCCCGTAACCATGACGACATAAACATCCATGCCCATTGTTGGATTAGTATCCGAGACCTCTGTATTGTCAACAAGCAACGTTTGCCACTAGACCATTACAGACCTACGACATGTTTAGATTCCCAGCCAATTTCAAGCCATACACTTCTTTATACAAAGAATAAACACTAGAAGACTGGTGGTAGAATTCACAAGCCTTTTGAAGTCAATAAAATCAGGACTTCTGCGACCCAATCGACTCTGGGAGCTCAAAGCATAACGCAATTTTGGAGCAAAGACGGAAAGCTAGACAAGATGATTGTCAAATTGCCAACGATTAAATGCCCTCAGTATAAAATGGATAGCTCTAAACACCACACATAATCCTCTCTAATAGTACACAATCTCCTTTTGCTAAAGAGGTCAACACCGTCGTCTCTACCAGTAGTGTGTGAGTGGAGTCAGAGTTGAGAGAAACCAGACATTAGTTTTAGACTTCAGAGTAAAGAGATATTGTTATAAAGACTTCGTTGTTAAAATAATACCTACAAAATATTTCGTAATTAAGTTGAGGATTATCTTCAAAGATTTTTGGCTGAGTCTGGGAGTTCGAGACTGAAACAGCTGAGTAGCTGGTCCCGAATGATGGGGACTTGTTTGTACCCAACATCCTGGATGCTTCAGAAACGTAAGCCGAACAGTGATTTCCTATGACCCACGTCTCTCTCTCCTGATAAAATTCAATACCAACATTTTTTTATTCATGTACACTACTCACACACTATACTAAAAATTCAAGCCCTGTGTTGGTATCAGTAGTTGTCGCCCTAATATGAAAATGAAATAATTTTCTTTTTACGTTTTCAATGTTTTATTAACTGAGCAAGTCATTACATTATTGAAGTTAGTAATTTAACATCGAGCTTTGTGTAAAATTTAACATAATTAAGTTTTTTGCCAAACGCCCCCACAATATCATTTTCCTACTCGTGGGTGAAGTTTAAAAATAGGTTAAGTTAAATATATACTGCACAATCATTATAAATTACGTTATTTGTCCCATAAAATTATCCGCGGTAATAAAATTGATGAATTTGCATAAAATAGATGAATTTTAGTTTCACGAAACTTTCATTTTTAGTAATTAGAATAAAAATTATGCTCCTAAATGGCAATTTAGAATTTCAATGAAAAAGGATGCAGGGCATTTTACAGACCACATAATTTTATAACATTTTATATGAAATTATTGAAATAGTTTTACGCGAATAGAAATATCTTTAGTGAGCGACGTTTTCCTTTGTATGGACCTTTATTATACCCTTGTTTTAAACTACGCTTTGTTATTGAAAAATGTTGTGATGACTGCTTAAGGCTCTCATCACACGAGATGTTAATTAATAAGAGCGCGCACGCACAACCGTCGTAGCTCACGCTCTCTCTTTCTCTCTCGCGAGCAGAGGCATAGTGACAAATGACGTGTCGGCGGCGTGGCCATTGTCTCAGCTGTAAGCCCTCGTCTTTAAACAGCCAGTAAGTGACGTGCCCGCTTTAAGCCCTCCTGTGGCGCGGTTTGTCATCGTAAGGCGCAGGAGCGCTTGTTCCGCAACTCTCGTTTTGCGGGCTCACCTACCCACGAAGGGGATACGGAAAATAAAAGAAATGTAAATAAACCATGAAATAATTACGATTTAATTTTTTTACAATTATGTATGAAAATAATGATATTGAATAAAATTAATCATAACTCAACACTGACTAACGTATTGATGTAAATGAAAGTTTACAACTTCAATTTATTTGTTTCTCCTTCTTCGTTGGCTCTGCAGTCCATTAATCCCTTCACTGAGGGTTATTTTTCAACAAATATAATATTTAATTAGGATTTTTATTACCTACAGGTATTATTAATATATGTTCATTTATGTGTTTATCAAAGATATTTATTTTAAAACATTTTCTTATTGTATTTTTTTTAATTTTCCCGTAATTTTGCATAAAAAGTTAAATGTTTTACAACAAATATGGTCATAACATTTCTTCACACTAAAAACAGGTGATAATGTTAGAATAATAATATTAACTCTAAATTTAAAACACAGTAATATATTATATAAAATTTTATTTTTATGTGTAATGGGTTTCGAAGGTGAAACCTTGGGATAAGCTGGCTGGAACGTAATTCATTTAAGAGTTCCTTCGGCTACACCAAATATTAAGGAATAAAGACTTTATAAAATGTTTTAAATCAATTTATTCACTGAATACAGACATTGAAACATCCTTTACGATAACAATATTCGAACGCGCGACCCTCAGAATAGCAGTATTGCACGTAACTCGCCTACATTAATAAGAACTGTGTAAAAAGTAATCGTAGTTATTTCAAAAATGCTTGAAATATATTTCTTTGTTCATTGCAAATAATATCTTGAAAATAGCATAGGGTTTGAAGAACAAAAATTACGAAATTTTCGTGACTTTTCCACATTCATACTTTGAAAAAACGAAGACTTTTAGATTACGACAAAACTACGAACTTCTATTTGAAGGGGACGAAATACCTCGTCCAGATCAAGAAGAAGAAGAAGTAAAATTGACGTAGGATGAGTAACTCAGTCGCGTCAGATTTTATTCGACCGTTCAGGACGAAATAACTCTTCAGAGACGGGGAAGGGGTTAAGGGCCTTAAAGTTAATAAAACAATTCGCAGCATAGTATTATTAATTTACATAAAACTTAATTTTTTTCTCGAAAATTATTGAGATATGGATTAGGTTACTTAACAAATATTAATATTACAGAAATGCTTTCTGTAAGTGTCATATTGTAAACTAATACGTTGTATTATTTACTTTGAATGATGCAACTCGCATTTATATTTTTAAATGTATTCAGAGTTACCTAATTTACTAAAATTTTAGTAATAAAAATCTCATTATGTTTACTATTATATTTTGTTAAAATTAAACAACCAAATTCTATGAGTTGTACGATATTTTGTGGTATATATTTCTTATAGATTTTTTAGAAGCAGTTAGCTTTCTACAGAAAAACTGTCACTGGTACAAGGGTTGAAAAAATTAACTACTCTGCTTCGAATGTTTGTAATAAGTGTTATAGTAATAAGCCTATACTAGAACCAATAGTGGCGAAGTTTATGTCATTTTACCTAAAGTCATTGCGTTTAACTCAACATAAGAAAACACTATTTCCTGAAAAATAACTATTACAACATTTCCGTTAATATTTATGTAAAACAGAAGGATAAATTTCATTAGATATAAATTGTAACATTCTAAAAGTTTAAGAATGGCAGCTTTTGCTGACGTGAAAACAAGACTATCGACATTTTCTGTTTTATGTATTTACAGTTCTGCATTTTTTAGAATGTATATTAATTATTATATTATTATTTACACTGAACCATACATTCTCTTAAATTAATTATAAAGGATAGGAGACAATATTACATATACAACAGTAAAACGTAATGTCTGCGATTTTTCAACCACAACCAGACGACAACCAGTCTTCTGAAATGATGCAACAGGTTCTCATCTACAAGATTCTCCAGAGCGGAATAACATGTCACACCTCAACCACGAGTCAACAAGTCATCTGAGGGCGGATGAGTTAGCAGACAATCGGGGCACTCTTCTTCTGAGGTTGAGGAATTACCCCCGAAGGCGGCTGAACGAACTAGTATTAACAGCAAAAAGATAAGGAAGTCTGCGGAAAAACACCCCATTAAAGATTTATGCCGATATGCCCTTAAAGGCGCAGCACTTAAAGGATGTCATTAATATTTATGCTACAAATATTCTTTTATTTTCTTTACCTGTTCACGTTCTTTATCTCGCTGGTACAATCTTTAGGAAGTACATTAAATTCATGGAAAACCTATCGAATATCAGGGAAAGGAAGGCGCTGCGAGAGTTTCTCGTAGACGCTTCAGCCCAGAGTGACTGCGGGGCTTACCTGATCATGTCGGGGATGCCTCGCACTCTCTCTGGGTACTTTTTATCAAAGTTCTCATATGCCGAGACACCTTCACCTATTTTAGGAGGTATATGTACTGGGGTCAAAGACCTTGGGCATATGGCAAGAGTTGTCCGCTGATCCCATTGGATCAGTCGGCCAATTGCCTCCTGAAATTGGTGGAGACACGGAGAAGGGAATGCTGCGTCCCCACAGCAAACTCGTCTCCCGTCATTCGGAAGGGCGTGAGAATAGTACCCAATGCCCGACCTACCTGATGCAGGTTTTCTAGGGTTTTCCCTGCATCTCTTTAGGTGAAACACCGGGTAGGATCCTTAAACCATAGCCCGGGGGCCCTAGTTAACCCTTGGCTACCTTGCTCTACCTTCCGCATCCCCCCCTTTTCAATTCCCTTCCTATGCTATTAAAGGGGAGTTGCCTGCTTCAGGATCACCCTCATGTAGCCTGTTACCCAAAAAAAAAGTCGAATATCATTCGTAAAAATAACAGAAAGCAACGTAAAAGTTTCATATTTCTCATTACCTACTATCATAACATATATTTTACAGTTGAGTCAATTAAAATACTCTCGTTAAATAAATTCTTATTTAAACAAGCACGTTAAAAAATATTTACTCGTATAATTTATTAAAACACAAACATATATTTATGTATCTCATTTATTTTCTCATTTTAATTGCCAGCCGTTGAATAGGAATACACATCTAAAATATACCCATTTTCAACAGTTTTTTTTCACCACGAAAATTTCAATTATAGCGTGTCCGTGAACGTAAGTACCACGTATTAGTGGTATAATCCACGAGAAATAATAAGCTTCTTTGATATTTACACGTCAATTATTTTTATTATTCGCCTCAGATAAATTTTGTTATTTATTAAATGCTCATTTTTAAAAGCAAATAAAAAATTATGCATTTGATAGTGACATTCATCACAGAGAAAAGTATTAAACTAAGTGCTGATGTTATAACGACTTTTTTTTTATATAAGTTGATGTTAAGGAGTCGATGCCCAATTTACAGTCTTCGTTTATTGACAAGATATACATTTCATTGACAGTCATGTAATATACTCAAGAGCTTTCGGTTCATGAGCCATATTCATCTGTAATTTTATGTAAAAAACAGGATTTATATTCGCATACAATCAATCGTTTCTAGTATCTAGATTATTACACCGATGTCCATATATGGCATACCTGACGGTTATTTCTCCTACGTTATTGCAGTTAAAACATGTTAACGTATTCGTCTGTATTTAGGCTTCCGATCTGTCCCGTTGCTGTGTACGCTGTACAGATGTGATTGCCTGCGTCACATTTTCCCCCTATCGTACACTCCACTAAAACAAGCTATAGCCTCTTCAATTCTGTGTCTCAACTCTACAAATCATTAGGTATTAGTGGAACGAAAACACAATATTTTAGTAAGCTACAAAGGGAAAATATAGTAGTGAACGAAGTAATTTTGGGAAAAGATCCATAATGTTACTGGTTAGACGCCTTTAATGTATGCATCACGTCGTCTCGCATGGTCTAAACGTCCGCGGTGCTAAAAAATTTTACATTCGTACATGTGATTATTCAAACTGTTTCAGTTGTTCTTCAAATGTGGTTTTGAAAGAAAACTCTACAACGCTTAAAGTTGATCCTACGAATTAACGTTTATAAGTGGGATCTCCTTTTATGCACACACTGCATAATGTTGGTAACAACCCATTTATATTTTTCACACTTGTAAATAAAACTGATTCGTTCTTAACGGTTATTCCAAATCTAGAGAGAACATTATTTTGTATCAATAAAATACATTTCATTAGTGGTGTTGTAGTGTACATATTTTTAATAAATTATTAGGAGACTATTTCATTTTAAATCAAATAATTTTGTTAGACAAATATTTTTCCGAGCTTCAAAGGTCGAGGGGTGGTGTCCTTCGTGTAGCTGAAGGCCTGGCATTACAAAATTTATTGAAGTGGCCGTTTGAAGGATTAATATGCATCGGCGGACACAGAAACGTCATAAATGTGTTGGGGAATGACCTTTGGTCCCAAAATTGTGGTACGCCTGGTATTTTTCTCATCGAAAGTGGAATGGCCCGGTGCTGGAGTTTTCGTGATTTCGAGTGAGACGTGTGAACCCCATATTGGGAACTCGAAAATGTAAGATGGGTTCCTATTGGCCAAAATTCTAATCGGGAAGGGGAAATCAGGGGTTTCGAGGTCGGTAAAAAAGATTGAGTTAGTCATTGTTAAGGATTTGTGGAGAAGACAAAAAATTGAGTTGTCGAGGTGTTGTAGAGAAGAATGGTTGTGAAGTTGTTGTTAAGGAAGTATTGTTGTTAAGAAACGTTTGATATATTTCAGACTGAGAGGACAGTATTTGAAGTGGTTGATAATATTTCAGTCAGGGCAGTTTTAGAAGGAACGAGAAATGGAAAGCGATGAAAGATATTTCGGAAAGTTAGTTAAATTGTTGAGCCGACGTGAACACCTGGTGGGAGCAGAGACGAGGTATCAAGTTCCAGAAGCTTCGTCATTTCAATGATTTATAAGGTTCCGACCAGATCTACTTACAAGGTTCCAGCTTTGTCGTTGGTTAAGTACAAATGAACCATAAATCACTCAAAGCCCTGAGCTAATTTTCACAGTAACCATTTCCACCTTCAATTAGTGTTACGAATGAAAAAACAGGTATTTTTGGCCCACCATGTCTTGACAAAAAGGATCAGTTTGTTTTGTCATTTATGAATTATAATTTTGAACTTATTTTCCAAATTGAATAAGCCTTTAGAAGCAGGAAAATAATTTATTTGTTAAACATATTATGATTTTTTAAATATTATTATTATTTTATTATCCAGTTCTATTAGTTTAAAGTAAAATCTAAATCACCCACAAAAATTTACAATATGGTGATAAGGGATTTATCAGTAGTTTTTGCGACTGATGAATGTGTAGCGTGTACTACATTCCTTCTTTAAATGAAAGATTGGAATTTTAGTATTTGTAAAAATGTTTGGAAATTTTTTTTCATTGTTAATTAAAATTCGCCTTCCAAACCTTAAGGCGATACTTTCTGAGAAGGAAAGGCGTACCCTGTTCTAAATTATCCATACCTTTAGCGAAGTTATCGATTATTCTTTGAGAGTCGTACACAGGTAGCTGTTTAGACACGCGCGCGCACATTTACGCTGAGAGCTTCCCACTTCGCCCTTCCATAAGACACGGTACCCTGTCTTCCACCTCCTTCTCCTACAGCCATTTCCTGCTCTTCGGAGCAACGCCTCTTTCTCTCTTTTCCAAAAGGAAGTTCTATTCTTATTTTCTTACGCTCTGCTGCCCCCAGTTTATACCTTTCAAACTGAGATGCGGTTGCGGATTAAGGAGAGGGCGGTGGTGGGTTTTACGAGCGCGAGCCTGCCCCCCTGATTGACGTGCACGAATACGTCAGTCAGGCCTTTTGACGGTTACTCAGGCACCGCCTCTCCCCGATTGTGACTATGATGTTTGACTTTGATTCAGGCGTGCAGTGTAATTAATAGGAACCCTGCCGTTCCACCACCTTCCAAAACAATGCCTAATGTTTTTATCCCTCTTTTGGGACAATAAATTCCCTTCTGATCCTAAATGTGAATATACTACACAGATTTATACCCATAACACGAAACAGAAACAGTTCATAGCAGTGACTTAAAAAAATATCCGAGGCAATACTATGATTTTCAAACCTACAGAAAATAATACTACATTAACAATAATAATATTAAAAATAATTAAATATAGTAAATTAGCGACCACTTGAATTAACGATTCGTTACTATATTTACATTTCAGTTGAAGCTGCCCTATAGAAAATTAAGTTTAGATTTTTATACAATTGCCATCTTTTATCATCAAAAGTTAAAATTACCAGAGGAATTCCCAAACATAATGACATAACTTCGAATCAACTAAATAAAATATTTGTGTGTATCTTTTCATTTAATTGTTGGAAAAACAGAAGTTAATTGATTTGAAAATAATTAATATACAATAAATAAAACAAATATACTCAAATAAAAGACTTGTAATTTAACTGCGTAACACGAAAGTAATCTGAAAAATATTTATTGCCGTGTACTTCTGAAGAATTTTTTTTTTATAATGAAATTTTACCCTTAAGAAATGGTGCATTTATAGTTAAATGGTTCCTTGCTATTCCAATGCCCAGTATATAACACGAATCAATCCTGTGTATTTGCGGAAAATACTGAAAAACTATAAAATATCTATGTTTTAGAATAAGTAAATTATCAAATTAAGAGAAAATTAGTTTATTATTTTGAAAGACTTTTGAGCTAATAAATCCGCAATAGTACATACTTTCTATAAAGCGTAAGATGCAAGCAATTACTACATTAAATCGCTTATGTAATACTCCCTGTGGCGAATATTTTTCCTCGAATAAAGTGACACGTTTCAGTGTAATTACCGATTTTTTATATAAAATTTATAATATAGATAATACTGGCAAAATTAATTTATAATTAAATAAGTACAATTGCAGATTTATAGTTGTTCTTACAAATAAATAATTTATGAGTTCAAAATTTATATTATATTTCTGTAAGTTCATGAAATGATATGGAATAAATTGTATGACGTATTGTACTGTAAATGCAATATGTTAAAATATAAATTTTATCGTAGGTGTCACGTACTCCGACATAACATATGAGTTAGAAAGATTAATATCAGAAAAGTGAGATTTATTATTCCTCCTTATTTTATATTAATTTACCTCCTTTATCTCCTTTATTTCCGTAGAATACATAAGCACCGCTTACCGTTTAAACATTGAGCGGCTTGGTACAAAATAAAATAATTAAAAATTAATTCGATTTAATTAATTTACCTTATATTTTAAAAATGAACTTGTTTCATAATTCTGGTGATCTTTTCAAAACTATAAATAATTCAAATGTTGTAAAAATTATTAAATACAAAATTAACTTTTTTGAGAATTATAATGTGATGTACGAAATTATTTAGTATATAATGTAATGCAAAGTATATTGGACAACCATAAAGGAGCACTAAAATTACGAAAAAAAGAACATCATATGTAACATAAAATGTGATATTCAAAAGTACACAGTTGAGTACAAGTACATCTATCGAAAAAATCATAATTTCAATTGGCAAAATGTGAAAGTTTTGGATGATATAATTAATTATGTCTCAAGACTGATGAGCGAAATTCTTCATGTCAGATGTAACACTAATGAACTGAGTGTAAAAAATTACACTGATAATTTACACAAAATTTATGATACCTTTTTGCATTACTTATTTGCCATAATATTGTTAATAATTAACGGCATACATTGCCTATACATTGTCAACCAAGACTTCGGCCGTAAGCATAGCAGTACGACGCGACGCACTATTATTCGCAAGTTCATACAGTTTTGTCCATTTAAAATGAAGTCTGTTTTATTTAATTAATTAAAATATATATTTTTCAATTTGCAGCAAAATAGTTGCATTCAGAATTATTATTAAATCTTTGTATGACGAAGTCCAAAAAATTAGACGAAACATTGTAGAAGACACATAAATCTTAACATTTTTGCGAGCATAATGGCTATATTTTTATTTATAATTGAAAATAAAGTCATATTATGGAATTATTAAAAAAATTTGAGATAATATTAGATTGTTAGATAGACAATTTACAAAAATATTTTAATAGTCAAAATTGTTAATTTTTAACTTTATATTATTGTTGTAATTTATATTATATACGCACAAAAGATATTTCCTTTTAAAAGAGAAATAGTTATTTATTTAAAACATTAACAACAACAGGACAATAATGACTGCTAGAGTAAGTGTTGCAAGCAGGTAAGTGGTAGACCATCTTGAACACACTGTCCGTCCGTTTGAGTCTCATATTTGCTGACACAGGACGAGTTCTTTATATAGGTCGAACCCTGTGACGTACACTGATTACGTCACAGCCGCACGCCCATGAGTTACCAACGCGTAAATATCCGTAGCCATGGAAACGGAGGCAAAGAATAACAGCGGACCTCTTTTGTTCTCATTTCTCGGAGGCCTTGCGAAAGTGCGAATTCCGCGGAATTCGTAATGTAAACTTATCGTGGCTCTACGCGTAATAGCAGCCACAATGTCTGAGAGAGCTTTATTACATCTCTGGAAGTAAAAAGACTGTAGAGCGAGCTTGACCTCTACGTGTATACAAAATTACCATTAATACCTCATGATATAACTCGTTCTTGATATGCGTAGGCTACATGTGCTTACCTTTCTCAAGTTAGATGCGTTATAATATATCATAAATTGGCCTCATCAATTCTAAATAGTCAGAATTTATTTATTAAAAAATATTTTTTGGGTGACAGACTGCAATATGTGATCAAATAAATGGAAACTCCTCTGTAATTAAATAGGAAGGTAATTTGAGACGGAAGATGCGGAAGGTAGAAAAAGAAACCGCGTGTCTTAGTATATGGATCCTACCTGGTATTCACTAAAAAGAAATGGCGGGTAAACCGCAGAAAAACTGGATCTTATCGGTCGGGCCCAACATATGCAACAATATAATAACTAAATAATTTTATGATTCAAATCAAAAGGAAATTTTAACCCTAGAATATAACGAAAGAGGTAACAGAAATACTGAAGTAAAGGTGTATAATAACTAGTATATGTGTATTATTTAAAATTATTTAAAGTTTACAAAAATAAGGCCATGACGTTGAAGTACGGACTTCACCTACCTGCCATGTAGGTTTATTGTTCTTAGAAAAGGAGGATTGTTGGCGTTTACGATGCAAAATGCTCACGATTATTATTTTTAAGTCCGTGAGACGAAATGTTTAACCGAAAAATGTTATTACAGGCATAGTATTGCTACACATGCACCCTGGAAAGACTCACTGAAGTTAAAATATATTTTCAGAGTGGCGGTAATAATATATAGACTCGTCTTTCCGGAGGAAGTAGAATATTGTTTATGAAATTTAATGAAGTACAGAAGGTCAGGGGTATTATGAAAGAAATATTAATAGTACATATTTGTTTGCACTAATATCTTCGCAACTGAAGATATTGAGAAAATTATTTTTGCTAAAGAGGTAGAAGCTAGATATCGCGTATGGCGAAAAATAAATATTTGGTAAAAGGAGCAACTGTTGACACGAACAGGAGTAGAGGTGTCCAGATTAAAAATGGGCGATCTGATCGAGATCTGATTCAAAGAACTACCTCCAACTGAGATTGAGTAATTATTGATTCGGAAGACAATAGAGGTAGATCATTTGATTCACTCCGCTCCCGTGATCCGAGAGCTACTAACTGTTGGCACATGCAAAAATTAATTTAATTTCCTCTTATCTGACTGTCCAGAATATAATCTCATAAACCCCGTCTGTAATTTACTGAAATTAATTTTTAATGTAGTTTTGTGTAAAATAACACTGTCTAAATATAACAGTTCTAGGGGAAGTTCGGGCAGAACGCGACACTTATTTTTAACAATTTTTGTAAAATTATGGGAAAAGGATAATTCACTTCATAAAATAATAAAACATGCGTTATCCTGTTATTTACTTAATCTAATATCACTATAACTTCAAGCAACTAATTTACGTATTTCCCTATCTGCCCCACCCCTCGGGGGAAAAACGTGATAGGATATTTTGTATTTACAACGAGTGCTGTAAATATAAATTTAATTAAAGAAAAATATTAACACCTTTTATGCTTATTTCTTAAACATACTTAGCGCACGGTTGATCGCTTTATTAAGTTTTCCTTTCCCTAATAGATTTTGTTTTGAAGCTGCAGTACTTGCTAACATTTTCTCCTTTTTTCCGTTCCTTCTCTTTTTAATCTATGTCTCAAGGATTCAGAATCCTATACCTCATTCTGATAAGATAAGTCTGCCAGGTTTTCCTTTTATTCTTGAGGAAAAAATTAGATTTTTCCTTTTACAGTAGTATCCCGTTCTGTCCGGCACGCTAGTTTTAGTTTAAGGCTTTCCACCAAGCAGATTTAAATCTTACACAAAATTTATTTACAGCTAAAGGCACTTACTTTACGAATATATAGCATTACACAGTTAAAAGCAAGGAGTTTTCTGAATTATCTTCTGTCGAAATGCTGAAAAAATAAAGTCTCTGATGTAAGACGCCAAAACAATAGTTCTTTCACAAGGTGCAGTCAGAAGTAGGCGAAGTTGGCTGGCAAAACTTCTTTCTTGACTAAATGTAATGTCCATCCCTACTCAATAACCATCCAGCATTATCCAGTAAAAAATCCAATAAGTTATCCTGTTCTTTCCCGACTTCCCCAAATTCACAACTTCCCAATTACATAAATAATTTAAGGAACCGTACTGCTATATTAAGTTAATAGGTACGGTAAATGACTTTAACAAATAGAATCTCAAAACTTCAGATGAAAGAATTTACACTATTTGTGTCAACGCATTTCAGCATAGGAGGGGAGAATTTATAAGGCTGGGGGCGGACAGGTGTTACTTGTAAATAACAAGAAACATATCGAGTTTCACTTCTAAACCAATGTAATTTGAGTCACTGAGTCTGATTGACATAGAACGGTTGATTTTAGATTCAGTTCCTGAGAGAGATGGCAGGATAATAAGAAAATTCCGCGTTCTAAATTTTTCCCATTGTGAGGAGAAGAGTAGAAAATGTGCAATTAACGGTACAAGTATCTATTTCATTATTATCGAAGTAACTGCAAATTAGCCTGTTATTAAGTCCAACATTGACGGGAAGGGGCGAGGGGGGATGGCGAAGGAGGAAAATGTTGACGGCAATAGCACAAAATCATCCAAGATTCCTGACTATTCCCGGACTAAGTACCAGGCTATTACAAATAAAAACCTGGGTAACGCTGATCAACCAGCTAATATACATAAATAGATGGTGAATAATCAAAAATACCTTTTTTTATTGAGCGAGTGGACGTGATCCAACCACTAAAAAAAAACAATTTTGCCCATCTCTAGTCCAAACATCAACGCGAGAGAGAATCGAGGAGAAACAACTAGGACATTCATCGAAAACCGGGACAACAAAGAAAATAACACAGATACAATACTGCGCAAAGTACAAAAAAAAGCATTTTCTAAAACAAATTGCACATATTTCTGTAACGTAAACTACATTTCTATGCACTCCATTCTCATTAAAAATCTTGTGATTCTATCCTCGTTTTAATAATTAGCTATTGAATTGTTAAAATTGAATATAAATGATTAAATAAACAAATAATTGTTACTAATTACGTAATAACATAATAATAATCCCTAATTATCTTGTTTGATGTTGATCATGTTGTTATTGAGGTATTGTCTTCAGACTGGTCTGATGCAATCCTCCATGCTAACCTATCTTGCGCAAACCATTTCATTACCGCATACCTACCACATCCCACATTTTCCCTAACCTGCATAGCGAATTCCATTTTTGGCCTCCGTATTCTCATTTTACCCCACACACTTCCCTCTAATGCTCATTTTACAAAAACCTAGAGTCTGATAACGTGGCCTATTATTCTATCCCTTCACTTGGTCAACGTCCACAATATTGTTCGCTCTTACCCTATTCTGCTTAGTACTTCCTCGTTAGTGATTCTTTCCACCATCTGCCTTTCAGCATTCACCTATAGCAGCACATTTCAAAAGCTTCTATTCTTTTCCTTTCCGCAACTATTATCGTCAACGTTTTGTAACCATATAACGATTTCCTAATAGACACACTTATCTTACTCGTAGATAAATTCATCTTTTTCGCGAAAGCTTTCCTTACATATACTATCCTACTCTTTATGTCTACTATACTTCCACCATCCCTAATTATTACACTTCCCAAGTAGCAGAATTCCTTACCTTCCTTCAAAATATCCGTTTCCAATCTAACACCCTTTGGTATTCCACTCCTTCGAATACTACATTTCATTACATTAGTGTTCCCTTTATAAATCCTACTATTGAACTCTTTTTCAGGACCACGTTCATGCCATTCATTACGGTTACCAAATATTCTTCTTACTCCCCCAATACTACAATATCGTCGGCAAAGCGTAGGGTTTTTATTTCTTCTCCTTGCAGTATGATTCCTTTTCCATATTCCGTTTTATCTTTCTTCATCGCCTGTTCTATTTATAAGTTAAACAGCATGGGCAACAGACTGCATCCTTATCTTACACCTTTCTTGTTTTCTGCTCTCTTTTCTTGATCTTCGATTCCAATTACTGCTGAATGCCTTCTCTATAAGCCTTCTTTTTCGATATTTTATTCCTATGGCTATTATGGAAATATATATTATCAAGTATTATTTTTGTCCCTTCGACGTTTTCACACATTCTTGAAGTAATGGAAATAATTTTTTTAAATTTTTCCTGAATATGAATCTCATTCAAAGAGGGAAAACGTGAGGCCGTTTTATTAATAACCGAGTGTTGTGATTAGTTGAATTCTCATTTTTTTCTGAGAATACATAACTTCAATATTGTGTTTTACGGAAACGGGAAAAACGGGAAAAAATGTACCATATCCTATTGTAAAATTTTATTTTTGTGCTACTTACATCTTTATTAAATTTACAACTGATTATTTCGTTCCAGCTATTGGTATTTATTATTGCATAAAATATTTCACTAATTCAGGATCATATTTTTTAAAACAATATACGGTTTAGTAAAAACAGAAGATAGTAATATTCTTCTGAAATATCAATCCTTAAAAATTTCGTTGCGCCAAACGTTCAGGGAAATACTGACACCAATAGAAGGATATTAAAGTTTACGTAATTTGATACTTCTGGTACGTATATTACAGAAGGTTTTCTATCAATAATGCTAATGGAATGGGAGTTTACATTACAAATTACGTATTTTGACAAGAACCCCTTCATCTTGACCGAATGTTTCCTCTATTTTAGGCATATAAACCAGAGTTTATTTACATGTGAGGTTTTTAAACGTATAAAATACATTAATTAAAAGCGAGTTTGTATGTAGTATCTAAGTTTTATTATTTACAGTAATTGTGGGAAGATAAATCATAAGAATAGGAGAAGAAGTTGAGTAAGACTTATTAGTGGTAGAGAGATAGGATATAGGGGAATAGTGAGAAGCAGTGGGAGATTAAAGCCTTGTACCACCTCAGTTGCAACTCCGTTCTCAGTTTTAGCATTTCGGAGATGCTGAAACGAGGACGTCTTTGCCGCATCCTCATAAGGCTGGTCCGCCATGCGTGTTATTGGCCACGAATCCCTGACGCAGTGTTGCACACTATTAAATCCGCACTTGTGGCCAACGGACCGTCGAAAGAGGAAGCCGCAATGCCAACTCAGCGGTCGCACGACCTTATTAGCAATTAGGAACCACGACCGTTGCCTTCCCAAATTCCTCTCGTCTTTACGACACAGCATGAAACAGTGAAAACACTTTAAAATGACTTACCGAATTAAAACCGTAACGTAACAACGTGTCACAATTTGTAATCACTACTGTTGTTGTGACGCAGTATGTATGAAACTATTACTTTTACTTTAAGTGATGTTTTTTATCTGTACGATGACTCATATAACGTTCTAACTCGTTGAAAAAGTAGCGGAAATTCAAACACTAAACTAACAATCTATAGGTTTATTCAGGGAACGAGTACATATATATTATAACATTCTTAGGTCACAAAAAATATATTAGTGGTTAAATTTAACCAGTTTCAACAAAACGTTAGATTTTATAGGAATGCATTTCACTCGATAAAAAATAAATAAGTAATAAATAAAATAATATAGGGACCTATGTAGATATTTGATCAGTGTGGAACTGTGTATATATTAAGCAACACCCACTGCTTAAATAATATATAGAACAGGCGATGAAAAAGGTTAAAACGGAATATAGAACAGAAATCATACTGCAAGGAGAAGAAATAAAAACTTTACTCTTTGCCGACGATATTGTAGTACTAGGGGAATCAGAAGAAGACTTGGGAAACATAATAAATGACATGAACGTAGTCCTGAAGAAAGAGTTCAATATGAGAATTTAATGGAGGGAAAATCAAGGTAATGGAGTGTAGTATGGGAAACAGTGGAATAACAAAGGATGTTAGATTGGGAAGGAATATTTTGACGGAAGTTAAGGAATTCTGCTACTTGGGAAGCGTAATAACTGGGGATGGTAAAAGAATATTAGACATAAAGAGTAGAATAGCTCAGGAAAGGAAGGCTTTCGCGAAAAAGAGGGATTTAATTACGAGTAATATAAGCGTGAATATTAGAAAATCGTTGCTAAAAATGTTTGTATAGAGCGTGGCGTTATATGGGTGCGAAACGTGGACGATAGGAGTTGGCGAAAGGAAACGAATAGAAGCCACTGAAAAGTAGTGCTATAGGAAAATTCTGAAAATTAGATGGGTGGATAGAATCACAAACGAGGAAGTTCTAAACAGAATAGGGGAAAAGCGAGCAATATGGAGGACGTTGACTAAGAGAAGGGATAGATTAATAGGCCACGTTTTAAGTCTTATGAAATTATCATTAGAGGGAAGTGTGTGTGTGGGGGGGGGGACAGAAGAGGGAGGCCAAGGATCGAATACCCTAAGCAGATTAGGGAGGATGTGGGTTGTGCTAGTTATAAGAAAATGAAAATGCTTGCGCAAGATAGGTTAACATGGTGGGTTGCATCAGATCAATCTTAGAACCGAATACCACAACACACACAGTCAAAAATTAATAGGTCTCGTTATATATTATTTAATTTAGTTCTAATCACGTGCAACATTTAACGTAAGTATCTTTATTCTTTTTTATTTTACAAGTAATTAAATCGACAATCATTTTTACTAGCACTAATGAATTATTTTGATTATTTATGGTTCGGACGCCTTCGTTAGGCTATCCGTCATGTTTGAGATTTGAAATCGATTCCAACAGAAACTTTTTTGTTACATCCAAATGGTACATTTCTGCAGAAGGGTTCCGGGTTCTGTATCAAACCTTTACCAACTAATTACCCTATACAAATCCCAGAAGCCTGCTATATAAATTATGAAACTCGCTGTATAGTACGGTCAAAATAGACAAACAAATTTATTAACTATTATCAACTATTAGGCGTTTCCTATGATCATTGGCATACCTCAACTGTTACTTGAAAAGAATTTAACTAAATTAGACTTTTATCAAATACACACTAAACAATACTGAACCAAAGAAAATGTAGTGTCATAAATATGTAACGTGGGTTTCATCATTAAAATATGAGCTCCAAATTCAATTTAAATTATTTAACAGTCTATATTTGTAGACTATATAATTATACTTATTTAAATATAATTTTACAAATTTTTAATATTATCGATTCAAATTATCACGTACGTACTGAACTAAAATAATAGAAATGATTGGCGATTTAGTGTTTTAAAAAATGATAATTGCTAAACTCAAGATATTTATTAACTATCAAGGTCATCTTTGAGGAAAAAATCAAAGGATCATGGAATAGAGATCTCAAGTGTTACATTGAACCCGTAATCGAACGTTATGTTTTGATGTCTGCAACTTGGGTCTTGAGCAGGGATAACAGGCAATATCTGAGAACTCGGTTTGCGTCGGTGAGCAAGTGTTAATTTCATAAGGTGGAAAGCAGTGAATTTGGCACTGTCTTGGTCCTCGAAACCAGTTCTCCTTCTCCACGCCGATGAAAATATCTCAGCCGAGAATTTTGGTTAAGACGACAAACTTTCTGTTGGGCTTCTATTTTGCTTTCAATTATTTGCGGAAAGCCTAATCTCTTCTCACAGTGAATCTTCTGTTTCTTTCAGACAACTAATTAAACTATGAGTCTTAATATCCTCTTGCTTCACCTCTCTCACGGCTCCTTCATTTTTAAGTCTTGTAGCAAATTCTTCTACCTGTATATCAACCTTCCCGTGACTTCCTTCCAAGTCGAGTCGTGAACAACCGTTTACTTCTCTGTGCGACTTCCCAGCTCGTCTATCTTTCACTCCCAATATGGGTAAAACAACACGACAATCCTGTATAATCTTACAAGATCGCTATTTCCACGCGGGTGATGGGAATGGGTGATCCTGGGAAGTTACCACAGGTCGTCGTCCCCTGGTGGCTGACCGGCCTTAATCCTCTAACTTTGTTTCTAGGTACGAACCTAGGAGACTTTACGTCGCAAGACTAATCCTGGAAATTCCGCAGGCGCTCCGCCTGAATCTAATCATCATTTTACTAATTAGCGAAATATTATATATTAAACGGTGAATTATTACTCACTATAAATATTTATTGTAAATTTATTTGATTTCAAACGAAACATTTCAACCAAGTAGAATACCTGTGCTCAACAGATCTACAGGTTATTTTCTCTTCTTAATCACACTCGGTAAGTCTTTGGTGACAGTAAATACAACGGAAATATTAAATGGGTTTCGTTTATATTGGATGGTAAAGCGATAACACTGTGGACATTTTGGGATTGATATGATGAGAATACGAAATCAAATTATCTGATCATATATATTTAGAACGTATTTATAGTATTTCACAGGAGAGTAAAATGCAAACAGAGAGGGTTTCAAACTACATTTGTCAAGACAAGCTTATAAAAACAAAGCTGAGATTTTTTAATAATTATAATTTAATATAATTTTTGTCAATTGCATAAGTGATAAGTTTCCATAAACGTGGTTGTGTGTGTATTATAATTTTATGTTTGTTTAATTGTATGCCTTTTACATCATAATAAAAATTGCAGAGTTTTTAAAACATAATTTTGAAGATACAAGTTACCGGCCAAAGATTGTAGTAAGTGGTGACGTAACAGTCAAACATCTCGGTAATTACGAGTATTGAAATCATGATGAGCATCTACGAGTGGCAAATAAGAAGAGATTTACATACAGTGAAATCTTTCTTATTTTTTATCATATATATAATCATTCCCAGCACGCGTTAATACGAAGTTGAAAATCGGTTCATATTTTTCCCTCACCTAAATCCTGTTCTAGACGTTTTAATGAACCAAAGTTTTATTTCAAAATGGAGCTTCTGAATTTGTGTATGTTAATTTAATATATTAAGTAATTATTTTTTATTGAATTATTATTAGATCCAGTATACAGTATATGTACGGGGAGAAAAAGTAAATAAAACAACAGCAAGATAAATACGTAGGCTGTTGTCTCAAAGATAATACACTTTTGTCTTGTGTCGAGCGCTGGCGTCGAGAGCCCTCTCAAGTGTTTAAATAAAACACCATGTTGTTTGCGAGGACACCTAGGAATCACATGGACTCTAGGGTAACATTATGCACGGAAAGAGTCAAATATTTTCATTCTCTATGGAAAAGTATTTTACTTTTTTTCTGCCCCATTCTACTACCATCGTTCCCAACAACATTTTCTGTCACGTTCAAATGCATTGCGACGGGTGGGGACAAATTCAGGATTGTGAGGGGGAGTGGGGAGGTCAAGGGAGCGGGCGAAGGTAAAATGGGGTTGAAATTTATGCGGCGCGGCGACGACTAGTGTGGAAGGGGGGACCTGTGCACTTCCCTCAGAAAAAAATATATCTCAAGTTTATTCATTCAATGTACCTTTGACCTCGTGTAATGGAATTCTGTGCTACCTGAAATAAAAGTTGCTTGCAAATTTCTGCGGTGAGACACGCTGCACTAAACAAATTAAAGCAAGAAAGAAAATTACGCCCATCGGTTTGTTTCTCCTCTGTAGTTTTATCACCGCTGAAGGGTATTTTCTCCTAAAAGCTTAGCTTTCATGCAAAATAGTATGGCGGTATTTCTTCCATAATTGGAAAAAATATAACTGTTAATACCAATTTATCAATAGTATGTTTGTTAATAAAAATTTATGAATAAAATTTAAAATTGCTAATTTATTAAAACACTTATGTACCAAAAAATTTACAAACATTGTCTGATGTCTCGAAATTCAACGTAGCGCTTTATTAAATCTTAAGACTTTGAATTTTGTAATAAATTATCTAACTCATGTAATAAGACGGTATTGCTAAGTATATATATATATATATGTATATTTAAGAATGTTATCTAATATTATCTGTGTTATGGTTTTCCAATATTTTACTTGTATGCGTTAATGAGGAAAATTTTGGTTACAATATATCACGCTTTTGATTTCATACGAAAGCATTCTTTTGAAGTAAAAGAAAACATTTCTTCTAAAATTCATACGGTTGTAAGAGAAATAATAATTTATAACAATCACCCATAACTAAATTTGTTAGTTTCTTCTTTCTTGGAAACGTTCAACTTTTTATTTACCTTTATATTTTATATTTTTAATTAATTATTGAAAGAATTTTGTATACATATATATATACATATATATAAGATCCTTCCGTAAAATCATAATCTAGGCGTGATAATAAGAAACAGCTACTGGGTGCGTAGATAATGCAAATCGCATGTGCTACGGCACTTGTTTCGGTACTTGAATTGATGGAAATTGTGAAAATTTTCTGCCAATTCGCTCTTGGGAAAGGGAGGAGAAAATCTGAAACCTGCCGAGTTGACATGGAGAGATCTTCTGAGGCAGTGAAGTCATTATACTGCGGTCCGCTGTTGAGAACTGGATGAAGCACTTGAGACGTCGGTAGTTGTAGATTTTAACCCTTGGCGCAGTCAACCCGAATCGACTTCAAGTTATTCCAAATCGTCAACCAGAAGCAAAAAAATACAAAACGCCACTAGAGGATGCAGTTTCAGTACACTACGGTATCGTTGATATCGAATTTATGAATTCATATTGTCAAACCTATTTGCCATTCAAAGCTTTGCTCATGTTGGTTCACCTCACAGGTAACCTAATTTTAATGAGTTTAATCAGTTTATAAATTTACTATTGCTGTACCTTTTTATGTAAATTCATTTTTTTCCTTCTTGGTTTTACGAGATTCATTTATTAAATTTTGTTCTTATGAAATAAATGTCTACTTTAATTTTAAATTCATTTGTTATTACTATTTGTTTATACTTTAAAAGTATATTTTTTCACAGTAAGTGAACATAATAATTTTAATTTACAATAAAGCAAGTAAAACCTTTCAAATTTCACATTTTTACCCAACTGTGGAACTTAACTATTGATTAATAATATTAAATTACATTCTTATGTAACTAAATTATAAAGATGGAAAATAATGTTTCTACACGCTATTCAATCTTGTACATATATTAATTATTTGTTTAATTTTTGGATCTGTATATTTAATTTCCTGGTTTACGCAAATGTCTGCCATATTATATATATTTGAACAGCGGGATTACATTAATTTTAAGCATATAACGGTTGAAAATTCATGAAAGCAGTTTCATTCATTCATATCGTAATTTAGAGTTTGGTAACTTTCCGCTAATTTGTGTGACGTTCATACACCAGATAAATAAAGCATTAATTAAACATTTGCCACGTAATGGCGTATATATATATATATATATATATATGTGTGTGTGTGTGTGTGTGTGTGTAATAAATGCCTGTAACATCTAAATTTACGACACGTTCAAGAAACAAAATTAATTAAACGAAAGTATCTAGAATATAATAAAAGTAAATTCTCATACATTATTAAAATTATTTCTCTCTAAGTCCATAGAAATAACGAATTCATCTCTTACCTGATATCCCATCATAAGTCCACCATTCTTCCCAGCTCACGCCAGAAGTAACTGTAAAAGAAAGAATTCATTTTACAGTTTTTACAAGCTCATTATTTAACGTAAAATATTTTATTATAAATAAGTATACAATTCAGTCTAATTTAGTTAATGGAACTGGTCTAAAAACTTTTTAATATAACTTTTTATAGTGAATCTTATGTAAACCAAATTATTTATTATGCAACATTATTATTAATTTGGCATGTCACATGGAACATTACGGGAATAGTGTAGGTATATCCCTGTCACATATTGTTCATCTTGAACACATTACAATAATTTAATTGATGGATTATGTTATTCTTTTATATGTTCATACTTGTAATCTACGCATTTGAGTATTGACAATTACTTCAAATTACCTTTTGAACTGCCAAAGTTTCCTTTTGTAAAAAGCAGGAGCATAGTATGTGAACGGTTTTAATGCAACACTTTACGTTGGCGAACTACTACTACTACTACAGCTCCTACATTCCACAAATTCCTGACTCAAAAGTAATGCGGACGGGCTTTAGATGAATGTTAAGGCGCTGCGCTGCGTCTTCCCTCAGCGCTTTGGAGGGAGTTGACTGAGTGGGTGTTGCCCACTGACGTTTACTACGAGTTATATCGCATTTGTGACGCCCTTGGGAGGTATATAATCAGGACATGACGAAAATATATCGTCCTTTGTAACAGAAACAAACTGCAAAGTGCAGAGCATAGATTTTATTCCGAAGAAGAGACCATAACAATGTTTCAATATAAGCCGTGCTTCCACGTAGTTAATTCGTCGGTGAAAGATTAGATCGCAATCATAATTTTGCTAACTATAATTTTTCTTAGAAATAATTTCGAGTTAGTCTAGTACACTAGAAGACATAGTTCGACTTTTGAATAAATTGTTAGCTGATTACATGTATCATATAATTCACTGCGTTTCGGATTGATAAATAGGCATAGAATGGAATATAATTTATTTTATTATCAAAATATCTTTCTTTAGATAGCGAAGGCTATTTTTTTGTTAACAGGCTACAAGAGGGTGATCCTAAAACAGGCAACTCCCCTTTAATAGCATAGGAAGGGAATTGAAAAAGGGAAATGCGGAAAGTTGAGCCAGATAGCTAAGGGTTGACTAGTTTAAGCATCTTATCCGGAGTTTCACCTAAAGAGATGCAATGGAAACCCCATAAAACCTGCATCAGGAAGGTCGAGCATTGGCTACTATTCTCACGACTTTCCGAATGACGGGAAGCGAGTCTACTGTGCGTTCGCGGTGCACTAGGTTCAGGAGGCACTTAGCCGACTGATCCAATTGGATCAGCGAACAACTCTTACCGTATGCCGAAGTTCTTCGACCCCCGTACATACACCTCCTAAAATAGGTGGAGGTGCCTCGGCATGCGAGAACTTTGATAAAACCAGAGAGAGTGTGAGGCATTCCCGACCGTGTCAGGTGAGCGCCGCAGTCAATCTGGGGAAGAATTGCCTGCGAGAGAAAACTCCCACAGATTCTCTCTTTTTTTGGAAGTGGAGGGGGGTTTGCAGGCTACATGAGGGTGATCGTTAAACACAACTCCCCTATAATAGCATAGGAGGGGAATTGAAAAGGGGGGATGCGGAAGGTAGAGCAAGGTAGCCAAGGGTTGTCGAGGGCCCACGAGCTATAGTTTAAGGATCCAGAAGCAGATCTATTAAAGGCTGCGCATTACCTTCGAAATGTTTTTCTTTTTAAGTGAACTAAATTTCTTCGAATGGTTAAGAATGCTGCTACATTTACAGACAAATTCACGACGTGAATATGAAATGCTACAGTTTAAGAAATTATCAGGCTAATAGGATATTAAAACTATTTAGAATCCATACCAAAATTAATTTATAAATTTTAGAATTAGCGTATACTGATCTCAATTAACATGCTGAATTGTTAATAATTGCTGAATGTTCTAACATCACTGGATAATTGTAAGTTAGTAATTAAATATTATATTAATTGAGAGTTTCCTTCAACAATCACCCCATTAAGTAGAACATCCATGTGAAGGAAAAGCGTACTAAATTAACAGAAAACCGAAAAGTAGTAATGGTGCTCTGTTATCCAGCAGGTCAATTGTTAACTACAACAAATAAATTTCTGCAATAATCTACAACGTAGTTACCAGGTGACTGATAAGTCAAGAAAATGTCGCTTTCAGTACACCGCAGAGCCTGGTTGATGTTGACTTATCAGGATTTAAAAATGCAGCAAATTCCTACCTTTTCGTGCTTTCATTCGTTTAAATGTTAACCAGACCCCTGTTCGAGAAGTCAGGGATTATTTCTTAAATAATACAACGACAAAACCTGTGTTATTTAAAAAGGATCATATTACAAATTACGTTGCCAAACAATGTTTCGAATATGGTTTCAATTTTTAAATAGTGTCAGTTTTAAAAATATTCAGCCATATTAAAAGACTATATTGATGATGAATATTTAGGAACAATTTTCATATTTGGACCTATAAACTCAAAGCGATCATTTTCATCTATCCGAAAATCCATCGACAATAATGTCTAACGTGATAAAAGTTTTCCTTGCTTGGTTATTAATTAATATTTAACACTAATCTATTAATGATAAACAAATTTTCATCCAGCCTTTGTCCATCGGAGAAAGTCTAGACAAGAAAAAGTATATATCCGAAATGAAGTGCTATTGATGAAACTTAAAAGTAATTACAAGTAGATGAATTGTAGAGGAAAATTGAAAACCTGGACTCTGCAAGAATTTGCGGCGTTGTCAGAAACTCTTGATAAATGGGAGGTAAAATAAGTTATTTTGGAACATTTCCTTAACATCCATCAAATTTTTTTCCGAAAAAAGAAACTAATGCAAATACTAGAAAATTAAGATATTGGAACTATAAAAAATATCCAAATTCAATCTATATTATGCAGAATAAGGAAATTCTGTAACTGAAGTCAGGATTTAGAGTCATGTCGATAATTAGGTATCAAGGCGGACAAGCATCGCCTTGCTCTCCACCAGAAAAATATTCACAATACCGGAATAATTTTATACAACAGCCTTCCTCCAGAAGTTAAAAACAATAACTACAAAAGTTTCGTGAAGCAGAGTAAAACTATTCTATTAAATGGCGCGTTTTACTCGGCACGCGATTTTCTTAATCGTCCCTCTAGTATTTTAAATCAAGGTTCCTGCAGAAGTGTTGAATGAGCTGCCTTGTAAAATAACACATCACATGTCTTTAAAATTTCTGTACAGTTTTTTCCGC
The DNA here is from genome assembly GCA_034510155.1 of Eucriotettix oculatus. Lineage (NCBI taxonomy): Eukaryota > Metazoa > Arthropoda > Insecta > Orthoptera > Tetrigidae > Eucriotettix > Eucriotettix oculatus. Next base: position 187,864,869 of record CM067376.1, read on the forward strand.
TCCTTTCTTTGTTTGTTTCATGTATTGCTTGGAGCTACTACAGAAGGACAGTTTCTTGGTAGTGGAGCTCCAAGTAGTCAAAACTCCATTGCGTGTTTCTCAGCGTGTGTTTGTGATCTCTTGTGTGCATGTAGTGTTTTTAATTCCTTTAGACTATATGCATTTTCTTTTATTAATTTATATTAAGATTATTTGTAATTAATTATGTACTTTATTTTGTTCGTTGTTTGTAATGTATGAATTTACTTCATTCCGTTGGGAATATGTAATAAGGCATATGATTTCTTCAGTAAAGCAGTGATTGTATTATTTTACACGCGTTTATATGTTATATTGATGTTGTGTGTAGGAATAGTAATAAAATTTATTATCATGTTACAAGGATACAAATGGCGATTAAAGTGTTTTGGTCTGCATGAAAAATAACTTTTTTAATGATTATGAAATATATCAAAATGTGATAAGGGTAAAAATCAGTCTAAATTTAAACAATCATTAATTAAGTATTTTACATCCCAGCAGCTTTCGATGCTTAATTTTATTAAAAGACAAAATATTAAATAATTCAAAATTTTCATCCAATACTCAATAATTACTCTGGTTGAAATTCCATATTGGCGCCAATCAGGCATCGATAACACGCCAGCCAATACGGCGATCAGGCGGGAATGAGCGACCCGGGTGAGTTCCGGGGATTAGAAGACATTATTTGTCCCGGGAGTTAAACTCCTCGGGAATTTCTAAGGACGTTTCCCCCTCCGCGAAATCAGATGACCACTGCGGTCCAGATACCGGTGCCGACGAAAGAAGCTGACGATTCTTAACACGGAAAATCAGGTGTGTCATTGCCAATGTATCAAAATTGCGTATGAATACTTTTGCACAAGAGTGTCCACATAAACGATCCTATAAATAGAACGAGTCTCTTGTTAAATGATAATTTGACCTTGGCGTGGATTTTAATGGACCCTAAATCTTTTATTTATTGTAATTTGTTTTACGAAATTAGTTACAATCTAAATAAAAAGCGCATTTCTTCCAGGTTCCATTATAATACATTCAATTCTGTTAACAAGAATGTGTCTAACATATATTTTACACGTAGTCACTCCTCCTATTTATGAAACTGGTTCTCACAAAACGTACGGAAAACGTCATTAATTACTGTCTGAACTATTTATTATTAGATGCTAAATTTTTCCATATTTTTTTTGTCCATTACTTTGATGAATACGGCTTGTTAACAAAAGCTTTTTTTAGTACAAATTTTTACTATGTTAATAAATTTTTATTAATGGTTGAGAAAATTTGAGACTGTTTTTAAACCAATAGGTACTTATTACATTATAAAATATTATGTTGTAGGATGAAGTTACGGAAAGTACCGTTGTAGAGCGAGCAGCTGGATAAGTTAACAGCTAACATCTACTAACCTAGAAACCTTAAACGAAGCAAAGATGGGTTGTTCTTCACTAAAATACATTTTAATGAGCTTCTTAGAAGTTTTAATCGTAAATTCATGTAAATGTACTATCATGACACTTCACCAGTCACTGTCACTATTTAGGCATCTCATAAAGCAAACTCATGCTTTTTTATTTTGAATGAGTATTTGAAATTCAGGACTGTAAATGTAACAAATTCAACAGAAGTTGTCACATTTTGGATAGAGAAAGGAAACAAATGATATATTATGATCTAAATATACAGGGGACGTAGACAGGACTGCTCCAACGTCAGATAACGAATTAGAAATAAATTTTGTAATAATTTTTATGAAATAAATTATTTTATAAATTATTATGATGTAAATAATAAAATACAATTTTGAGATAGCGATTGATATCCAAACTATAATTTAATTATTTATTACACCGCATCCATTACAGTTTCTGTTTAGCAGAAAGACAGAGTGAAAAGTTATTCCAAACAGGATTCCCTCGTCCAGTTCTTGTTCACGTCCTGTTTTCTTTTTTATAAAACCCTCTGAATGAATTCGGCTCAACACGCGCTTTACAGTGCCACCTCGCTTAATCACACAAAAATGGCACACCATTAAACTTTCAGGAACGTCAACTCGTAACCACGCAACCATTCTATTTTTCACGTTCACTTACATTAACTGCTCACTTTACACAAGTCACCCGTGTAAACCTCGCGCACTCGTTGGAGTTCCGCCCAACCCAGCTACTCTACATAATCGAGTCATTTTCCCTCTAAGACCAGATGTCGCTTCGTGGTAATTAATTAACGCTGCTTTGCGCCGACTGCCTCACACCCCAAGGCTGCGAAGGCCAGCTGCAGATGCTGCGTCCACAGAGCGGCGGCTCTCTCAGATAAACGATTCTTCGTAAAAGGAACCCATCGCCCTAACATATACACAATTGTTTACTACACATTTAACAATATTTTTTCTATTAATTCTTTTTAAAATGATATTTCTGTCGACACGACTTTAAATTCTCTGTCTTTCGCGTTTACAATTTTCTCAACACTTCCTTGGATAATATTAACCTTATTATGCCATGTAATGTTGAAAGTTTTTAAATTAAAAATTCCCTTCCATAAGTATAGGTTCAAGGACTTTTATTCTTATTTTCAGACTTCTGTGTTACAAATGGCGCGTGAAACCAGGCAAGACGTCGCGTGTGGGCCGCAATCAGGATTTCTCGTCGTAGTCAAAATTTATTTGAATCTGCCTTCTTGTGCAGGTGAAATATTGAAACAACTAACTGTGACAGTAAAAGGGCATTTGGCTGACACAAAATATTTTCCTCCGTTTCTTTTCTGTAAAAAATATTTCCTCTAATTATTCATCCAGAATAAAGATCTCTATTTGCATATAGAGACTCCTTTAGAAATATTTCGGGTAAGACAATTTAAAGTTTTTGTTTTCACTTAATTGCAAGTTCATGAAGTTGTTTCAGAAATTATCTGATATATTTCGTTGTATTTTAAGTTGGCACTGGTCTTTAAATATGTCAGGTCAAACCCAACTACCTTATTTGCCAATGTAACGTCTATATAAGCAATATATATATATATATATATATATATATTGAATATATGCCTCAAAAATATCCTTGCAGTACACCATAAAGACAGCTAAAAATTTACAATGTAACAGTCAACGACTAATATAATGTTACACTATGTTCGTTATAAGATTGCGGATCTCACCGAAACGTATTAACTATTACAATACACTATCCATTGACTCAGCATAAGGCCACTGGTTTTCAATTTTTTTCTAACGGCTTTGAGTTCCTTCAACCTTAGAGTTATTAACGGCCATGTACATCATAAATTACAGGAACAAAAATAACCACAGAAACCTTTTTCTCTTATTTATATTGATTGGAAGAGGTTCTTTCATCAGGAATATCATAGACTAAAGATGACTGTAGTTGACTTTGTAGAGACCCACTTTGGTGAACGATGTAGATTTTACTTCTAACTTACAAACAGTCACTGACATTTACTAGCCAACTCATATCCTCCTCCTTTCGTTTTATAATTATCTCTAGGAGAATGATTGAATTTCCTAGTATTCAACTATGAAAAAGAGAATAAATATTGTCCTAATGTTAAATTCACAGCTTCGTTTCAGATAACATCGACCCTTCAAACATTTTTATGTCAATATTATTCAGAGATCATCCAATGTATTTTATTTAAATATTAATATTGTAAAGATTTCTTAGATTCCCGTTATGCCCGTTGTCTAATCTACGAACTATCTCGTGCTGACTGTGATGCCATTTACGTATGAAATACTAAAGGTATTTTAATAATTCTTCATAAAGGACATGGAGTAACATTAGAGTTTTGTGTGTAAGAGAGTGTGTCATCACTAGTCATTATCAATCTTGGGATATAAGCTTTGATTGGGATTGGGAAATGACAATTTTGGGTATAGAACACAAGTACCATGCAAGGGTTCTTGCGGAAATTATTTTATACACTTGAACAACACTACCTTAAATATTAACAGTGATAAAACCTTTCAACGATATATTTACGACGCTATTTTTATCCTATTAATTGTTTTCTAAATACTTAATCTCTCAATACTTTTAATATGTTAGTTTTTATTTTCAGTACATCTTATGAGACCGTAATGTCAGAAGAAACGTTGTGTGATGTATAATTACTTTAGTAACCGCTGTCTGTTACTAGACCATAAATGAAATACTTTTATCTGTTATTCCGAAATTATATATCCACTCAAAAATCTACAGTTTAAATTTTCGTTTATTTGCTGCTATTGTATAATGATTGACAAGAGGTAAACACTTAACACAAGATACAACTTATAGTGTACATGGGAAGCTTGTAAATAAGCCTCTCTCTTTCGTTTGATTTATCGCACTATTAATCTCAGAATATGAATATCAGTTTCTTAATTCCATTAAATTATCAGTACGTACAACAAAATTAAGAATTATTCGTCAGGGTTCTGAGACTTCTGTAAGATAAAAACAAGAAAGGTTTTGTGTTGTCCATATTTTACAAGAACTGTATTGAAATAACGATTGCTATTTGATTACACGTAAATGCATTAGTTTATACTATTTATTTTATTGGTCTGTTGGTTCACGTAATCCAGTTTAACTCTGTTTAAGCCAAGAAAGGAATGAAGAAAGAATTCATAATCGGAACCAGTGTAAGAGGAGCTGAAGGGGTAGAGTATTTCATAATTCAAAGCACGACTGCTACTGGTAGGGGAGGAGACGGCGACGCTTAAGCCAATAAAGCAATGCAGCAGTGAATGAGATTCTCTGCAATTAGGGAAAGCTATTTCGTAAGCAAGCTTAGTAAAGACTTTAATGTTGGAGTGGTGTGGCCGGTTCAGCCGGCAAGAGTTACTGCCGTAGACCGCAGAATCCACAATGTACACCAGCCATCGTTTTTCAAGCTACGAGTCAATGCTGAATGTGGAACACTCGTTCCAACATTTATTGGCTTTTATTAAACCAAAATGTTTTTTATAGATTGAAGAAATAACATTTGTTTATCGCTAGGGTTTATTAAGCCATTAAATTTAGTAATGAGTCAAATTGTAAGGCAGAAATGGAATTTGGAACACTGAGCACATCGTTGAACCGTTCCTCAAAGAGGATTTCTACAAGTCAAAAACAGCCATCTTCAGTCCATTATCCTTCCTGATGAAAAGAACCTCTTCGAATCAATATAAAGAAGAGAAAAAGTTTTTTTTGTTATTATTGTTCAAGTAAAACATGCTGCACGTAGTGGTTGAAGCGACTCGAAACCTTTAATAAAAATATTTCAATTTCAATGTATTCTTCTTCTTGGGGTTCAACAATTCCGAAAACTTCCAAATATGGAAATAAAATAAAAATGTGTTATGTACTTATTTGAGGAATATTTGATCATAGGATTAGTATTGTAAAATATTTTTTTGTAATAATACGCGTAAATCGAGGGATTGTATCGCGACAAATAAAGCTTCGTGCGTGGGAGTATTTTAAAAGGAAAAATTCCAGAATGCGCACATTATTATTTCATTTGATCGGACATTGGCAGTGTTTTCTCTACAAATATAACAAAACGTATTGTTGACCTTAGCGAAGCAAGCTAAACAAAAAATAAGATTAACTTAATTTTTATAGCACACACACTTACATAATCATTTTTAGCTTTATATATTAATAATGTTTGATGGCAATTATCGGAAGGTGTTCTGAACAATTTGGTTATAATAATTTGGGTGTTTGGCTATCACAAAAAACACCTGACGGGAGACGGAACGAAAAACATGGGTTTTAATATTACTCTTGATTGCGGAAATTTTATTTGGAAAGCAGATGTTGAGCTTTCCGACTATTGTTAGGGATAAAATTAAAGGGGTAGGCACATAATGCAGATCTAAAGAAAATAAATGGAAGTCTTCTATAAGATTTTTAAATAAGGGTGGGTCGACGTTGAAATGGTATTAAACAAGCTGTGCGTAAGATTTTAACGAAATTCGTTTGTTATTTTAGAGACCCATGTATGTTTTATTCCATTTCTACATCAACCCAACCTTATTCAAAACTCCTATATAGGCATTCATATGAAGCAGTGATAAAGACAGTAAAGAGGCTTACCGAAAATTACACGTAAAAGATATGCATATATATAGATTAAAATTATGATAAGTGAGGGAAATAAGTTGAAACCTGTCGATGCCATTGAATTTTGTCTCAATTTATCATTCTTCTTGGGGTTCAAGAATTCAAAAAACTTTCAAATAAAGGAATAAATGTGTTTAATAAATAAACAAAAATGTGTTATGTACATATTTGAGGAATATTAGATCATAAGTTTGGATAGTTGAAAATTAGTTATTTAGGGACCAAAAGGATAGTTATTAATAAGAAATAGTAGTAGGAAGTAGTAACAGTAGAGGCACTAGCTAAAGTAGACAGACATTGAAATGTGGAAGTTATTACATGAAATCAGTATGGTTAAATACAACTTTGTAAGACAAAAAGGTAGTATTAAATTTTAATATAACGTTAATAATTTTAAAAAAGTTATTTATATATTAGTTTAATAATATTGCGTAAAAGATACTAAATACTGAATTAAATATTTTCTTTCTTAATACTTTGTTTCGATACATCTTATATTTTTAGAAGAAAGTATTAACTTTGTACTTTGTTACTTAAAAGATCTTTTACGTAAGACATACGAATTGGATTGAGTCACATTATTTAATTTTAATTTCCTGACATTTTTGAAACCTAGATTTTTATCCTTGTATAGTCTGACTTTCAAATTATAAATAATTTTTAAGTATTCCACAATTAAGTATTTCACATACGTACTAGATTGTCTAAATTTTCTGAACAAATTTCATTGTAATAAAACATAATTATGCAGTATATTCTATATTATAAAATGGAATACTGTTAACAGATTCAACACGACACCTCATCTGTGATGATTTTATATACATATATAGTGCATAATTAATCCATATAACTGTATTTGGTAATTTATTTGTTAAATTGTCAAAGTAATACAGGATGTTCAATATTATTTTCCTATTGTTTTCGATTTTTTATGGGTACGATTGAACTTCTAAAAGAATTTCGGTTTTTGATTAAAGTAGTTCTTTGACACGACGTCTAATTTTTGTAAAAGCAGTAAAATTAATATTATTATTTGTGATAGAAGTTATAAGAGTTAGAAATTTAGTGGAAAACTGTGATATGGTTTATCAACGTTACGTTCACCAAATACAAATTTTTGAATAATTAAATTATTTAATTATTCAATTAGCTGTTGTTATATTGTGTTACGGTGTACATTTGTTTGATGTCAAGTGAACAACATCAAGGTTCATCTAAACTTCGTGAATAATACAGTCTCACGCAATCTATGGAGGGCATTCGTTGGCAGTGGGGTTCACCTTGCTTTTTTATTTAGGCCGACGTCTGCAAAGAATTTCAACTTAGCCTTCTCTTCCCCGTCTTGATCGATGTAAATTGTTTGTGTTCAGACCCCTGAGAAATAGGTGGTGTTGTGAGTTCTCCAAGCCTAAAGTCAGCCCACACGCCCGCTCGACCCAGGAAAAATTACTTCTTGCGAGAAGAGGTCTGCGAGGTCCAAAAATTAAACTCATTTATAATTTATCGAGCACAACAGAGATGGGAGCGAGGGGGAATGTGCACCAGACAGCAACTACGTACGTACAGTGAACGCAGGCTCGAAACAATTACTTTGCACAGATTGAATATTTTTTCCAACGAATAATGAAAATTAATGTGAGAAAAAAGTTCATCAAAAGAAATATGTAACTGTAAAATTTTGTATAAACACATATACATTCAAGGATTTAAGTTTTATTAAATTTAATCTAAATAGGTAGAAATAATTTATAAAGCATTATATTACAACCTTAGAAATTATACATTACTAGATTATGAATATCAAATCAAAAGTTTAGACACGTCATGGCGAATTTTCGAGTCAGGAATAATGAATGTTAATTTATGAATATTTTATATTTACTTGTAGTACGAGTCCCAACCCAGTCGAGAAGCACCTGTTGGAATTCTCTACAAATAACAAACGTAATACAACAGCTACAAGATCAGTACTTTGCTGATTCGTGAACGAATGTGCATTACAAATTCCACTGAAGTAATGATTGTGTCAACTTGGTTAGACCAAGGTTTCCAAACATTTTTATACCCTACAGTGAATTCTAAAATATCGGAACGGCGGCAAACGCCACCTAGATTTTTTAATACATTTACAATTTAAAGAAGCGTAAAAATATATTATTTTTTTTAAATTTTTATTTTGTAATTCCACATTAGCAAGGAATACGAGAAAGAGTAAAATGAAAAACTGAATTATTTGTAAAAAATTTCATTCATTGTGCACCCATGTATCATTTTTCGATACAGTATCCTCCACGCTCAATGCATGTCTGCAAATGTTTCCAAGTACCTAAATTCCTATGGGTAAATTCTTTTTGGAGATGCTGTAAACATTCAGGCACCGGGAAAAGGTCGGACGAGTATGGTCGATAAGGCAAACACTCAAACTGCAATTGTTGCAACCGGTGCACGAGCCGCAGTGGTCCGTGCATTGTCATGTTGCAGAAGAACACCTGTTAATAGCAATTCACGTCGTTTTGTTCTTATGACACGCCGAAGATAATTTGTTAGGAGTGTGCGTATTTGTTCTTGGAAACAATGGTTCCTAGCGCCGTGTAGTGCTCCAAGATGACGCTTACTTCCCCGCAAAAGAGGGTTATCATAACCTTCACCGTTAAAGGCCTCACATCATTTGCTAACTTCCTCCAACATTAATTTATTTGCTGCTTCGACAAACAGGCATCCTCATTTTGGACTTTCCGTTTCTGGTGAACGTCGTTCGTGAGGCACTCATATTTATATTGTTCTTGTGCTCCTGTTTGTGCTCTGTAATGTGATACACCCCACGAAATATCCGGCACATTTAAAACACGCGCATCAACACTGGTGCTTACTATCAATTTTAAATTAATCTTTAAATATTTTCATTGGACTCAACGTCGTATAAACAAATTTATTTTATTTTCATTTATAAACCTTATTTTATTTACTTATTAATTATACAGGGTTTCTTTATAAGGGCAAGTCGATGTTGAAATATTGAAATGGAATAAAAAGCTTCGTGTCAGTTATTAAAGAAAATCTTTGTTTATTTGAAAGGCCCATGTATGTCCTTTCAAAAATTAATAATTTTACTAATATACACACAGCTTGTTTTATTCCATTTCAACATCGAATTTGTATTTAAAGTTATAATATTAAAAAGAGCTTAACCTCAATTACCTTGAGAATATGCAACGGTTCTAATACTTATTCTATTTTCTAATACTTATTCTATTTTCATGATCTATACTTAATCATACCCTAACATTTGTTTAGGTCCTCTTCGGTGTTCTTTGAATTCCTTATTATTTCTGCGCAAGATAGGTTAACATGGAGGGTTGCATCAGAACAGTCTTAGGACTGAATACCGCAACAACAACATTATTTCTGTTTCGTTTGTTACAGTAGACTGCTCAATCTAAATTAATATAACATTGAATAGAAAATTACGGACGAATCTTAACATACAAGTAAAAAAATTAAAGCATAGCAAAATTTTCACTGCTTTCCTCATTACTTATGTATTATTATACGTTCAATTTCAATTGAACGTGCTCATATTTTCCCTCGCGTAAAAATATGGATTTGTGCATTCTGTAAGATCGGATCCACAGATTCATCATATGTTGCACAGTTTTAACAAAACATCGTTCATTGTTTTCAATTCCACTCTATCTGACGTAATTATGGCCAGTAAATTGCAGTCATGTTGAGCATGATGGGCCATAATTCCCTAAACGTTCAAAATATTTCTATGTAACTTGGTAGGGTTCTTTAAGGCGAAATATATACTGTGTTCCCAAATGGTTGTTATGGCGTAGAAATATAAAGATACGATATTCTTAGAATGTCATTTCATTATAATTTCTGCTTCAAACACCAGTATATACTCAAAAACCTATATTGAGATCCATAACAATATTCAATTATGAATATGTACTGAAAAAATAGTGATAAATTTATATGTTGACTTATTGGCATTCTTTTTATTTATTGTAAATTCTTAAGTCAGAAAACTATATTGTAATATTTTAAATAAATCTTCATGAATTGAGCAAATTCATTTAGTCGGTCTCCTTTCCAATATGTTGCTGTTGTTTGGAATTCAAAATTTCCGGAACACCTTGTATCAAGTGAACGTTACGATATAGAAAAATTTTTACTTACGGAGAGACGAAGTGAAAAAGTTCTGATCATATTCAACAAACAACCGACTTATTTATAAAATTTAACTCTAAATTTACTGTTCGATTGATGAGTATCAATAATACATAAGAGAAGAAACACTAGGAAAGCATACGTATTTGTCGCTTATAGCATTTAAATTCCCATTGATTATAATGAAATCTAAAACGGAAAATGATGTGAATAATTCTGTACTTACATATTGATGATTTTCAAATAAATTATGTTTAATGACTCTTAAAGGAAGATAATTTGATTATGTTTGACTTTATGAAATCCACCAAAGTGAAGGTAATAAAATAACAGAATGACAATTTCAATCTTCCGATTCAGATATATACAACTTTAGATTTGAGTTTGTACTATTTTCTATCCATCTCAATTGTCTGTTGACTATTATGATCTCTGTTCACGTAAGCGGGATATTTGCACAACATACCAAGGAGAACCGTATTTTTTGGTGTGCAAAGGAATTAACTCGTAAAACTTCAATTACATGTTGTAGCCAGATTATTTAAGGAAAGTTATTATCGAGTAATAATAGACGGGTGGTTTTTCACTTTCAGTAAGGTGCAATTAATTTAGTAATTATCTAATATGACCATACGGATCTACAAACACCACGATAATTGTGTGTAGATAACTGATGAAATTTTATGCCGTACAGTAGGATGTAACTCGGTATGAGCTTAAAAACAAAAATTATGAAAGAGATAAACCGATAAATATGATTTGACATAGATTGAAAGCCCTTGATTGGAACGCTAAGCAATTAACTGTTGTACCTGAAATTAATTTATTTTAGTATTGTAATCAACAAAAATAACTACAGTCAACTGGTCTAATGGATAAATAACGTATTCATTAGGAGATTGATGTTAGATCTATTTCCTTAATTTTGGTGATGACGACTATTTTTGTTTGGCCTATGTATAGAGATTTTTCCGAATTTATTAAATTAAATGTAATACTAATTCACATAATATCAAAAATCACATTGATTTGTTTACCAGTATTGGTCCACGTATTGTAATGTTCAAAATTTATCTTTATTCCATAATTTTTCTTGTTCTTTAACTGTACTCTTATGCCTTTCAGTTTTAATATATTTATGAGCGTACACATCCGTTTCGAAAAATGTTTTATTAAATTAAATTGATTTTTAAAATTTTATTGTCTGTTTTTGGCCATTAATATGTAATTATTAACTGACAGACGAAAGTGATCATCAGTCTGCTGTAATTAACTACAGCGAAATATACACAGAATTTTCAAATGGCAATACCTGTTTAAGGAGAGACTCGTATAGAATGAAAAGTTTGTATCTCTGCGGTGCTCGTGGCGGATACTGAAAGGTTTCCCTATTTCGGGCGCTCTGGTGGAAAAGAATTGAAGCCTTCGAGCATCTATTGCGGCGTGGAAGAAGAATGGTTTACATAATACAGAAGGGCGTTAAATGTTCGAGGTTGCAGCACGGCTCGACCCACTTAGGCCTCGGCTACTGATATACGATTGTTGCAACGTGTGAAATATTCACACACTCGCTCCTACGGCCGGGGCGCGACCTCTAACCGCGGGCTAGGAAACGTTACTACAGCTTCTCTTACAACTACTTCAACACGAAGCTTTAATAAATCGGCGAAGTTTGCAAGGAAACATAATCTGTATTTTAACAATATTCTATAGAGAATTATATACTTCACTAATTACGCTTGCATACAATAAAACGAACACTATAAGGTAAGTATAAAATTAAACTCCGATATTAGCTTGTTGAACAGTATCAGAGATGCAATAAGTGAGATTCCTGTATGCTGCTGAAGTACTGAAATAAAAAGAAAGTTGGTTTATAATTAATTATTATTTAAGTAATGTTATTTAATTAAGTCATGCCCAGCGTTAGTGAAAGAAAAATTTAATAAAATATAATAATTAATTTAATAAATTATTATGATTAATTATACGAAATTTATTAAGCTCCAGAGTTGGACGTCAATTGTTATAATCAGCGTGTCAATTATTGATCAAAAGGATAAATTTATCAAGAGTTCAAAGAGAAATGAAAATTTTAATTAATAACTTTGAATTAATAACAATAAAATTAAAATTCTAATTGCCAACAATAAGGCAGTTGAACAAAATGAAGACGGTAGAACATAAACAGTTTTATACTGAAACTCATTAAATCAGGTCACCGATAACAACAGAACAAAGCAGATGCTTTCTCTGGTGGCGGAGGTACGGTCTCTAACGGGTTGACAAATTTGGAAACGTCTCTTACTGTCTTTGTCGGGATGATCTAGCTGTACGGATGACGCCTTGGGCTAAATTAGTGGGAACTTCTACCAAAGTGTTTCACCTTCTAAGGACTCTGCTCTCCCCAGTGCCCGCAATTTAACGACTCTTTCTGCACCAAACGTCTGTCAATTTCGCCTGGTATGACCCCGAATTTTCCTCTTCCTTTTTCCAATATCCAATCAGCAGCAATTTCAAATAACATCCAGTGGTAGGTATTAACAAAAACTTCAGCCAAAATAAAAATGATTGTGCGCCGAACGTGATCGAGAGACTTCACATATTATTGATGTCAGTTACAATTCCAATTATCTATGCTTAGCTTCTAATTTAACGAAAGAATTTTTTTTCTTGAATTAAGAACGGATGCCATTTTTTAAGAGACCGACACCCATCGACAGTAAAAACCATCTTTTACTTGTGTGCAGAAAGTTCTGTTTCATTGTCCGAAGAGGGGTGTAAAGGATACCACGCACACACAGAAAGCCTTCAAGCTTTAATCACACAATTTTTAATGCGTTATAGTACAGTATATTCTGTTTCCATCCACACATTTTTCGGCAAGACAAGCCATTTAATAAATTCTTGACCTTTAAGAATTCCACAGTAAATGTCTACCTTACTGTATTATTTAATAATTAACTTAGTATATTTACTCGCAATCTATACTGACTTTCACTTATGGTTTTCTTTTAAATCTAAATATCATTAAATAACTGTCTAATACAATTGTTTTCGGAAATAAAGGCATCTTTAAATGAAAGTGAAGTGGAAATATCTGAAGAAACATAGTTACAGTAAATGTATTATTCTAAGACAGTTATTTGTGTTTCTGGAAGATTTTTTTTTAATAAACACCAGCCTGCGATGGTTTTTCCTTTGTTCTGCAGCCCATTCAGGGCATTGGTTGACCAGGTCGACTGTTATCCTACATGACACATGCCGAATTTGTAGTGATGCGTGGTCATCGTATTGATTCTACAACAGTCTTAATCCAAGTCTCCGTGGTCATGACGGCACAAACATGCAAGTCCTTGCCAGGATTCGAACCCGGGATCTGTGTGTTGTGAGGCAGGGACGGTAGCCAGTAGACCTTTGGTTTTGTTAGTTTAACTTATAATAATATTTTCACGTTGAATCTAAAAATTACTTTATTTCTTCTCATAAGGACACAATTTTTCAAAATTTGTAAATAATTCGAAAAATTACATAGAAATGAGACGTAAAGAAGTTATTGACTGCTTTTCGCATAATACTTTTTACACTTATGAGGTAAATTATTATATTACTGAGCCTGAAAAGAAGGCACAGAAACCGTGACTTATAATGAAGAAGAGCGACAAATGAGCCTAATATATTTCTTTACATTGAAATGCTGAATTATGTATTGCAGTGCTGTTGTTAAAATGATTATAGCAGAATGTGAAACTATATTGTTCTAATCGCATGTTTGATACATTGAAACATTCCATTACATTTTTTTTCAGTCCAGATTGGGTATAAGTGAAGTATAATTATGTTTACTTTCGCGTAATCCCTATCTACTACCACAAAACGTCGTATCCATCTACAAATTAAATAATTTTATATTTCTGCTGTTATTAATATGAAACAAGTAATATTCCAACCCAGATTCATCAAGAAGTGCATAAGTATTGGCCTCATTTCAGTGTGGAATGTAATCTAATTTATATGACTTTAAAAAAATTTAACAAATAGAGACTAATTGCGCCAATTTAAAATTTTGCTATCCAGACTCCAGCTTGTTTGTATCTACAACTAATATGTTATCGGACTTTGTACTCCTATAAAAGTAGCTGGCGCCATTGGGGTAGAGGTGTCCACAATCTCAAGATCTCTATTGTTTGTTGTCCTTTGTTCATCTGCACGGAGGAATTTTTTCATTTCTCGAGCGCACGAATTGGGGAGATCCAATTCTTTTTCTAAGTCTTCGTAAGTATCTCATATTCCAATTCACAATACTAAGCTCTCTGAACATCGCCTTACTATATCTTGTTACATACAAATCAATTGAAAGGCAAATGAAGTTTATACAACAGGGAACTACATCAACATATTAAACATATCACACAGTCCGGATATTTAATATTTTAAAATCGTGACATTATACACCCAAATGCGAACCAGGGTCTGTTTTACAATAATATTATTGGTCATTTATTTATATCAAAAATAAAATTGACTGTACGCGGTCCCGGTCGTCTTATTGTTATTTATGTGTTAAGAGCGTTTTATTGATTGATATTTATTAACTCCTTAGAATGTATTTTTTTTCAAACATAGTTTTCTGACTTTAAGAGTAAAAAAAGGGGCAATAAGTCAGCACATAAATTTAATTAACATAAATACGACGTTTCGTCTCTCTTTTGAGACTTACTAATGCATAAAATTTAACAGTTCATGTCATTTACCTCTTGACTCCCTCAGCCGGAAAGATTAATAAATGTATTGAATTATTTACATGTGAAAAATTTAGTGTCGCGGACCGTTTCCTGCGACGGTTACCGCCGAAACGTCGTATTTATGTTAATTAAATAGTAATAAATTTATATGCTGTCATATTGACCGTCTTTTATTTTTTTATCAGTTTATTTTAAGTCGCATCGACTAAAATTAACCATTTACGGGATCTAATCTTCAATTTTCATTTTACTCCGTTGTGTACACAATCACCCAAGCCCTTGCCAGGAATCGAACCCGGGGCCTCTGTGGTATGAAGCAATGATGCTAGTCACAATACAACACAGATGACTTATAACGTATTGTTACCTAAATAAAATGTTCTTTAAATTTACATATTATTTTGTGCCGAACATACCGAAGTGATGGATTAAATATATGATTCTTATGAATAAGTTTCAGTGTTTGAGTGTAAAGAAGGCTAAACTATTTTACGTATGTATCGCATACAAATCTTAGCCCGTGGGGCAATTTCAGCAAATTTTGTACGCGTGTACCTTTGCAACTCGTAAACACTGTTGGCGATGATGAGGCAGGAAAACGTGTAATATCTGCCAACTATTTCTGGAAATAAAGCTTTTGTGTGGGTAGCAAGATTTATAATATTTGTATATACTCATATTTTTAACCTCATTCAGCTCGAGCGGGGAGAATTCATAGAATGCAAGGGTGTAACGAAAAGATAAAAACAAAAATATAACAAAAAATATCGTGATTCTGGTGAAAACCGGTGTTATGGAACTCACCGAAATAAATTATGACTAATCATACGATTTTAGCTGTAGTTTAGCCCCTCAGAGGAAACTGGGAAAGGGTAAAACTAAGGTTCAGAAATTTCAATCAAATTTTGTTCGCATGTTCCTCGCTCAAGAATCATGATGTAGATGATGGAAATATTAAAGTACGAATAAACAGCTGATTCTTTATCGAAATAATATTTTTCGGCTTTAATTACTTAGATGTACTTGGAGTATAATTTTAACGCCATTGGGCATAATAAAGTGCACCCATAGCATAACAACATTGATTGGTGCCTATTACGGTATTATGAAGCCGCTGGGTATTATTCTGTCTGGGTTCGAGCGACTTCAGCCCCAGAGTGAAGGGGTTGAGGGCAATAATACATAATCAAGCAAGTTTACTGAAACTTTTGTACCTTGAGCACCCAATTAGTATTTAAATATTTTTCATAGACGTTAGTACAAGAACAAAACAAAAAAAGTACATATATTGTTAAATAACAGTAGAAAATTAGGAATCGTTCATTCATTTTAATCGTTTCACCAATTGCACCACAGAAAATATTATTTTCACAATATTTGTCAACAATCAAAACATGAACTCATAACAAAACTAATTACAGGTATTTTATAAAACGAAAAATTTTGTTTCTGAATAATAATCTACTGGAGGCGCATAAATTTATTTGAGAATAAGTTTCTCAAAATAGTGTTCGTAAGAATCAATTGAATATCTGAAATTTTAATGTTTCTCATAAATTACATCCTTAAATAAATATTAAAAGACGTCAACACAAAATTAAAGTAAACCCCACGGAATTTTAAACGTTTATTCGACTACTATGTGTAAAAAAAACTGGTTCCTCTCCATTCCAAAGCGTCTAACAATTTGCGTACGCAGAAACTGTCATCACTCGCTCATATTTTCGGCTTTCAACATAAATACTCGAAATATATTAACATTTATCTCCAAAATAGTACAACCTATAACGAACCAACGAGACTCTAATTGGGCAAACCATAAAATCCTTTAAATTTAATTTTTTTACCAACCAAATGCTACTACTATTTCATGTTTTATTTCAGCTCGTAAAATGTTTCAACCACGTCAAAGTAAATAAAGAAGATAGTACTTTACAGATACATAACACTCAACCATTACTAATTTCCCAAATTGTTTGCCCAATTATGTTTCTGAAGAATTATTTGGTATCCAAATTTTGAAAGTGTTAATATACATACAAAGAACAGTAAGTTTAAAATTTTGTTCAAGACATTAGAATAGAATGAAACGTGTTTTGCCAATTATTGCCAATGTTCAAGATTTACAAACATTAAAGCCAAGTATTGTTGTAACAATTTGCTAAACTTTTGCATTTTCTAAATTACGTTGTAATACATGTTCCGTGTATAATTACACGTCTCGTAATACGCCCTTAAGAAAAATGTGGTATCCAAATTCGAGTATACATTTGTATTATTGAGAATAAGGGCTTAACTTCACACGTTTTCTGAGATTTGTCCTAAATTAATTCTTTTCCCAAAAAAACTCCCGCAGGCTAATAAACCAGTCATTGATGGTTCTATTTAAGAATAAAAATTTTCCAACATCTGTTTTTTTTGTTTTCTACATTTTACTTTCAATTGATGATCTCATCTTCCTATATAAATGGGTTTTCGAATTTTGGAGCTAACTCCGATCCACGGTTTTTGCCCAGTATGATCTTTGGATAAAAAAATGCAGCATTGCTTTCTCCTTCCTTTAAGACAATATCTCCAAAGCTATTTGTTCCACCTTTTCGTAACTATAACCCGACCCTACTCGCACATAATTAGCAGTCCTTTTATCAACCTTCTCTAATGTTTCCATTTTATTTTTTCTATAGATCTCAACAATCCGCCTCACATTTAAAAATTGGTCCCAGTGAGATTAAATACGCCATTTTAATTTCCTGAATAAGTAATGTAAGTAATTCTACTTTTGCCGAGTGGTGAAATTCACCTGTTCCTCCCACCAAAGTCTATAGTTGAAATATATCCCTAGATAATATCCGCTCGTTTCTATATTATATATTCTGTCTGATATATCAACGTGCGTTTTGTAAACTTGATTGAGCTGCTTTACTTTCAATTAATTTTCATTTCATTTATCTGATCCCAGATGTTGACTTTATCTAGATCTTCTTGTAACACTAACGATCGTTACCTTTCTGTAAACGACGCAGTCGTCCGCGAAAATCCTGACCCCTGATATTAAATAGTTTGGTAAATCGTTGATTATTATTGCAAACAGTATTGGTTTGATCATAAACCCTTGAGGAACTCCCGACGGTACAATGTTTGAATCAGAAAATTTTTCTCCGTGCTTTACTTTTTGCTGTCACTTAAAAGTTTTTCTACCCATAGTAACAGACTTTTATCTGCACCAGTTATATTTAATTTATCCAACAGGATATCATAAGGCACTACATCGCAGACTTTGTCGCAGTCTACGATAACCATCTATTCTACTTCATCTGATAACTCCTGAAATAGATTTATTATTTGATTTTCCTAGGAGAACCCTTCACAAAAACTGTATTGACTATTAATAAAGCATAATTTATTATCTGACATAGGCTGCTAATGTGTGCTCCATAACCTTTTACACACCAAGTTAGACTGATGGGTCTACAGTTTTTAACGTCTGTTCTTTTACCACATTTGTAAATTGGTACAATAATTGAATTTTTCTAATCATCCAGGAAGCTTTAATTATTAAAGTCTTCGTTGAATATTCTAAATAAGTACGGAATTATTTCCCCCCCCTCCAAGTTTAATAATTCTGCAGATATATCTTACGGACCGCGTGACTTTATTTTTTAATTTCCGTAATCTAAGCCTGATTGTTTTGGACTCAACCTCAAAAATTTCCGAAATTTTATCCTTGCCCTCTAACTGAAATTTGTTAATCCTCAAATTAATATCAAGCGAGAGTAATTCATCTATTTAATTGATGTATACGTGTACGTGAAAGAAGTTTCTAATAAAAATTTTAATTGATACGTACTATTGTAGCAACCATTCTATCTGACAACGGTAAGGATCATTAAGTGTTTTGGAAAATATTTGGTTGATAAACCGTGAATCAGATATTGAACTCTCTGATTTTGTTATGGAATTTTCAACAGACTCATATGTTATATATATATATATGTAGTTTGTTAGTTTAAAGTAATTTGATTTATTTCATTTCTCTGGAACAAACGTTGAAAACGTAATTAATTGGGACAGGCGTACGTACAAATAATACAAAAACAATACATATGCACACGGTTATTATCAGCTGTAAAGTAATTCGTGGAACTGTTGCGTGTCTCTGTCTCTAGACTCTAGAATTACTCGCAGGACTATCCGACGCCATCGCTTATCGACGCACTTTCCCCTTTATACACGCAACATCGGCACGAACGCACAAATCCTAATGTCAGAGACATTTTTAAATTTATCTGTACAACAAATACCACAATCGCGAACTCCAGTTCCATTCACAGTTGATACCAACAGATTAAAGAAGATTGACAAATGAAGTGATAGTTATTGTGTTGTAGGGAGTGAAATCTTTTATCGTACAAGCTTTTATAGCGGAGATTTGGTGTCCGTTTTAGTACTATGATAGAACTTAGATGAGAATAAAAAGTTTCTTTTATGAGGAAGTATAATACCCAATTGTATTGAAACTGAAATTTATGCCTCCAACTGTGATCAGTGATGAAAACTTCGAGAATAGATGGCACTGCAAAGGCAAGCCAAATCGTTTTGCCCTCTACCATTTAGGTGACATCAGAACTAGAGGGTGAATATGGTATAAAACTGATGCACCCAGCAGAATGATCAGAAGTCAAAGCGGAAGGGAAATAATTAATATTAACCCAGCACGGAGTTTAGAATTACTAAGAGATCAGATTTTGTGTTTAAACATTTTTTTGCCGTTATTTGAGGTTATTATGGGACGACCACCAAGTAGCAAAGCGGTTCCACTGGTTCTACTAGCCCGTATACACTAGAACTTTTAGAAATATCCAATATTTAAATTTAAACAAATGTCCAAAGTCATCGACCAAGTAAAGTAAATGAAGAGAATTACAATATTTAAGCACCAACATTTGCGAATAGAAAATTATATATTTTTAACATTTAATTGAGAAATATACAGATATAACTTCACATCCAACTCACAATACCGATTTCGAAACATGCTCAATATTTTTAATATTCCCATTTGAATTGATTCTTTTGCCTTATATATTTGGAAATATTAATATGTGGGGTAAATAAAAATTCCACTTAAATTTGTCTTTTGCCGCTTTAAGAAGGATTTTAGTGGACTCAAAAAGCGCTGTTTTTACATGGGCTCTTATGGACCTACCAGCGAGTACATCTACAGCGGAGAGGGTGGCCGTTACGCTCCCAGCGCCTCTATTGCCTCTCTATCTATTTAAGATACTCTTTGGTTTTTCTCGTCTTTCTCGCGGTGTATAGCGTCACAAATTGACCCTAACTCTTCTTTTGAAGGAATTTGCCCGTATTGTTTCTTTTCAGGCCTCTCGGGGTAAAGCACTTCCTTTATTTCGCCGATAACAATATACACAGACTCAAGATCAAGTTGTCAGGTCAAATTTTTTCTTACCCGGGTTGACTATATAGATTCGTGGTGATTTATGTCAATCCATGTCTTCACCAGTCTGTCCTACAAGAAACCTTTTCCAATCATATTTTTCCTAACCTTAATTTTTCTGTTTTCTGGTCGATAAATGACTGTAATTTGTCATTTAAATAACCAATCGCGTTCATTCATAGTCCCGGCTTCGTCTAACTTCTGTTGCATATGTACACAAAATATAATATTAACAATAGTAAGAAAATCATATTAATTTTAATGTGATACGCAACAATCGCGCAACACAAACACTTAAATTTGCAATTATAAAACAAAATAATACATTTGTACTAAATCTGCTGATATTCAACAGTTAAAACGAATTACTCGGGATTTTAGTAATATCTTCTGTAAACAGAGCAGGATTTTGTCCACAAAACGTTACAATGCGTGTTTCGTTGTTTAACGTTATATATTTTGTTTACTTAATATAATTATATCTGTTTAATGCTTTCAAAAGTCTTATATTGTTCTTAATGAAGAGTAAGTAAATTTCATGTAACTTAGTTTATGTGGCCGTAAGTTGATCTGTGATCGAAAGCCGAAAGCTTATCTTCCCATTAAATTAGTACATCGTGTTATGAACCGTTTAAAATAATTCGTTAACGATCTGATTTAGTATGACTTGCACGCAAGCAACAGCTTTAAGGGTATAAGCTAATAGACTTAAAGTATATTCATCTAGACATGCAAGGATTTAAATATTAAAATGCTTATTTGCCAAAATATGTTGGAAATTAGAGATTATTGAGGGTGATTATAGTTATTCTTAATTCATAATTCAGTTACGATAATCTAAACTCAACACATTTTAATTTCATCTGTGTTAGATGGGTAATGCATGTATCCCCATTGAAAACTAACCCTGTCACCTGACCAGATAAAAACACAATATGGATGGAATAGACATTTACATATATATATATATATATATATATATATATATACACCAAATGAGAATATTATTGTAATATTAGTGTTATAGATACTCATTAAAATGAAGAACATAAAATATATACCTGAGTTAAAATTTATAAGTCCCTTTCAAATGTTCAAACTTTTCTTCCTGAAATAATTATGAATAAATAAAAACATTCACCGTGATACCTTCACTATAAATTACAAAAATAAGTTCATTGTTGGCAGCAGTCAGAGTCCTTAAAGTATCTAATGTTATGTTAGAAGAAAAAATAATTATGATAAATTAAGCCAAGTAAACCTCTTCACAAAACCCTAAGTTTACGACCCCGCAGTAAGCAAAGTATTTGAGCGATTGTTTCTAAAAGAATCTACGAAGACCATGAATTTTTATCACCAATTAAGTTTTAGAGAACGTCATTCATCAATCCAACAAGCTCACCGATTAGGTAACGAAATCTCCAAGATCCTAGATGAAAAGAAGTTCTGCAATGTTCTATTCCTTGACAACTCACAGGCATTCGACGAAGTTTGGCACAGAAGCTTGATATCCAGTAATTATTTCCTTATCAAGTCATAGCTGTCAAACAGACACCTATTAGAAAATTCGAGAGAGAGCAATCCAAGTTTCTTCCATTAATTTTGGTGTTTTCAGGGAAATATTCTGGGACCACTGCTTTTCCTGATCTATACTGCAGATATTTCAGGGACCAACTATACGAAAGTCGCCTCCTTGCCAACGAAGATCCTCCCAGAGCCTCCGCAACAACATTTAAACCATGGGTGAGAAACGTGTGGACTTTGAGGGTTTCTTGTGCGGCCTTAATTAAAGCCAATACAGTGAAACCTCGGTTTTCGTCCATAATACACCCGAAAGAAATCGGTGAAGTTACAAACCGCGGTAGTTATTTTCATATTATTAGTTCTCGGTATTCAAGAACAAAAAACATTTTATAGAGAATATACATAGTTTAATAATAAAAATTTACTAACTTTATATGACAGGAAACGTAAGTGTTGATCTATCGTACTAGTACAAAGTTCTCTGTATACTAACAGTACAGGTTTTGGTAAAGTTCGAAGATTACAATGACTTTCATCAAGCACACGGATCTGTCAGGTGAATGATTTTGTAGAAACATTACATTATTGAATGATACAAAATAAAACAATTTAAATATTTGCCTGCAAGCTAAAATAGAAAACTAATCAGAAAAAATAAAATATTCTATGAATATGTAGGTTTCTTGGATAAACAGATTTTGAGGACAGCAATAAAACTTTTATTTGAGCCTTATTTAGTAGATATATGTGGAGCTACAAATCGAGTTATTTCAGTTTTTGAGGTTAATGTACTCAAACCCTTTTATGATGCTCAAATATACCCTATAATATCTATACGAAATACTGTAAATCATTTACATTCTCCCGTGGAAGTACTTTTTGCTGCTAGAAACCTTTTTCCTCGGGTAAGTACGAAAATTTCAGATGGTACTTTAAAGGATACATTAAGGCTTCCCGTCACGAAACTTGATCCAAATATTCAATTACTTTCAAGCAAGAAACAAATTCAAGTATGCCACTAACTTTAACTTTTTATCGGTTTGAAAATTATTTTACGTATTATCGTCGAGATCTTTAATATTATTAATTTTAATGAAATTGTTTATCTAAAATTACTCCTACTAATTTATTGCTACTTCTACTTCATATTATTATTTTTATATTGTATTAAATTTATTAAATATGTAATTAACTAACTTAAATATCTTTTTACTTTATTATTTTATTTGAAGTGTTATTTAAATGTATTTTTGTTTACTAAAAATTAATCAAACCTGTGAATACTAAAATATTATTTCTAAAAACGTTTTATGTTAAATAACGAATAAATCACTTAATGCTCTTTTGTTTCTTGTCTATGCGATGCAAAAACTATAATAATTTCATTGTGATTATAGGTATGTCACGTGTTCACCTACGATTATAGTTCTCAGGGAGCAGTAAACAGGAAGGGTAGGAATCCTTGACCATGATTTCGGTGTAGCAGAGTCTGGCCTTGATTTTGCTATAGAAGCTAGTTTGGAACGTCAAAAGGAGATAAGGCTTATCTTGAAGGATTGCAAAGATGCAAGGAACGATTAGGATGGCTTTGGTAGTGAGTGAGTTCGCCTGAGTCAGATCAGGTAAGAATCGGAAGGTCGAAGTATTTATCTGTTAAACACAGATATTCAGTTTAGATATGTATATTATTACAGTCACTAATATACACTGTAAGGAAGAGGAAAGGAAAGAAGACTGTTAGCTGAGAACTGTAACAAGGACGTCGACGTAACCTGCTGGCAAGTTGTACGTAATAGACTTCCTGAAAAGCTGGTGTACGAGGTTTTTAAAACGTGTGATAAATATCATTGCTCTGAATTATTGAGGGCAGCTGACATATACAATTTATGTCAGCATTCCTGTGTCGCTACCGGGTTTAACGATCTAAATTGCAGATGTCTTAAAAAAATACGTCAATCCACACAGGCCATAATGACGATTCGTTACAGGTATATCACGTAATATGGTCTCCTTTGTTACTCCCAAATTTAACTGTGAACTCTAATGGTAAAAGGTTCCACACTTCTGATTTAAAACTTCTCAATAACTGGTACAGTGGCAATGGCCTACGTGCTACTGCAACATACACAAATTACCTTGGTCTCTATATCGACCGAAGACTAACCTGGAATGAGAATTTTGTAATTAAAAGAAGACATTCGTCCCAATATTAGACAATTGTACTGACTCCTTCGCCTTAGATCTAAGTTATCGCTGAGAAACAAATTACTTGTCTACAAAACGGCACTGAAACCCATATCGATCTATGGGCTCCAACTGAGTGGCTGTGCAAAACAGTCAGTATACTACGAAGGTTCCAGTCCAAAGTACCAAGGTTAATTACAGGCGCTCCAGGGTAGGTCTGTAACCATATTCTACTCAACAATCCCAGAATTCCTTTTATAATAGAGGAAGTACAACTAATATCTGGAAACTATCACTAAAACATTAGTGAGCATACAAACAGACTTGTTGAGGACTTATATACTACTTGTACTACAATCGGATGAATGCAACGAGTGTGGTCGAAAGACGTCTGAAAGACTTGTAGTGAAATAATGTAGAAATATCAAAGGATGTTTCCCCTTATCCTCTATATATAGATTGTAAATCTGTTTGAATAGAAAAGAAGAAATATTTATGTTTTAACTGTTATACCTTAAAAGTATTTCTGCGAACAATTAATTTTCACATTGTCATTTGATTTCTGTTCACAGGACTATTATACGTATTAAAATTAGTTGATTCTAGAACATAACTGAGAAGTTATATTTATAAAATTTAGTCGATTGTGACAGCTACACGTGTTACTCAAATAGGGTCAGTTTTCACGGTTGCGGTGAGATGTGGGAGGCATGAGAGTGGATAGGTTCACTGCGTAATCTGTCGATGCTTTCACTATTATTGTGCAAGGTTCGCTTAACGCTGGATCATGCGGTCAACAGACTACAATGAACTGAACTGAAATGCATGAATCAGCTTATACAAAAACATTGCTTTAATCAAAGCAGCTAAGCGCGTACGGAATTGATTTTCAATCGCAGCTCATTAATTGAACACAGATTTGGAGTTTCAAAGCTTTACAGGCAACAAGATATAAAACTACCAATCCTCTAAAACTTGGAATTGTAAATGTTGCCTTTGAAAAGGACAACGCTTTCGTTCAAACTAAAAACTATCATAACTATATATATATATATATATATATATATATATATATATATATATATACGAAAATACAAGTGTCTTAGTGCTGATTAGTTCGGTTAAATACAAATTTGAAGGCTTAAAAATATTATTTATATATTATCCTAAAATTAATTGATTTATAATTACTTCATTGTTTGACATTCTTTAGATAACATTAAGTATAAACAAAATGTAATTTTTTAAATTGAGTCCCATCAACAGCAACTGGTTATTAGCGACTGTACATTAGATTTTTCTCTTTAAATTACATTACATAAATTTATCATACTTAAAATTTTAACTACATCCTTTTGATATCTTGCGGAGTAGTCCATTTCGTCAAGGCTTCCAAATATTTGGTCTCTTTTTGCCCGAAATCTGCTGCATTCATATATGATATGTTTCACGGTAATTATGGTGTTGCATTGGGAACAGAAGGGGGGTGGATCTTTTGTGATTAGGTGAAGGTGGTGGGTGATTTTGGAGTGGGGAACGGACTCTCGTGATAGCTATTTGCTCCCTTCTATTTAGGAAGGGATTTATTTTTATAGAGTTGAAGGTGGCTGACTGAGGGTTATAATTATTGGATTAATTTCTTTCCATTTAGTTTCCCTGTGCTGTTGAAGCTTGGCTTGTGTATGTTTCACGAAATCCCGGACGGTATTTATTTGCTTTGCCGTCGTGTTGTTTGACTTATTGGTGACGTTCTTGGCTTCGTAGTCTGTAATGACGTTTCTAATGATGTTTTTGTCACCATTCCTCCAGTTTCGGCAATTTCGTGAAATATCTCGCGTAATTGCATTTGAAGTTCATTAATGATTTCAGTTTGAGTTAGTTTTTGTACGGAGCGGAGCGAATCTTGGTTGATGTAATACAATGTGATGTGTTTGAGGGCCGAGAGGATAGCGTGCAGTTCTGCGGTTAAGATCGAAGTTGAAGGGTTTAGTGACATGGAAGTGAAGGTGTTACATGAATATATGGCGGCCTGTACCACTGTGATTTCCGGAGCCGTCCGTATAAATTGTATTACACCCTCTGTATTTTTCGTATAGCTGACTGACTTTTACTCCTTATTCTTCTATTGTTAATGAGATTTCAGAAAGCTTAGTCAGGGTTGTATCATTTTAGATTGGGTGAAGTCTCCAGGGAGGAATATTATTGAA
Source organism: Eucriotettix oculatus (assembly GCA_034510155.1). Taxonomy (NCBI): domain Eukaryota; kingdom Metazoa; phylum Arthropoda; class Insecta; order Orthoptera; family Tetrigidae; genus Eucriotettix; species Eucriotettix oculatus. The sequence goes on from CM067376.1 coordinate 187,891,300, forward strand.
TCGGTTTGCTTCCATATTGGGATAAGTGGTGTTTAATTTTAGGTGGAATGGGCTTTTCTGTATATGGCACGGTGTTTTATACTTTTTCGAATGATGGGGTTGTGCGAGGTTTTATGGAAATTTTTAAGAACAGTGAGTCTCTTTTGTGTTGGAGAGTTTTTTTGTTTTTAATTTCGTTTGGAAAGAGAAGGGAAAAAGTACCTGAGAATTATTTGCAGCTCGAAATTTATCTCGTGCGAAGTAGGCCATCCATAACACTTGGAAGTATTATCCGAAAATAATTAAAAGCTTTCAAAATTCGAATAAAATCCAATTTTGTTACATAATCTATAGGAAATAAGTTACTTATACTCAATAAACACGTTTCATTCAAAAATAAAAAATATTTCCTTCCAGAGAATAAGTAATTGTTGCTGTACACTTGTGTTTTATGGTATATTCCTTTTGTAGTCTTCACCGATATTCTTCTACCAGCAGTCTTTCAGTAATAGAATATAAGCTTCTGTCATCCTAATGGACACCATGCACTAGACCTTGTGATGGATTTTGGGAAGGGGGGAATAGGATATTATTTTATACAGAAATATCATAAAAATGTTTATTCATAATGAAAAACATTTACCCTGCATTTATCAAATTTAAATATGTTACGATTTGCTCACTTTGAAGTTATAACCCGGCAAAGTTTTAATAATAAACACTATATATATTTGAAATAATTATACAAATTGTATTTCTTACAACTAAATACAGGAGCTCTACTCTAAGGATCGTTTAAATAGGACTTCTCACAGAGTATAATAACTAACACTAATCTTACTCGGAACTGGCAGTACGAGGAAATCGGCAAAGGGTTACGAACAGTGGTATTTACCGTGTCGTTTCAGCTTGCCTGAAACTTGTAGCTGACCCCTCTGGAATATGCACTTCGGAAATCCGTACTGAATAACGCCTTCCTTCCTTTATTTAGAAGTCCACGTTCAGGACAATCTACAATTTATTATTTATCCCTCCCGTTGTTCTTAAGCATCAATCATAATTTCCTCCACTTCCTTCATGTCTAAATCATCTCAATAATGTTTTAAAACTGGTTTTTGCTGGGTTTTTCAATAATTTTCCCCCACTGTCTTATTTCGTATTCTGCCGGTGGCGGGGTTGGATATTTTGCAATTAAATTTATTGTCTACCTCTCTGAGAGGAGCCTTTCTCCCCAACCTCACCGACGATTTTTGGAAAAACTCCATCCTCGTTACCACCCAATGTCACCAAATTGCACGGGACGTGGGAAAAACCCCAGTTGCAGCGTTGTGTCTAACTTTTATTACCAGTGTCTGTAACCCTCACGTAGCTTGCCTTTGCTTCAGTACCACCTAATTCCGAATACATGTGTTTTATCGTTTCAATAGGAACATCCAATTTAACTGTAAATGAATTGTAATTATTCATATGTCACTACAGACAACTCTTGTGAGTTAAATTTACATTAATATCTGTTTGAGCATACGTTCTGCCTAAATGACCTGCAAGTTAATACATACTAAGATAGATAAATATTTAAATTTATTATTTTCAACTCCATATGAAATATTACGGCTTTTACAGAATCGTTAACTATTTAATTTTTTTTTGGTTTCGTACGTGTGTATCTTCACGTTATCAGAAATACTGCGATAAAAAACCAGGAATGATGAAGTTTCACCTTTTGCAAAAATGTACTTTATATAAAATAACATAAGTATTTGAGTGTTAAATTATAGAAATATTGTGACAAATACTATTAATAAAGCACTTCATCCCTGTCAAGTACTTACATTTATGTATTCTTCATTAAACAATAGGATCGCTCCACGTTCATTTTATTTTTCACACAAACATAGTTCATCCAATATTTCAGATATTTACCCATTCAAGTACCACATGTTTAACATTTACTTTGTGCAAAAAAATTCATGACGTATAAGAACAGGAACATATCGTGTGTGACACGTTACATACACAAATCTATTGACAAGGAATTGCCTCCAAATCAAAATAAGAGCATCAAGTCTAAATGTTAGGAAATTAAATAGATGCTGTTAACAGTGTCATTTATAAATGTATTGGCCTATAAAAAAGAAATATGGGTAAAATGATATATTTATCTTTGAGGTTCATTTCCCGCTGACTTTGATACATAATTTGAGTTCATTTTAAGCCGTCATCAACGCAGCATTTTATTTTGACTATTTGGATTTAGTTATTAATTCCAAACAAATATAAACTATCTGACTTGGAGGTTTCGTAGAAGAAGCTGTAAACTTACCAGGACGGAAAAATCTCTGGTTCGATTCTCGGAGCGATTGAACATCAAGTATACGACTGAGTTTTTTAAAAAACATTTCCTCTGTTATTGAAAAAACTATAAATTAGGTAACTATTTTCGAGTATTAATGAATGATGCGAGAATCATGTTCCGGGGGTAGGAAGCAGACCGTTACCGTTAGAACAGATCTGCGTCTCTAAAGGACAGGAAGGAATTGAATGGGTGCCTGTTGCATTTGGAAGGCTAGATCTAGGTGCGGTGGTAATGGCCGAGAAAGGCGGATACACGTGCAGCTCCGCATGGGAATGTTCCCTTCCGACCTTCGCTATTAGCCATTACCGTTATTGTCCACTGCGAGAGGTAACGTAGTATCTTCCAAGAAGCACCCTACTAGTTTCTGTGTTATTACTCGACTCAGTCAGCAATCACCACAGAGTTAGAAGCTGAGGACGTACTTGTCGAAATCTGCACTCCGACGGCATCACCAAAGTTGAGCGTGAAATTTTGTCCCATTATCGCATAATTAGTAGAGCAGTAGTGCAGCATTGTTTGAATAGTAAACTGTATTCACGACTGTCGCTTATTTAGAAGTTCATTTTGAATAGAGGATTTGAAACAGGAAAAGTGAATTGCTATTAACTTTCCCAATGAAAGTAATAATTAAAACAAAAGACCAATGACAATAAAAAAACGTTTCGGAACTTTTGAGTGCGTTATCTTATTTTACATAAAAAAGATACTTAGTAAATGTAGTAATTTAACTGTTTTAAAATATCAAAAGTAAACAATATTTGTCGAAAATATGCTGCTTATTTAAAGATAACTTGGAAGACAACCGTTATGAAAATTGTAGGCCTTACGAGTTTAAACTACGGATTTAAATTAAATGAATTTCTTTGGGGTGACAGACTCCGCGAAGGTATTAACGTAGTTGTAATTATGGGGTTCTGAAAGTTTTTGAAGAGTCAGAATGTAGAGGAAGACAGGTTGACATAAGAAGCATAATATAGGCTTACGAATAATGGAAGAACAGTTTTCTGAGGGGGCGGTGCATTTCCTTCTCCGTGCCTCGATCCAGCAGGATAAGAAGAGAGCTCTTTATGTATTCGCAAGTTCTGCATCCCAGGGACATAAACCTCTTAAAACTGACCAACCTGTCACAGCTTGTTGGAACTATACAATACAAAGAGCGATCGTTTTGAGTAACCGGCTACATAAGGATAATCCTTATAGAGGTAGTTTCCCTTTAATAGCATAGGAAGGGAATTGAAAAGTGGGGATGTGGGAGGTAGATCAAGGTAGCCAGGGATTAACTAGGCCAACTGCCCGGTGTTACAATTAAAAGAGATGAAGGAAAACCTGCAAGCTTTTGGGTATTATTTTCACACCCTCTCAAATGACGGGAGATGAGTTTGATGTAGGGTCGCGGCATTTCCTTCTCTGTTTCAGGGGGCAGCTGATCTGCTGGTACAATGGGGTCAGCATACAACTCTTAAGGTACGTCCAAGGTCTTTGATCCCAGTAACAGATTAAGGTGCCTCTGCATGTGACAACTTCGAAAAAACAAGGGAGAGTACGAGGCATCCCGGGATCAATCTAGGAAGAAATACCTGTGAGAGAAAACTCCCACAGGTATTTCTTAGTTTTTTTCTTGGGTAGGTAGCCAAGGGTGGAGCATCCCCATAGGCTGTTTCCCCTCGGAGATTCACCTGCTTCAACTTCGTTCAACTAATAGAACGATATCGGGACACGGCCGAAAAAAATAACTTGTCTCACCTGGGAAAATCCACCTCATACAAACATTTCTCTCGGAAAAGTATATTGTAGGAGAGAGAGACACTACGAATTTGAAAGGAAATCCTAATTTCTTATTGGCTGGAAAAGTAGAGAGTCGTAAAGGATGATACTGAAATCGGAAGATCTAAGTTGGGTGAAAGGAGAAAATGGATTCGATGAGTAAAGTTGAATCCCGACCTAGCGTTAGAAAGTCTAATAATTATTCGGACATAACTAATTTGTGACTAAAGACTATTCGGATCTAACACAAAAGTGTAAAAATTTTTGGCCTAACCCTCCCACTGTCAAAATTTGGGAAGGTCTTAAGGGGCAAATTAATTCAGGCTAACCAGTATTAAGTGTTGAAAAAGCAGTCTCACCAAGATTCTCTTAAATAATACACAAGAAATAAGGCGTATTAGTCCACAAAATAATAATATCCATTATTTATGAAAATATCCTACTTGAGTTAAATAATATATATTTAATATTTTCAAGAAATCTTTCTTCAGATTTGTGGCACCTGAAGAAACTTTTTTTGTTATGGCTGTGTTAAAATATACTTTGCGATTGTAGATTTTCTTTTGTGAAAGACTAGAGTTTTTGTCGCTTTATTTCCTTAATGAAGTTAATTTATCACAAATTTTGTATTTTTACTTTCAATTGCTACCCTGAAACAAATCCTGCTTATCTCATAATTAGATTCATCCGGAAGTAACTCTTCTTTTGTGGTGTTAATACGAGAATGCACAATGAGATGCGACAATTTGCGAGAGAAACGTATGTGAACTCGGGGGAGAAAATATTGGATCTCATTTGTTAGCGAGTGGAGCTACGAGTATTAGTATTGTTCGCTGGAGTTACAATCCAACGGTTTACGCGTATGCTTTATAACTGTAATCACAAGTTTAATTTGTGGCTGCTTTGGGGGACGTAGATTTCATGCCTGCTAATGCTGTGCGCATGGAATTTATATTAATCATTGGCTTTAGAGGTGAGGACTTTGTCCCACGGCAGTAAGCTTTTATCTGGCGAAATTCACAGCTGCATATTACTGACCATTAGACTTCAGGCCTACTTTGGTCACAATTCACTTTTATCAAGAACGTTATGCAATTACGGTAACCATAGCACTACGGGTAACAGTCCAAACCGAAGGAGTTGTAAAATATGCAAGAAGATTTTAGGACAACAAATTGTGTATTATATACAAGGTGAAGACGCTGATGCTATTAGAAGACATAATATTTCTTAAATGTTAAACAAAATTTACTTCGTTTTTAAATTTGACTTATAAAATTTTTCGTTCTCTGAATTAATTAAAACTCTAAATTGAATCTTTTGGTGTTTTTATGACAAAAAAAATACCTGGCGCCCTAAAAGTTGTTAAATTACAATATCGACGAAGAGCTGGCCGGAAACGACCGATCTGCTACATATTTATATATTAAAACACAATTTCCTTGTTGGGTCCTGTGCTACCAATCAACAAATGAAGGATATAAGGAGAACAAAACATTTAATTAGCAACGGCCCTGCTTAAGATTGTCTTCTGTGAGGCAACAAGTGGTAGCAGAGGTTTCGTTCATTAGGGACGAACCTGTTTTCATCTTCTTTCCGCTACTCTCGTGCAGGTTCTGAGTGATTTCTTCCTTCCAGAAAGTTCCTCCAGGCAGAAGGCAGTGACGACCCTTCCTCACACTGGGATGTAGAAACTGGAGATTTAACATCATATTGGCGGGCTTGTTCACGTCTCAGCAGAGTTTTGATTGGGTTGTCGTAATTTGATATTCTGCTCTGGTGTTTGCTTTTCCACTAACCGTTTTCACCGTTTCCACTAACTAATCGTTTAACCACCTTCTTTCTCTTCTTTAAGTACTCCTTATGACTTTTGACCGTACAATGATTGCACACTATTCTATCCTACTTCCTCTTCCTTTCAACTGCAAACCCACACTGACTCTTCGACTTTCTCCAGTTCTCTCCAAGATCCAACAAACACTGCCCATTTTAACGCCTTGTCACCTCCCATCAATCTCTCCTTCCCTTCTCTATGTAGAAACGCCATCCCACGTGACGTATATTCACCAATAGTTATTAATTTTTCGCCAAGCGCGGGATAGACCTTGGGGAATGTTCAGAATTAACATCCCCTGGTGAACAAACTGCTCTAATCTCCAGTAGCTAACAAGCAGTCATGGTTTCTTCACGAGAATCTGCCACCTATTTTAATCCTTGGTTTTCCACCTCTCGTCTGTCTTTCTCCCAATATTCTTACTGAATTTAATTTGTTACAAAATATCTATTAAATTGTGGAGATGTCCTACAGCGTTCCAATATATATTTTTATTTCTCTTTATTCGGCCGGCAATCCAAGTATTAACTCATTAACCACGGCTATTACATGATTAAGAATAAATTATCTGCAAAATAATTAGAAGTAAGAGGATTTGGTTGCGAAAACCACAGTGAGAAGCTGCATCCATCACAAAAGCCCTCATGACTCAGATGTCCATCCATACACTAGGATTGGCGTAAGAAATATTTGGTGCCATAATTAGCTTGAGTGGCAAGTGTGATTTCCCTTCGGGAAAGGGAAATCCAGCTACATCATTCACCAAATGAGTTCTTGAGGAGAAAGGTAGAATTCAGCGTAGGAAATAACTAATTTGAACCTATGAACTGTGGTTGGTGTTTCACCACACTTCACTCAATTAACAGTTCAGTAAACAATAGAGATAATTTAATGTAGAAAAGGAAAGGTTGATAGGACGAGGAATCACAGACCTGTTTGATAGTTAGTCGTCTCCAAGACACTCTGGACAGGCGGTGTTGCAGGTATAATCAAGGCATATTTCCATTAACCTGATCCGTTCGGCACAAGACACATAGGGTGACCGAACGTAACCCGCAGACTCACATTAAAAGACCATAGGTGAGTATTGCAGTTTGCAGTTTGAGGAGGAACTTTCCACCCAAGCAGCCTGGCGAAACGCTACTATCACTGTTAAAAACATTAATTGTATTCATATGAACGGTATATGGAAACTGTGACTAAGTTTTTTTAACACACAAGATACTTACACCTTTTCAATTTTACGGATGCGTTTGTTGACGTATAACATCCTCTACTGACATCAATATGTTTCTTATTACCAAATTTTGCCAAAATTGCTATATACATTACCAAGTTTTATTAGCAAAGTCGTGAGTAAAAGTGAGCTCCTGTCTACCCCCACTACAATATGAGCAGAGTTGTCCACTATGCATCGTGTTAACACACGACTAGCTATATCGCCCGAACAATACCAACAAGGGCAGGAAAGTAAACTGTACAGATTGATTTTTAAGTTTCACATTCTTCAAATAGTTCACGACAATTTGATGTTGTTTATCTTTACATTACAGACTATTTTCAACTAAGCTCACAAAATTAAAAGCCAGGCTGTGGATATGTCATATTCCTGCAACTCCTCTTACGGTTCCTTACAACAGGGTTTCTCAAACTTCTTCTACAACACTTGGTAAAATCGGGCTTTCCAACGAATCAATTTGCTTATTTTTTAGGATGGGTGATTCCTAGTGGTAAAAAGTAAAACAAGATTTAATTTAGTAATTATTTTTAAATAAAAACATTTAAAATAAAAAATGGAGTACTTAGTGACTAATAACATTTTGGAAACTTCTTCATCTACTTTAAAATTTAATTCATTCAAACATTTATAAATGGCAGGAAATAAATTAAGATCGTTAGATTCAACTCATGAAATCTAATGTTTATTTTTTATCAAAAGTTCAAATTTTATCTCTTGCATTAAAATTTAAAATACTTTCTCCTTGTAACGATAAGTTCATTGAACTTTGTCACAATAACTGCCAGATATGCGATTTTAATCAACCATGAAGGATTTTGTAAAACTTCAACAAAATGTTGTCCTGAAATATTTTGTGCCTTCAAGAAGACTAACAACTCATTTAGAAGTTTAAAAAGTCATAATAGTGCTTTTTCTCTGGATAACCTGTAGCGCGATATTTATTTTATTAAGTTGTGATGTAAAAATCAAGTGGCTCCTCGAAGGTGGTAGTGGAATGTTGAGCGGCGCCTCGAAGGCGGCAGGGATAGAAAGCTGTAATTCTATGGGATGCTGTCAGGTCACGTATATAAAAATTACCTGCGTTATTCTCAAAAATCCCAAACGTCAACGAAACAAACAATATTTTAAAATTACCACATGGTGGCCTCGGCCAATGGGTTTTCGTGGATTGATAAATAGAGTGAAAAAGATCGATTTATCGAGGTGGAGGACACGGTGGAGAGGCTGTGCAGATAGATTCGGTTCCAGACATTAAGAGAAGACGATCGGAACTGATAACTTCGGCTGGACTTTGCAGATGTTGAAGAAGATAGAAGGTGTAAAGAGGTACGCTGCCAGGCTTTCCAATCTACATCGGTTAAGGGGGGATCGCCCATGATATTAACCCTAAGTTAAAGAGATCAGATTGCTTCACGGAACCCTTAATTTCCTTGTAAATATTTCCTTAATAATGTTTTCCCTGTGTTAATTCCCCTATGTAAATAAATTTCCTAAGATTTTAATGAACTTGTAAATAATTAACCCCCCTCATACAAACAATCTCACTTCAGTATGTAATAAAAGTGTTTTGTGTTCCCAAGCCATGTTATAGCACAAAATTTTAAATAATTTGGATTGAAGTGGCCGCTAAAATATTCCTGTGGACCTCCGGTTGACAACTCCTGCACTAGATGATCCTGGCATTATGTCCTATTGAATTAAATTCCACAAACAAAGGTGTATAAGATTGGCTTATTTTTTGCTAAAAGCTCCAATTCCTAATTGCCAAGTTAAATAAAATATTAGCTGTATAATTGTGGGCTGTGGCAATCTGTATCTCACTCGTACAGGATTCTGGTTGATTGAACACGTTCAGACATGTTCATTGTCACTCAGGTTTCCTATTGTAGTGGAAAATATGGAATTGGGTTTCTTCGTTTCGCAACGTAGTGATTAGATTTTCTCCCATTTGATGCAAACGGAGTTTTCGTTGTACGAACTGATTAAGTCAAGAGAGAATCATTCCAAATGTTTGTGGAACACTAGTGTTCCTCGGAACACAGTTTGGGAAACCTGACCTACAACAATGGATACCCACAGACGAACAGATTTCATCGGAGAATCTGATCGGCCGACCAATTACCGGATTGGAGCGCTGATAATTGTCTGAACAATCAAGTCTGCGTTGTGTTTTCACGTACAGATCCGATGTGAACAATTGACGGTCATCAAGCGCTGAAATACAGATTTATCTGCGTATTCCAAAGATTCCGTGTCAAATTTGTTACAGATACGCTTACACGTCTTTTGAATTTAACTATATTAGAAGGTTTATAACGTAAATTGTTCGTCGTTGTGGTGGTATTCAGTCTAAAACTGGTTTGATGCAACCATCCATGCTAACCTATCTTGCGCAAGCCTTCAGTATTCTTGTAACTATCACATCTTCATATTGAACTCTTTTTCCAGGACTACGTTCATGCCATTTATTATGATTTCAAGGTCTTCTTCTAATTCTCCTAATACTACAATATTGTCCGCAAAGCGTAAGGTTTTTCTTTCTTCTCCTTGCAGTATGATTCCTTTTCCATATTCCGTTTTAACTTTCTTCGCCTGTTCTCTATATAATTTAAAAAGCATGGGCGACAAACTGCGTCCTTGTATTACTCATTCCTTGATTTCTGCTTTCTTTTCTTGATCTTCTATTCTAATTACTGCTACCTGTCTTCTGCAGAGGTTCTTGTCCCTATATTGTTCCTAAAACCAAACTGATCTTCTCCTAACTTGCATTCTATTTGACGTTACATTCTCCTATATACTATTTTCGTTAATATTTTGCATAGATTATGGAAAAGTGCCTGTGAGAGTTTCTGGTAGGCACTTCCCCGGGGCTCACCTGATTATGTCGGAAATGCCTCCTACTCTCTCTGGTTTTTCTCATCAGTTCTCACATGCCGAGACACTTCCCACCTCTTTTAGGAGGTATACGTACTGTGGTCGAAGACCTTGGGCATAAGACAAGAGTTGTCCGCTGATCCTATTGGATGAGTCAGCCAACTGCCTCCTAAAATTTGTGGAGACATGCTGCGACCCCACAGCAAACTCGTCTCTCGTCATTCGGAAGGGCGTGAGAATAGTACCCAATTCCCGACCTACCTGAAGCAGCTTTTCTACGGCTTCCCCTGCATCTCTTTAAGTGAAACAACGGGTAGATTCGTTAATGCAAAGTCCGGGGGCCCTAGTCAACCCTTCGCCACCAACTCTAACTTCCGCATCCTCTCTTTTCAATTCCCCTCCTATGTTAGTAAAGTGGAGTTGCCTGTTTCAGGATCACCTTCATGTAGCCTGTTAATCCAAATAAAAAAATTGCATGCATAGGACACTAAACGAATTTTTCTGTGCTGTTCGCATCTATCAGCCGCAGCCTTCGTCGGTATGGGTATAATTATATTATTACTAATAACTGTTGTTGGATGTAGTGGTGAACAATAAGCTAGAATAGGTTGTTATTGTTATTATGACAATTACAAAATATAATATAGCTTGATGTCAACAACGAAGTATAGAATGTTATTATTTACCGTAAACTATTCCACTGAATCTCAAAAAAAAATAGCTTCTTAGTATTATTAACTGTGTTGGTAATTTCTGATTATTATAATAATAAATTAGTCCTTTGACTTATTTATTTCGTAATTAGATATAATTAGTTTAGATAGTATACAGATATCCCCTCGCAGAGGACAAATGTATTGCGCATACGAAAATCTGCACCGATCTGGATCGTACGATAATTGACAACAGATCTACACTGACCTGTAAACGACCTTCAGATTTCGCGGCAGATTTTTTGTGTGGGCACCCAATGGAAAATATGTCATAGATATCGGTCATTCGACGTCCTCTTTTTAAAAGTATGTACGAACAAATTGATTATAGCGAGTAGAAAAATTTAGATAGCATTAGTTACGGATTACATATTGCATGGAACGAAAAATTAAACTTAATTTACCCGATTTCATAGACATAAAAATTACAGTAATATTTTATCAATTTATAAACTCTTAAAATAAAATAATGATTATAAGATACGACTAAACCATTTTATTCCGTTGCTATTGATGTCATCATCGCTATTAGTTCTCTTAGATCGTAAATTCCATTCTTCATATATATTATAGACACTAGAGAGAAATGTTTTGTAAATTAACTTGAATGTACGATACTAACTGCTGAATGAGGTAATGGTAAGCGGTGTTTGTATACTTCGGAAAAATATATATACTTTGTATAAGATAATAATAGTGTAATGAAATTATAATAAACGTTTAATGTCTCTGCTATGGATAATCGGTGTATATTCGGATAAAATATGTACTTAGATGCGCAACAAAGGAACCATGTTTAATTGGATATTAAGATTATGCATTAAGTCTACAGTATCTATCAATATGACAATCGGGTAATATACTTGACATGCAAAACCGTAATCAAGATAGGAGACAGTGCAACTAGCTCAAATGTGCGAGGAATAATAACAGAACATTAAACTAACTTCCTAAATACTTCTCACTAATGACGTTTACTTTCTCAAATTTCAGTGCTAATATTGATATTCCGCCATATCATTCAGGTATCAAGTCGGAATAACTGATGATTCCACAGGAATGTTACGTTCACTCTCCAACTAATCCAGAGCTGAAGAAAACTTTTTAATTAGAATGAAAATTGTTTAATTCAAAATAATCATTTCTTCTATATGAATATGAGGAAGAATGTTATAATTTAATCATATTGATTAAGAAAATTTTCAGTTGTAGAAATAATAATTCTGTTTGTATATACATAAAAACTGGATAGAATTGTAATACTTATATATTGTCGATAATTATAATAAGTCTGGAGAAAAGGAATGAATAAGAAGAGCCTAAATATGTTACATTTTCTGTAAAATTATGAAATAGTTATTAATCATTCTAAATAAATCATATCAAATTACATAATTCGATCACGCGGTCTTTCTCAGCCAATCATTCCATATTCTTCGCTTGTAAAAATTTTTAACCTACAATAATGAAGATGCCGTGGAAAATCTTGTGTAGCGGACTGTTACATCCGCTGTGAAAGTAACTCAGGAAAAGGGATATTGGTGAGCATTCAAGCATTAAATCCACTTGGATGTGCTCCTCTCCTAAGTTGACATTAATGTAAGAATTTTTGCAAGAAATGAATTCGTCACTGTTTAACGTAAAAACTTTAAGAGCAATACTTTGATAGGACATACAATATTAGAAAAATATGATTTTAATTTTACTTTCCATAAATTTATTCATTTTATAAATAGTTAAAATTGAACTGAGGTATTGAATAAGTTTTCGAAAGATTGCAATATAATATCTTTTAACATTAGAAATAACCGTTTATAGGTAATCTTACAATTGTCTTTGTAACGCTTACAAATTATAGAACAAATTAATAAATTAAAAATTATTAAAGTAATCATACTTAAATTTTCATTTTACGTAATTCTTTATTATTAATTATTGATGTGCAGCCTACTTGACGCACCATTAAATACTTTGTATAGCTTTATTGAAATATAATATCATTACTTTAAAATGATTATATTGCATAAAAATAAATTGAAATAAACTAAGTCATTAGTACCTATTGGTTTCGTAACCTGCTTAACGTATGGAAATTTGCGTGCTTTTATAATAATTCAACATACATACCCACCTTATTTAATTATCTTCTTATTCCAACTATTTCACATGCTTTAAGAACTATGAATTACGGTAATTAATGTATTTCGAAAGTCTATGCTTTCTGACGTGACGCAACGAAATTCGACTGTAATTTATTATTATTTACCTTAAGTCAAATCGAGGAACTATGACATTGGAATGCACCCAGCAGAAATAATTCCAGTAAATGTTTCTCTGTTGACACATAATTTTTCAGTGTTGCAGTATATATTATGTTTTCTTTATACTTTTCCCTCCAGATAATAAACCTGGGAAACGCTGGGTTGATAACGAACCAAACGCAATTAAACGTTGGTTAACTTCGGTAATAATAGGCCATCTTCGACAAACACGACAAATATGAGGGTATATCCGTTATTTACCCTATTAATAATAAATTAAAAAATCGTTGCAAAATAAAATGGAGAACAAAACTGAAAAAGAGGAAACAAGATTACATAAATCTCAGCTCAAAAATCTATGAAGGTGAATTAAATGAAACTCTCATCAGGAAATAATTTAAACACAATATTGAATTAAGTCGTGTTTAATTTTATTTATTAAATATTTGGTTGGCTTTTACGGCTAATAAAAGTATAACTATTACGAAAGCATTATTAAAAAATTTCGTATGGAGTGTGGCGTTGTATGGGTGCGAAACATGAACGATAGGAGTTGTAGATGGTAAAAGAATAGAAGCTTTCGTAATGTGGTGCTATATGAGAATGCTGAAAATCGATACTGATTGGATAGAGTAAGTAGCCGGGAAATTCTAAGCACAATAGCAGAAGAGAGAATAATTTGGAGGACTTTGACCAAGAGAAGGATTAGATTAATAGGCCTCGTTTTGAGACATGAGGGTCTACTAAAATTAGCATTAGAGAGGAATATGTGGGGTAAGAACAGAAGAGAGATGTTAATGATGAAATACGCAAAGGAGATTAGGGAGGATATAGGATGTGGTAGCTATGTAGAAATGCATAGGCTTGCGCAAGATAGGTTAGCATGGAGGGTTCCAAAGTTTCCCTATGATAATTGGTGAATGAGATAAGTTAAAACAAAAAAACCTCAGTAACGTACCAATCCCAAAATTAAAAGTGCAGTTGAAAACAATAATTGGAGATTACGTCAGGAATTTTGGTGGAGTAACCTGAATGTGATTGAAGATCTAGATCAACAAATTTAGAGGACACTAATATTGTGTTTCAACAAGTTTTAAAATAATTATTTAAGTTGTCAACGATATTTTAAAACTGATAAATCATTATCCTTTAATTAATATTTTATTTAGTATAGCTACTGTCCCATAACATTTTATGAATGTAGTGTGTTATGACCTTCATAAACTTCATCTGAATAAATCAACGATTTTAACAACTTAGAAAGAATGTTTGTTCCAACACTATACATTAAAGTATAATTCGTATAATAGTTCGTTATTACCGTGGAATTTTATAAGAGGTCAGTTAAAGTATTTACATAACTCTTTTTTATGTCAGTGGTTTTTCTGTAAATGATTAGAACACATTCTATTTAAATCAATCATCATTGCTTTCGATAAAGATTTCTCTGTAGCAATTTATGTTGACTTACCTACCTTCACTGTCAAATGTCCAAGCCAATCCCTTGTTGAATAACCACATCGGGTGCCAACGAATCGAACAGCCTGAATTTCAAAGCAAGCCTGTATAAACAGAACGCTGTCAGATTTCATCGTTAATATTTAATGGTTAACCCCAACTCCCTCAACGAGAGGATTATCTACATATCACAATCAGAATGGCGCATAATGTACAACTGTACTATGGGAAGACTTTGTAGAGTTAATAATATGATTTTGAAATGGGAATCTAGATACTCGACGTTTTTCAAATCGTTCCAGTTTTAATTTTTGTGATACATGGACTGTAAAGAGACACTGAATGTTGAAATAAAGTTACGGAAATGAAGGTTTCCGAAATTCTGCTCAAAGGATTATTATAATTTTATTAAATATTTCGTAAAAGTAATGTTTACCCGGTTGATTATAGTATAGCGCACTTCTCAATTTATTTAATTATTATTTTATTTTTATTTTAATTTTCCATTTAACGTAAATTATTGTCTTGAATGTACGTCTGACAAAAGCTTAGTCAGGCGTAGGTAAATATTTCCAGTAATCCACAATTTCCTGGATGGGCCAATATGCAGTCAGAGGGAAAAACCCTCAACAAACAAATATGGAAATAGTTAACGGAATTGGATGGTGATGCTAAGACCAGTTTTCCACTAATTAGGTGAACTGTAAGAAGAAGAGAACAGCCAGGCCAAAACTGGCAGAAGAAAAAGAGCAACACTTTTGGTTCAGAACTGGCGTAGCTATAATCGGGTAAGACGAAGAGAGGAGCATATAGATTTCCATGTGGTCGAATAAACCGGACTCTGCTTCCAACCTTGTAGCAGAAATCATGTCCTAGTAATCAATAGGAACTTTCTTTCGTGGAGTATTTACAACGATAAGTTTACTAATTTTTCTATAAAAACTTTCTTTCGAATTTCCATACCGAAACACGGTGACCTGGAGTTTTAACTCCTGTTGGAACAGTCGGCAATATGTTTAACTTCAAAAATTTATTTAGTATATATTTTAATTCGTTTTTTTTAATAAATGTGGAATTATTCAATTTTAATTCTGATTTAATTTGTGTTACCATGCTACAATAAGGTAGTTCTAAAAATATAGTAATTGTATTATTAGTCTGTTTCAAAATTTTTTGTGATTGGTAAGAGATCTCAACTGTCAAATAAATCAAAAATATTCTGCTAATTCACAAGTCGATCTTGAAAACTCAAACTTGTACCTGAATATTTTCAGTAGTTGTCGAACTGAGACTAATCGGGAATTTCATCAACAAACTTAACGTAAAATTTTAAAACCAACCACATAATCAAACACAATGCATGCGATTTATTGTCTCCTTCATGTAATCGTTTAGGTATTAACGTTACTTTAAGAGTAATAAACATATTTTATTTTTTAAGTCTTCATTTTACTTTGTATATTACTTGGCACAATTTAGATTTCAGATTCTAGATATCGGTGATCTCAAAATGGCATATTATTACTTTTTAATTGTTGTCGAGTTTCATTGAAAATTGTAATTAATTCCCACTAAAAATAATTCTACGTTTTGTCTGATGTAAAAAAATTAAAATTAATGTTAATTAAAGCAACTGGATATAGATAACCAAACAGATTTTTATAAAGGAGCCGGGTTCTGAAAAAAACTAAATGCATCCTGTGTCTAATACTTGAAAATATATTTAAAATTTGGTGGGAGAATTAATGGGCTTCCCTACTACCAAGGCGTGAAACTCAATATATTTCAAAACGAAGAATATTAAAAAGCGGAAGTTCAAAATTAAAGGAAATGTTAACTCAAGTCAGGCCATTTTTGGAATACTGAGAGGAGTTGCTGTGACTCCTATCGAAGGTGGTAAATCCTATCTCAAAGAATGGAGAGAGAGCAAGATTGAACATGTAACTAAAACGTTATACGGGGCAAAAGTCATAGAATAGAATCATCTACTAACTACTAAAGCTTACGTATCCAGTTGGATACGACTAAAATTTCAAAATAAATTTAGAAATTAAGAGAATTTTACGTAAATTTTTACTGATATATAAATAACTGAAATAATTTACCTATAAAAGTATTCCAGGAAGCCTTTTTCATGACAATATATTTCCGTTAAATTAACTAAAAAAAGGGAAGGGAAGAGGTCTCCTACCAAAATTAAATTAATATTCAAAATTGATAATCGATTAACGAAGGGAAGTGCAATATTAAACGGCAATTAATTTAAGAGTGTTTCTTTCTCTTTTGAGGTTAAATATACTCATCGTTAACGTCAATTTATTGTTGCATTGCCGGTTTATATTTCTCCAGTAAGTTAATTACCTCTTTTATAATAAATAAATACAGAAATTCCACTGAACAATAACTTTAACAGACATTATCTCAAAATATAGTAAACGTGGGAATATTTTACTATTTCTTAAGTCTGTGTTCTTACGTCATCTATCATTAGGGATGTTATTTAAATAAACAAAACTCTCATGTTCCACAAAAGCATGTGTATTATGCCATGATAAAAGCGTTAAATAATTTTGGGGTCTAAATGGCACATTAAGTGCAGCCGAATAACAATTAAAGCAATTTATAACTCGTTTCTCTGGTAAAATAAAAACACCGGGTTACAATTTATATACAATTGGATTTTCCATTCGTTATTTGTCTAGCTTATTGAAGCGCATGCTGTTATTTTATGAACCTACCTCTGTGGAAACGGTTAATTAAATTTCTGTTGATACATTACAAACATAAAAAGACTCGTTTTAATATAGAAAAGCAAATACATTTTGCAGTATGCAAATTTTTGAATTAACATAATAATTGCTGATAATATTGATTATATTACGTTGACAGCCAAATATGAACGAGTTAGATAGGTTATCAGCGTTTATGTCATTCCTGTGCGTTGACAGGACTTTTAGCGGTGAATTCATTAGATCATCGTTTTGTAAATTGAATTCATATGCCACAGGTTCGGAATTAAAACCGATGTCAACTCCAAAGCTACCTCACAAGTAGATTATTTCATTAATCGTGTACTGATTGGGTAAAAAATGATTTTCTTAAACCTTTAGATTACACAATTAAAACAGAATATTTAATATTTATTTCATGCTGTATACAATTTCAGACGTATGAAATATTTCTGTTATCTGTTGAATAAACGTCCTTCAGTTCAGACTCTTAGGTTTTATGATAGCAAGGCGAGTTTAAGTTAATAGTAAATCTTGAAATATTTAAAGAACTTAAGCAAAGGTATAATCTCTCAGCCTTCTCAGTCAATACCCCGCTAACCTATTAGGTGATCATCTGAATACGAAGGACGATAATTGGTAGAACCGCCAATCAGAAATCGTCTGCTGCTATCTACTTCAAGTTCTTCCAACAAATGAGCAATCTTTAGTTATAGAAGCAAACGAAGGTCTAACAATTAAAGGATACGCGCATGCAGTAGCCATTGGGCCATTATCAATAAAGTCTGCCTTATACATTTCAAAAAAGAGAATATGATCACTTTTACCAACAATGGAAACGTTCCAGTTACTAATAACACTAAAACATAAACATCAAGACCATAAATTAATTATCACACCACGCCAATAAACACATAAGATTTATCATGTACAACGAAAAAGAACTAACAAATTAGAAACATCAAAATCACAAGTAGAATAACATTTCTCAAGGCTGGTAAGCAAGAAAACTGATAAAGTCATAGTTTATTTTTCCGCTGCGTAGTGTACATAGAACCTGAGGTTTAAAAAAAGTTCCAAACTCTCTCAAAATTCTTCCTTCTTACCTATCAAATATATTTCTCTACCGATTCAATACCGTGCTTCAACAATAAAAAGAAAAACCATTTAGCAAATGTTTGCCCCATAGGTCAAATAACGACGTATATTTAAGGAACCTATTGGTGCCGCTCCCACCCCCCACCCCCCACCATATATATATATATATATATATATATATATATATATATCAATGGTGGATGTGTTTTAGACACTTCGCCTGGAAGAGGGTGACAGAGCCGTCTATCTTTGTAAATAAAATGCTCCGTTAACCAAACCAAGTTGAATGTGACGCAGAAACCTCTTCACTTGAATTTAAACGAAT
The DNA here is from genome assembly GCA_034510155.1 of Eucriotettix oculatus. NCBI lineage: Eukaryota > Metazoa > Arthropoda > Insecta > Orthoptera > Tetrigidae > Eucriotettix > Eucriotettix oculatus. Next base: position 187,909,931 of record CM067376.1, read on the forward strand.
TCAACATACAAGACCAAAACTTACAAATCCTACGTAGTGAGTACCAATTTCAAACATAACAAATAAGAAAAAATTAAAGGATCTCAGTGCTCCAATTACGCCATTTTTCCACACAACCCCGATAGGGAGTCGTTACATCGGTATTTCCCTTCATCGGTCCCACGCCCCACTTGGGGGCAATTTGTTTTTTCAGGGGAGCAATTCGAAAATAAGCTCGCCAAGAATTCAAAAACCAACCGCCTGCTATAATTATAAGTATGCAAAAGGAAAAACTGTTGGTATCTTAATTTTAAATAAGCTTTCGTTGAGTATTTTTCGGTCTGTAGATAATACGACGGTAATAAAATTTATTACATAAACTAAAGAATTATTTTAAATAAATAATAAATTATTACAATTCATTAATTATATTGGTGATCATACAATTTCTTATGTGCATTAGAATAAGATTCTTTTATATAAAAGAAATCAGAAAACCTATGTAACACGAATCTTTTTTTTTTTGTAGAAAATTACAAATACCTTAAATAGTTCAGATGTGTTTGGACTTTAGTTTACCCATCGAGCCAGTAGTTTTCTCAGAATGAAGAGTCTCCCACCATATACTATATATGATTCTATTTTGGCACACGTACAAGTATTTCAGCAGGAGTTAATATTTTATGTCGAAAGCAGACGTACTTTTAATAACTTATTAATGAATTTATATATGTGTCTTAGGACTGGGTGTTCTGAAATCGCAATTACAGAAGTTAAATTGGTGACCGTTATAGACAGTGGATTGCGCAAAGTAAGTGTTGGGAGAATAGTGGGGAAGGGAGAAACTCTGGGGAAAAGCAGGCAATCAGAGAAGGATCAACATGCTATGAACATCATATGAGAAAAGTGCATTCCGACGAACAACGAGCTGTTCGAGGGAAGAAAATTAAGTCTAAAAAATGGCTCGGAGGGAAGCTAATAACTTCATTTATCAGTGCATGCTTTATTTCTTATCCAATTTCGTTTTATAAAACAAGAGTTTTCAACTTTTTAGTCATCATTCTGCAAACGCCTACTAAATTTCAAACAATTCAGATCAATAACATAATACTACATTCCAACTTCAACATAATGTGTAATATCTCTGTTGATCTGGACATCGTATTCTGTTTTTTAATTTGGTGTTGCGCATTTTCTATTGAAGTTTTAACACAGGCAACAAGTTTCGAAATGACTCATAATGTTCCGTCAACAAATCATGGTTCTACAACTCTTTCCATTGGATTTATAAAATCGTTCAATATGTCAAGCTTAGTGTACAATTTAATGAGTTTATTATCTCTACTTTTATCTATGGATACCCTTATCTTTCTCATGTAAAAAAATACGTTAGACTTTAACAAGAATACTCGGGATTATGACCGAGTAGAGGGACATTTCGATTACTTTCTCTGTTGTCATCCTATAGCATAGTGTTCTGGCCGTATTCCACTTCTCCAGAATATGATGAGCGAGAAAGTCACAAATAGGTTAGTTCTCCAAGGTTAGAAGCCAGTGAATTATTTGTTCAAGCATTATAAAATTCTTGAGACGTTATAGTATCGATACTCAATAAGAGTGAGACACGTCTTCACAGAATAACTACGGCTAGTGACGAGAGCCCAGTAGCCCTTTTTCTCCTTTAACAAGCTACAGATCCGGAAACTGGCAACTCCCCTTTAATAGCATAAGAAGGGAATGTGGAAGACAGAGCAAGGTAGCCAAGGGTTGAATAGGTCCCCGGCCTATAGTTTATGGATCCTAGCCGGTGTTTCACCTAAAAGTGTTGCAGGGAAAACTCTATAAAACCTGCATCAGTTTGGGTACTTGGGTACTTGGGCAATTGGGTACTATTCTCACAGCCTTCCAAATGACCGGAGGTGAGTTTGCCCTGGGGTCGCAACATTCCCTTCTCCGTGTCTCCACCAGTTTTAAATTTACTCATTTCCCGCGCAATATTGCATGTCTGTGGACACAAACTCCCAGATGAGTAAGTTATAATAAATTTTTAAGCAAACAAAAGTTTTTCATATTTAATATTTAAATATTTCCGTATTTATCAGACAATATATTAAAAATCAAATTTATGTATGTATATATATACCTTAAAAGTTTATAATATATATGATTGTTTGAGAGTGCGACGTCTCTGCATAAGTTTAGATCTTTCTAAATAGTTAATTACGTTTTCAATATTTCGCTATTAACTCACGATACCTTGTTACATTAAGAGAATAAAAATAAAATGAAAGTCGAACACTTGAAACAGTTTTATAACCAAAATAATAAATTCATTCAATAAACAAGTTGGCAAATCAAATTTTACAATAACGTGCACTCTAGGCTAGCTAGGTTCGCAAGTTTTACACACAATAGAAGTGCTGTTGTTTTAGGCTGCCCACGGGTTACGTTTGTGTCCGCGATAGTTAAATTAATTATTTTTGTCTAGTATATTGCGCTCTAGTGGCTGAGTATAATTAAGAACAAATAATATATGAAAAAATATTAATTTAACAATTGAATAATTATGAATAAACTCAGAAAGTAGCTTCAACTATTAATGAACCAATTTTATTGAAACTAAACAATATATTACATCCACTTGAGAATCCATATGTAAATAATAAATAATTTCTAATTCAAAGTCCTTATAAATTAATATTGTGTTTCTATAATTCCAGCATATAATAAAGCTACAATACTTTAACAATTACGAAATGCAGACTTAAAATGAAGAAACTCAAGAAAGGAGCCGAAATAAAAAGATGGAATTTAGAATAACTAAAAAAACAGGAGGTGTTACAGAGTCTCAAATAAGATATCAAGAGTAGATTAATAGAAAAATAATAAATACACAATATAGCACATAATGAGCACTATTGTAGGAATAAATTACTAAAGCAAACGACGAAAAATTAGGAAGAATAGGAAATGATGGATAACACAAGAAATAATATAAATGATTGAGGAAAGGAGTAAATATAAAAACGCGAGAGATGAAAATGGTAAACAGAAGTACAGACGCCTGAAGAATGAGATAGATAGGAAGTTCAAAGCAGCCAAAGAGGCTTTGCTCCAAGAGAAATGCAAAGAGGTTGGAGATTTCATGGTGAAAGGGAAAATGGACACAGCGTATAGAAAAATCAAAGAAACATTCGGCGAGAGGAAAAATATTAGCAAGAACATAACGGGAGCGGATGGGAAGCCAATTCTAAGTAAAGAAGAAAAGACAGAAAGATGGAAGAAATATCTAGAAGAGCTGTTTCACGATGGAAATCTAGATCAGCCAGTAATAGAAGAAGTAGAGGAGGTGGATCATGAAGAGTTTGGGGACGAAATTTTAAGGTGGGAATATTTTACTGCGCTGACAGTTATGAGCAACTGTAAAGCGCCAGGAATTGATTACATTCCAGCGGAATTGATGAGATCATCGGGTGAGGAGCAATATCATGGCTGTTCGGGATATTTGTAAAATCTACGAAATAGAAAGAATATCAGAAGATTTTAGTAAAAATATAATTATACCTATACCGAAAAGGACTTGGGTTGATAGATGCGAACAGAACAGGACAATTATTTCAGTATATTAACGAAATTAGTATATAGGAGGATGGAACGTCAAATACAATAAAAGTTAGGAGAGATCAGTTTGGTTTTAGGAAGAGTGCACGGACAAGGGAAGCGCTATTTACTATGCGTCTAAATTTAGAAGTCAGGATATGAAAATACCGGCCAACGTTCATGGCATTAGTAGGTTTAAGAAACGTTTGATAATGTGAACTGAAACACACTATGAAAAGAGGCTTATATATAACCTCTACAGAAGGCAGTCAGCAGTAATTAGAACTGAAGATCAAGAACAGAAATCAGAATTCAAGAAAGATGTAAGACAAGGACGCAGTTTGTCGCCCATGCTGTTTAACTTATATATAGATCAGACGATGAATAAATTTAAAACGGAACATAGAAAGGGAATCATATTGAAAAGAAATAAAAACCCTTCGGTTTTCCGATGACATTTAAGTAGTAGGAGAGTCAGAAGAAGACTTTAAAGCCATAATAAATGGTATCAAGGTGGTCCAGGAGGAAGAGTACAACTATGAAGGGAAAACCAATGTGATGGAGTGTTGTATAGAAATCAGTGTAATAACAAACGCTGTTATATTAAGAAGGGATATTTTGAAGGATGTTAAGGAATAACGCTACTTGGGCAGCATAATAACTAGAGATGGTCGAAGTAGACATAAAGAGTAGGATAACGCAGGCAAGGGAGACTTTCGCAAAAGAGGTATATTTACTTACGGGCAATTTAAGTGTTGAAATCACTGCTAAAAATGCTCATATCGCATGTGGCGTTACATGGGGGCGAAACGTGTACTATAGGAGTTACAAAACGGAAAATAATTAGTAGCCCTTGAAATGTGATGCTATAGGAGAATGCTGAAAATCAGATGGGTGGATAGAATCGCTAACGATGAATTTTTATACAGACTAGGGGAAGAGTGGACAATATGGAGGACGTGGTCCAAGAGAAGGGATTGACTAATAGGCCACGATTTGAGATATGAGCATTAGAGAGAACAGGAAAGAACAGAAGAGGGAATCAAAGGATGGAATACGCTTAGCGGATTAGGGAGAATTCTGAATGTGCTAGTTATGCCGAAATAAAAAGGCTTGCGCTATACTTTTAACATGGAAGGTTGCATCCAACCAGTCTAGAGACTGAATGCCACAACATCAATGGCTTCCTTTTCCTATAATTTCTATAGTATGTATGTAATAATAATAGTTAATGATCTAAAACCGCCGAATGCGATAGCAATTTATACGATTTTACGTCCAGAATAATTTATTGAGGATAGGCAGGAATTGATTTTTATGAAAACAGATCCAGATTTATTTATTACAATATGGCTACAATAATGTTATAGGAAATAGCTTTGATAAACAGTAACCCTTGAATTTATTAGGCTATTTCTTAGTAATGGAAGCGTAGCTTGTTAACTGTTATTAGCATTTTTCTTGCTATTATTTCGTTTATAGTGTCAAGGAATTCTTTTTTCGTATAAGTTGAGGTTTTGATGAAGATTACACATGCAACATGGTTATAGATTGTGTTACGTGGCGTCGATAATCGAAGTCAGGCTTGCGGTACGCCTTGTAGGGGATAGATTTAGGAGGCAGTGTGCGGCTCCACAGATAAGGGGTGAAGTGGCCGGATGTCCGGTGCCCAGATTGAGGCAAGAGTGCCGCTGCCACCGCCGCCGCCGCCGCCGCCGCCTCCGTATCTCCTCTATCCTCCTCTCTCAGCTCACATTCAGGCGTAATACACCGGGATCAGACTTACCTATCAGCATCACAAAATACTGGGATTTAATTTGATACACGTTCCACTTACCAACACAAGGCTACAGAAGACTAGAGTTCCGGACTCATTCTTGAAAAGGAAATACTGTGCAGATGCTACCAAACTGGTATCGGAAGTAGCTACTAAGTTGATTTTATTAAAACGTAATACGTTCCTTATTATTGTGTATACTAATGAAAAACGTGAAAATAAATTGAATGCTGACGTTGCAAGCGTAAATAATAAGTTGTACTTCATCATAGTCATATTTTAAATTGTTAAATATTAATGGATTACTAATGTAAAATCTCGACCGAGCCAGGAATCAAACCCGATACCTAAAAACCGGTTAGTTCATTGCTTTGAAATATTTCCTCTGTTCCTGAATTAAGCTATTGTAGTTATTAGATAGGAAATATAAATTATTTGCTGAAGTTTTAAAATCAGACCGTGAATAATGTAATTAATTTTAAATTTAGTAAAACAATTTTTATATTTTTGACTCCTTAAAGATATTAATGAAGAAAGACGGATTCATGATTACACTAACGTTGAGGTTATGAAAAGAAACCGTTTATTACCACCGATTATTGGTTCTCCATTGCTACTAATTCACTGAAACACAAAAATGCAGGTAATAAGTCAACAACATAAATATTAATTAAGTGTTGTGTACTTTTGTCTGATGACTCAATTAGGGGGAATCTATTAAATTTCTATTACATTTGGCTTGACGAAGTTAAACGTTTGTCTGTTAAGAGCGTCCAGTAGCCCAGGTGGAGAAATTCCTGATGGAGCGAACCTGTAAAAATAGTCCTGAAGTACGAGACAAATATTTAATTTCCAGGAAGACGCTGTTGGCCCGATGGAGCAGAGCAGCATCCCACGAGTCAATCAGTAAATTAATAACAGATTTGGTTGGTGGTGTTAAGACGAATTATATAAAAAATAGATGGTTGAAGAAAGGGAGGCCATAACGTGATAGGGAATGGTTCTCTTTCGGGTGTGAAACGACGGAGAATACTTGGTTTTGAAAAGACGGCGAGGAGGGTCCCAGAAGCTACAACCTCATAAACACGTAGCCGGATAAATCAGACATTTCTTCTATCTCTCGAAAATTGGTCCTTTTACCAGAAAGCCGTCGGAATTTGCCTATTCTGAAACTTTGGGATGTTAAAACGATTTTCAAGTGTTTACATTCTTGGGGATTTCGAGTTTTTATTCCAAAACACGGACAACTTGGGATAATTTTTTGTTGGAGCAGTGGATAACTTTTATTAGTGAATTTATATTATTTTAGTACATATTTATATTTTACCTTATTTAATATCAATAATTGTAGGCTTTTTAGTTTTAATTTAAATTGTATTAAAATATATGGTAGCTCTATCACGCGGCGCGCCTATAATTTTATTAAATTTCCTGTCTCTTTATGCACAAGTTTCAACAACAAACCACTAAAGTACGTTTCCACATCTCTAAGAACAAAATATGCGTTATATAACAATTTTAAATATAATAGTCAAAATAGTTTGGCAATTTATTTTAATATTTATTCTATGAGTGGCTTTGCAATTTAGAGTAAATTATGTAATGAAAAGTTTAACGGAGGTAGATAACATGGATTTTTCCGTATTTAACATTTAAAATTATTATTACATTAATAATTGGATCATTGAACAAAAACAATCACCCCGCCGTCTGATCGATACGTAAAAATAGATTCTAATTCAGTAGGTTTCAGTTCGATAGTAATCAGTTTGGCAGAACAAAGCATATTCATGTACGTCGATAAAGGGAGACGCATTTTAGAGATTGAACACGTGGATAAAGTATTCACTACAACTTGCCCAGTTGCACGGGTTTCCATTATTCTCTTTTTTATATTTTTTCCCAAAAAATAATTAAAGTTGCAGGTGAAGCGGGCATTCGTTATTAATGGATACGCACAGTGGTGTAATTAAAGCGGATAATTGGAGGTGAAACATTATCGGGCTAATACCGTCGAGTGTTGAATTTGCGCTGCACTGATTGCCGAACAAATAGCGAACGGCGTGTCCCATACCAGCAACTGTCACCTGATATAGCCATTCCTGTTCCGAGCTATTATTTCTTCATCAAAAATTTCAGGTTTCAAAAACCCTTATCGGTTGACATGAATATACAAAATTAAGTGTTTCATACTCTCATTTGTCAAAGGGCAAAACTAAGTGACGTCTGTTACATATTGAATACAATATGAAAGAAACGTTCTTAATTATTAATTATAATAAATTATATTTAATTGTGGAAATGTTTCCTCTAGTTCGTAATGGTTTATTATTAAATCCATTTATGCATCGTATTATTGAACTGTAAAACGAAGTTATAATACAAATTATAATTGGGTCTTTTCGGAACAAAAGAAGATTTTCTTAACTTACTGATTATAAAATACAATATAATATGTAAACATTCCTAGAATATATTTTGACGAAATTCGTGTTCGGTGATGTACCATTTTAGAATTCTAATAATTTTTTTCTGTATTTATTCCAACCTGTAAAACTAAGGAAAGTCATAAATAATTTTTATGTCAAGACAGCGCCGGTAATGACTTAATTACTGAAAAATTACTTAAATCCTTACCTCGGAATGGTATTTTGCAGTTGACACAAATATACAATTCAATTATACGCACTACTCACATTCCTCGCAAATGGAAGCACGCCTGCATTATAATGATCCACAAACTAATTAAGAGGAAGGACGATCCAAGCAGTTGCAGACCCATCAGTCTTCTCCCACCCTTCTCCTAAATTTTGGAACGACTAATTCTACCAAAACTCATGGAACATATGTCTCACATCATTCCCGATTCGCAGTTCGGATTTAGATCCCGTTATTCAGCAGCTCCACCGTGTAATCGACACTCTCTTGGATAGTTTTGAACAGAAGGTGGTCTGTCTAGGAGCTTACTTAGACACAGAAAAAGCGTCTGATAAAGTTTATCAACAAGATCTCTTGGGTAAAATAAAGTACCGTCTTCCGGACACCTACTATAGGTTAATAAAATCTTACTTAAGTGGGAGAACGTTCTCCATTAAATACAAAAATTACGTCCCCGCTTCTAAACGAGTACAATCAGGCGTACCTCAGGGCAGCGTGATTGGCCCTCTACTTTATCTGATATATTCCCACGACACTCCGCTACGTGACCAATCAATTTCCACATTTTGCCAATCAAATTGTGATTATTAATATGTATGTGTATAGACACAACTGTGTACTTTTGAATGTCTAATTTTATGTTGTTTTTATGTTCCTTAATGCGAGTTTTAGTTTGTCCGATATACAATGCGTTACAATCTAAACAATTAATTTTGTAGATAACATTAAGTCTTTCCAGAAAGTTAATTTTGTCCTTAAAATTTTGAACGAAATTTAAATTATTCATGGATTTAAAAACAATATCTACACCGTAATTATTAAATAAGTCAATTAGTTTATATTGTATGTTAGCTATATAATGTAAAATTATGAAATTAATTTTTTGTCAATCTTTTTAACAGATAAATTAATGTCGGAATACCTGATTTTATTCAATCTAATTTTGACATGTTTGTTAAAGAAATTGATTGGGTATGAATTTAATAACAGAATATTTGGTATTTGTGATGTGACAGCTTGACAGTCTCATATACCAGATTATAAACAATGGCTTTCTTTTGAGCAATGGGATAATTGGACATATAAGTAAGAACTCTTCCTGAATATGTAGATTTTTGATACCAATTGGTTATAATTTTTTTATTTGGAAAACTTATCAAAACGTCAAGAAAATATTTAGAGTTATTTTGTTCTATTTCATAAGTAAAATTTAAATTTTAATTACTATTGAAAATTTGGATTAAATTATCTAATGTTGTTTCTGGAATGATGCAAAAAAAATATCATCAACGTATCTGAAGTATGTTAATAGTTTAATAGCTAATAATGAGATCAAAATTTCTGTAAATAAAGGGGACAAAGGATTTCCACCTGGAGATTACTTATTTGGTGATAATGAGAATTATTAAATGAGAAATAAGTTAAGAATTAAATTGAGTAAAACAAACACATCAGACAAATAGTATATATAGAAACTATTTGTATCATGATAAGCTTCAATTTATCGGGAGCTTCTGCTATTGGCGAAACGTAAATACATAATAACAACATTGTCTTTATTCAATTGCAACTGAAGAATTGTTGCTTAATTCAACTTTATGATACTATTCTTATCGTATGTTTAACACATACTCTTGCATCACTTTCTCAAACATATCTAATTAAGTTCATACAATAACGTACAGTTTCAGGATTTATATTAATAGCTCTTTGCTCAGAGTTCAAGCTAAATGATCAAATACCGACTTTAATACTTGATTGGTATTGTGAAGATTGTCCTTATGACTGGTAGACACAGTCTAAACTCAGCAAGATAGGTTGTGACTATGGCTTGTTATGCCTACATAGACAATGACCTAATTACGTGATCGCAATATGCGAGGGGTAAACGTGTGATGACGTCTTTGTACACAATCAGACATACCAATAGAACGTTACAGAAATAAATACCAATACATTCATTAAGTCATTTCACAGTAACGCTTAAAAAGACATACACGAGAAACAATAATATTAAATTAATATTCAAATTATATCTTGTGATATTCTTCCGTTTTGAGATTTATACTGATAACGTCATTTAGTACTTTAACCCTTATTAAATATTATTATTATATTATTATTTGTTGCTTCTAGCTTGAACATTTGAATATTGTTCCATTTTTTTTAAAAAAAAGGTAGACACTCGAAATGGATGTGATTGTGTTATTAGATTCAAAAAAGTTGAATTATAATGACCATGTATTCTATCTAGCATATCTGGATTACAACTTAACAAATTAAATAGTTCAAGCCGACTAAACACGAATACAATTTTCAATGATAGTGATTTGAAGACTAAACAGGATACGCTACTTTCGTAAAGTCAATAATATAAAAAACGAAACCAAAAGATGGTAAAAACCTTCAAAGATTGTTTCTTTGGAATTATTATTGCTTTCAATGCGCGTAATACGAATCACTACGTTTCTACGATTCCATTAATAAATGTTCAAATGATCCGTTAAAGTAGCTCTCCGAAATACTACTTTCCTGGGTAATTATACATATATATATATCTTTGTCAGAAATACAGCTTCATAAAATTAAAATTATAAAATATTAGTAAAACTAGCAGAACGTATCCTTCCGTTCTTTTATCTCTGTAGATGTTAATTTGCTGTAGCGTTTTGGTACATAACACATACTTTGTCCGCTAAATTTCAATACATAATTAATATTTAAACATCGGAAACTTTATATTTGCCAGTAACGATACGCAGTACTAGTTTTATTATATTTATGTTAAATTTGGCCGGTCTATTCGCTTATAATTGGGCGAAGTCAGATAAATAAAATTGTTTGATCTAAATTAATCTTTCAGCATCTTTAAGTAGCCGTAATGGCAATTTTATTTATGTTATGTTAAAATATGGAAACAAAAGATGACATTTTAGTAATTACAATTTATTTAGTGTGTTATAGGTATAATTTCTCGTCAAAGCGGAGTAGATTCCACAAGGAAGGAACTCCGACACTTGAAGAGGACACAGGACCTCCAGTTACATGACACAGCTGCTGCTAAATTAATCTTGTACAACAGGCTTCACTTGGGTTGGAACATCCCTTAGTTAGTGATTTTAAAATGTGTACGTATGTGTATTCTATCTAAGGGTCTACGATATCTTTATTATTAGAGAAACTGGTTTACATAGTTCGAATGAAAGTAAGTGAGTTTAACATTGGGGCTTCCTTCCTACCTCCTTGGCTCTACAGCCCATTAAGGGCCTTGGCCTACCGAATCGACTGCGGACTGTCATCTTGCATGACACATTCCGAATTTGGAGTGACACGTGGTCAGCGTATCGATTCTCCAACAGTCTTAATCCCGGTCTTCGCGACCATGACGACACAAACATCCAAGTCCATGCCAGGATTCGAACCCGGGACCTCTGGGTTGTGAGGCAGCAACGATAGCCACTACACCACAGGACGTCGGCATATAGGAGCTTATGTGACAATAAATAATTAATTGATTCAAGTCTAAATTATGTGCAGTAATATAATCAATAATTATAAGTTCTCCTGTCTCTCTAAAAATATCGGCCACATTACTTTTTGTCTAATTGGTAAGATCGGCCAAAAATGTACAAGAAAAAGTTATAAAATATCAAGGAGGATTTCAAATTTTTAGAACACTTAATTTACTGGCTGCATTGAAATATTCCAGTTCCAACTGGAAATAACTTTTTTCGAGTTATTTTGTCCTGTAAGTGGGAAAACGCGACAAAGCTGTGAGGCTACTGCAAGCTCGTTCTTAACTCAGTTAGCGGCCGTAAAGCCCCAGGGACTTGCCGCGTCATCTCGTCCTTGCTAAACAACTCCCACCGCATCGCGCAAAACAACCTGTCAACCAGAGGCCGTACTCTGCGGCTATGGAGCCGAGCCGAAGGCTCTTGAAATTAGGCTACAATTAAAACTTCCAAAATAAATATAACATTCTCTGCTTCGTGTGTATGTTTCTGATGTTACAACGAAAAATAATAATATCACTTAACCGAATCAATCGCAATAGTGCAGACGTTTTACAACTAGAGATTCCTGCCTAAGCTCAGTTAAGATGTGATGTAGTTATATATATGTACATATTCATCACATCTCAACACTTACCCTCCGAAACGTTACATGTTGTACTTATAAAAAAGTCGCCAAGAATGTGACTGCGCTCTAAATATGGCTGAGATATGATCAACTTTCAACTGAATTCAGCAACAGCACGCACTTTAAGTTAATAACAATATAATATTTACAGTAGAGAAGAGATATTCGTTCATGATTATCATAATGATTCATCAATAGACCTTTCATATAAATATAGAGTAATTAATATATATTGTAGGTGATGCGTAACACGCCAAATTCAATAAATTAACAGCACTGAGGAATAACAGAGAGGAAGGACATTCTTGATCCCGTCAGCGAGAAAGAGACTTGATTTAAATTAACGAAGACGAAGTTCAGACCTAGAAACAAGAATAGCACTTAAGAAGTCGACTGATGTGAACCCCGTTTTACGCACCGCAACACATTACCAAGACAAATACTCAAAGTCCAGGTTGTAATGGTGTAATGGTTGTAATGTAATGGTGCTACGGAATCAAAGGCAAGTGGCGTTAGGGAAGTTGAAGGCTACAGACAAAGGGGCAATTAAACCGTGACAAGTCTTTAAGATTCGGCGGCATCGGATTGTGAGGGAACATGGTGTTTTCCTCCCAGAGACGATAGGTAAATAATTTTGATTGGACAGGATCGGACCTCACCACCGTTCGAAATGAAATAGTGACAAGGTATTAAAATCCGAGGAAAATGGATTTTTGGACATTAAGACTGACTTTTAAGAGGTAGCAGTAATAGTGAACATTAACAGTGAATAGCAGGAAATTCGAGATTGTACTGGCCATACATATTTGAATAACGGGAGGTAGGCGTGCTCGTGGACGTGGCACCAAGGAAGAAAACTAAGACGGCAAGGTGCCCATTATAGCAACGAGGAAGTTCAGTGAGACCAAAGGGAAGTATTGACTCCAGCGGAAAGGTCCAAGCCTAAGCGGAGAATAAAAGGTAATTACACTGTTTATAATTTTTTGCCGATTTCCTTGTACTGCCAATTTCAAGTAGGATTTGTGTAAGTATTATGCTTCATGCCTGTTTAGAGGAAATCTAGTTTGTGAAAATATTGTAAATATACGTATATTGTTAATCGTTATAAAATCCGGATTTGTACGTTAAAAATCCAATTATAGTCGATTGTAAATTAGACAAATGTTTAGTAAAAGAATTTATACATTTAATATTAATAATTCCTTTTTAAATAATATTCTTCCAATATTTCAAAGCATAAGCATTATTTCATGCTTGACAGGCTGCGTGAGGGCATACACGTTTTTTAAAACTAATCTGATAAAAGAGAATATATCTGTTAAGCGTGAAATAATGCTTAAATTTAACTAACATTTTATTCAACCAATGATAGTTATTAAACAAGTAAAATCTTTTTATAAGTCGCGGAGCATATATTTGAGATACGTTATATAAATATCAGGTCCACTCACATCCAATTTAATTTTCCGTAAAGTTGTTCAAATATCTTCTCTTTGTAAGTATAATTGACTGTTTCTGTGTATCTTTCGGTACTGTAATGTGTTAAAGTAGGCGAAATAAAGACTTAAGTTCTGCAACATATTCCTGGCTGCGTGTGGCCCTCCCTTTATATTTAGGACAAGAGGACGTCCCTTTTGGCTGAAGAGAATGGAAGGATCCTTTCCCGAAAAGGGATCGCCCGTTGTTACTTTGGAAGGGTTCACTTGTGGAAGTCGGAAGCTGCTAGTATAATCCAGAATACTGGAATGATGTGCAGCACATGGGATGTCTACGCTCAGCAGCTGAAATTTCCTATTGGCTGAAAATTGTTAAAGTGCAAGCCAATAGATGGTATTTGTAATTGCAGCGTATTGATCGAAATTAAGTAGATTGACATTAAAGCTATGTGGGAGGGTGTTTTGAGACGGCGAGGCAGAAGATGGTAAGAGAGGGAAAGGACCTGATGGAAACTAAACTGCTAGCCGCCAAAGAGATGATGTTGAGAATTAAGAAAGTGCTTACTAAAAACTAAACTGCTAACCGCCGAAAGGAGAAAAGGGAGTCACCGCCAAATTTTGCCCAGCCGTCCACCAGAAGAGGTTCAACCCCAATGTAGGAAACTGAAGTCAACAACCATTTATCACCGATAATTACAAAGAAGACCAGGGAATGTGCGGGTATGGTAAATTTGGATAAAATGGAGTTCACATTTGCCAGACCTATTTCCATTAAAACTAAATTGCTTGTCTCGATTCATCCCACAGATGACCCTGTGTAAATTTATTTTTTAGAAATATTTTCGTTAATAATTTGTACCATTTATTAAATTCTCCTATTTAAATATTTTATTTTATTAAATTCAGAATCTTAAATTTAAACTTATATTTTAATTTTTAAAACATTTTTTAATTGATCCCTTATCTCCCATATCTTTGCAATTGGCTTCCACCAACGTGGGTCATATTATAATACAATGTAAGTAAATTAAATTCACCCCATTCTCACCTTATATATATATATATATATATATATATATATATATATATATTACAGTACGTTTGTGCTTATTTAAGATACCAGTAGATTTATTGATTCGATTAAGATACTGAAGGATCGGTGCTGGTTATGATTAAATTAAGCTATCATAATGAAGGGTACGTGAAAAAAAGGTCTAAACAATGTGACGCTCTCTCAGATGGTTTAATCACGTGCTGACTAGGAGATTATCGTCGAATTAAATACTGTATTGGGCTAATTTAATTAATTTCCGGGAAACGCTGAGCACCCAGGTAGTCTAATATATTAAGTTCATTGTAAAAAATCCTATGTTGGATTTACTACTCTGTAAGAACTATGCAACAGAGGTGTTGATTTTCCTTATCGGCGCTCGTTGTCCACAGCGAATAGTGGGTCTACAACAAAGTTCGTCCTTTTGTGTTAACGGATTAATTAAATTCCTCACTTTAATCAAAATTGTATAAAAATAACATTATTTTAACGCCTACATAACTTGTCTGGAAGACCATAATGACTGTTGACTGAAAATTATTCAACCAAACAAATTCATCAAAAGAGATAAGTTGGTAAAGATTATGTCTACTAATTTATTAACTTGTTATGAAAGAAAGCAGTTCATGAGATGTGATCTAGTGGCTAGCGTAGCTGCCGCGGTTCAGGGTTCTAATCCCGGCTTGGGCTTGGATGCTTGTGCCATCATGGCCACGGAGACTGGGATTAAGACTGTTGGAGAATCGATACGCTGATCACATATCACTCCAAATTAAGTCAACAGTCGACCCGAAAGGCCAATACACTGAAAGTGCTGAAAAGCCATCGATGTGCAAATTTTGCAATATGGGAACAGATAGAACAATTAATGATTGTAAAAGCAGATTTTTCTACTATATCCGACTTAAAATCAAAATTAATGCTTGCTGTTTCAAAGTACGAATTAAGATTTACAGTTCAAAATTATTTGAATACTTAAGGTTAAATTTGGATACATTCAACACATTTTCGTTTTGTTTACACTATAAACTACTAAAATTTATTGCGATAATATAAAAAATTGCAAGACATCGTTTCTATTTAAAATTATGCATAACACGCCTCTCACAATGTCTATTACTAAGAAGAGGGATTAAAACAACAACTTTTATAATGACTATTTGGTTATTATTGGTGAGTCTCGTCTTCACAATTTCCTCCTCACTTTGAAGTTATCATCTAATGTTTCCTCAAACACGAAAAATTATGCGATTGCAGAAAACAAGATCCATTTATACACCCAAAAAATGAATATTGTTTTACTGATGAATTAGATGCAGAGTCTTTAAATTCATAACTATTTGAGGAATCACTTTAGTGGGTTTTGGATAATTTTATATTTGTTCTTATACTTTTCACGCAATTTCAAATAACCAAAAAACAACTTATCCTTGACAGCAAGATTACAAAAAAAAACGTGAAAGACCTCCACTTAAATTCAAATAAAAGACTTTATTAGGGGAGAAATGATTAATTTGATATGCTTTAATCCCAATCACGCTTAGTATACCTGCCACTAAGCCCCTTCCCCTCATTCAGTCGATGACGTATTTCATCAAGCATGGGGATTCCCTCCCGTCTTCATGGTGGAAGCTGACCAGGATTTCGGGCAGATCGATGTCTGAGGCCACTTGAGAGTAATGTTCTTAACGGAGACACATGCGCAAACTTCCTGCTCCCATTTCGGTTTACAATGCAGTTTGTGTGCAGAATGCCCAGTCGGTCGTTTGTTAACAACATTGCAAAGAGTAAACCCGTATTGTATTAAAAAAATCAATCATATTAAATTGAGAATGATTCTGGAAGATATATGAAATTTATGTGCATTATAAAGAAAGTACACGAAGAGAAGAAGAAAACTGCTTCTTATGACTCAAATTGAATCCGGATTAGTGGAATCTTCGTACTTATCTATACCAATAAATAAAATTGAAGTGTCGGTCTGTCCGTCCGTACGTTTGTCTCGAATACTTTCCGAAACGGCTCAACGGATTTCAATGAAAATTTGAGGGTTTAAAAATAGAAGATTAAATTTAAATATTCGTGCATATCGATATAACATAAATATAAATTGAAATAGATTTCTTGTAATTACCGCGGCGTGTAAACCAACTGCGAGTTTTAAATCCTATTACGCATCCCAGTTACTATCTATTGGTGCAGCAGGCTGAGAAAAACGTACTTCTTTGTATCGTCGATATGACGTATACATAAATTGATAAATTTGTTTTATTTCTCACGTCAGGTATATTTTACAGTTTAGTAATTACTAATATGGAAATCAAAAAGAAACTATCGAGTTGGGTGTCGACATAGATGTAATGCGAGTCGCAGTAAATGTGGGAAAACATTTTCTGTTAAAATACTGGAAATATATTTATTCCTGCTATTGTACCGGAGTATCTCGAGATACTGGGAGTATATTTGAGGTTCATATTGTGACGTTTTCGACGTCGGTTTAGTTATTTGTTGACCTACAATTAAATAATGTACCGGGATAATATAAATAAATACCTGAGAACGCCGGGTCCCCGGCTGGTAGAAAATAAGCATGACAGTGACGAGGAAGTTGAAGTGCAGAGCTTTTGAGTAAGGATAATATAAACCAAAATAATTATAATAAAATAGGATTTTCTAATCAAATAACACAATAGAAAGGTATTAATTGCCATATAAAACTATAAAACCACACCAGGCACCCCTTAAAGCTGGTATGGATTTACAAAATTCAAAAACGATTAAACAAAAATGACCAAATGATTTACAGAAAATGGTTATTCCTTAAATAATATTAAAAGATATAAGATTTTGCAACGGTTTTTATTTAGACACTGATATACTATTTCAGAAACATTAAATACCCAAGCATATATATTGTTACAAAAGCTGGGTTTACGTTTCTAAACCTCGGCTTCCCTCCAACTTCACTTTCTTGTTCCGTATATAATTAGGGTGCTAGGTAATTTATAAAATTTTTAAAAAAATAGTTTAAACAATAACTACAGTTCATTTATTCGAGCAATGAGTAATATGTTATACAAAGGGCGTGGTCGTTAATACAAAACTTAATCGTCCGTTCACCACGACACCTCATCGCGAACAAACTTGGGAATAAATGAGTTAGAACAGCTGTTTTATCAGATTTAATTTTAATTTATATATTAAATTATACTACGTTTCGTCTCTCAATTTTGAGACTTATTCAGGTATAAAAATTTAGCTGCACATAGAACCTCATTCCATGCCTCCTTTGGATTTTCGGCCGAAGGAGGCATGGAGTGAGGCAGACGCAACGTAGTATAGTTCAATATTTAAATTAAAATAAAAACTGACAAAGCAGCTGTTTTAACTCATTTATTGTATATTTAATTGTCACATAAACAATTTATTTAACTTATGAATACTCTGCAGTGCGTAATCCCGGTCTGGAAAGCGGCAAGCAACAATACAATCTTTGTCGGCAGATTACTGTAGTGCCGACGACAATAGTCTCAAGAATTTTAACAACAATCCTCCGCCACGAAGAGCAGCAAGAAGACTAAAAGGAAAAGAACATTCAGATCGAATAAACAATTGACTTTGTTCCCCGAGACTGTAATATAATTTTGCACAAGATTGTTTAATAATACGAATTATTTCGAACAACTGTAATATACCCAATACGTACAATAAAATAACCAATATATTTTAAAAAGTCACTGGAATATACGAACAGCACTGGACAATTAGTTTAGTATCTCATGCATGCAAAATATTAACGAAAATAGTATATAGGAGGCCGGAACGTCGAATAGAATGTGAGTTAGGAGAAGTTGGTTTTAGGAAGAATGTAAAGACACGAAAAGCAATATTAACTCTGCTTCAGTAGTTCTTGGGCTTCCAGCCGGGTTAACTTAGGCATTGGTCACGACGTTTCGACGGCGGTCACTGCCATCGTTTTCAAGTGTAAACAAGTGTTAAAAAACAAGTGTTTACACTTGAAAACGATGGCAGTGACCGCCGTTGAAACGTCGTGACCAATGCCTACGTTCACCCGGCTGGAAGCCCAAGAACTCCCGAAGCAGCAGATACACCGGGAAAACCTTCGTTCTTTGATAATATTAACTCTGCTTATTATTTTAGCAGGCGTTTGTCAATTTAGAAAATGCGTTTGATAATGTCCACTGAAACACACTATTAAGAATTTGAAGAGCACATGAGTAAAATATCGAGAAAGAAGGTTTATACATAACCTCTACAGAAGGCAGTCAGCGGCAATTAGAATTGAAGATCAAGAAAAGAAAGCAGAAATCAAGAAAGGATGCAGTCTATCGCCCATACTGTTTAACTTATATATAGAACAGGCGATGAAGGAAGTTAAAACGGAATATAAAAAACGATACATACAGCAAGGAGAAGAAATAAAATCGCTACAATTTGCCGATGATATTGTAGTATTATGGGAGTCAGAAGAAAACTTGGAAACCATAATAAATGTCATGAGCGTGGTCCTGGAAAAATAGTTTAATATGAGGGTTAAAGAAGACAAAACCTAGGTAATGGATTGTAGTATGGGAAACAGTGGAATAACAAATGGTGATAGGTTTTGAAGGGATATTTTGACGAAAGTTAAGGAGTTCTGTTACTCGGGAAGCGTCATAACTAGGGATGATAGAAGAATAGAAGACATAAAGAGTAGGATAGCACAGGCAAGCAAGGCTTTCGCCAAAAAATGAGAGTTTATTTACGGGTAATACGAGTGTGAATCCTAGGAAATCTTTGATGAAAATTTTAGTATGGACTGGCGTTACATCGGTGCGAAACGTGGACGTGAGGAGTTGCGGAAAGGAAAATAATTGAAGCTTTTGAAATGTGGTGCTGTAGAAGAATGCTGAAAATCAGGTGTGTGGATAAAAACACAAACGAGGAAGTTCTAAACAGAATAGTGGAAGTGCGAAGAATATAGAAGACGTTGACCAAGAGGAGGGATGGATTAATAGGCCACGTTTGTAAAATTAGCATTAGAGGGAATTGTGTGGAAGAAAGAACAAAAGAGGGACGATACAGATGGAATACGCTACGCAGATTATGGAGGATGTTGTAGTTGAGTGGTATCGAAAACGCTTACGCAATATAGGTTATCAGGAATGTGTACATCAGACCAGTCTTAGGTCTGAATACCACAACAACAAAGAAGAGCTCGCTTATGTGACTCTGTTAACGAAATTGCCATTATTAGTTTTATGTACAAATGAAGTTCCCAATTTTTATAAGATCTCAGCTTTGACTTTCCGAGAGCCCTCTTGAAATGGAAGCGTTATTTTGTAATTGTGTTGGGCCACATCATTCTGTATATGGGCTGCTTGCCTGTGAACAAATTATAGGAACTTAAGGTTTTGCGTTTGGCAACAATTTTCCACGGATTGTAATGTATTGTATTTACCTATTATTCGGCTGAAATTCATTGGCCAAAGAAGACCTTCCTCCCCTAATAGTGTGCTAACTGTTGGCCACGGAATCATAAAGCCGCAATTCGCCGACAAGTTGGTAGCACGTGATGAGTTTGCTCCAACAGATGGCGGGGCGAGAGCGTAGTAGTAAGAGCGGGCTTATCAGCACGTGTAGCGGTAATGGCGGGTGTCTGGAGCGATAGCCGGGCTTAGCGAGGTAAATACACGGACCCACACCCACCCTGCGGGGGAGGGCCTTGCGGTTGGGCTGTTTGGTAGATACGTGACCACTTACTGTAAAAGCTAGAGGCGTGCGTAAAGCAAACCTCTGGGGTGGGGCACGGTTTCACTGAACAGAATGGAGACAGCAACGAGATCTATTCGCCAATTCAACACCCCTGTAGTACCATCGGCTCGGCAAACGAACTGCGTATCAAATCCGCTTCTTGTTGGTTTGGGGTCTGGAAAACTGTGAGAATACTCTCCAAGTCCTACACTTCACACCTACACTCACAAACAGATAAACGTAATGTCATCCATCCTTCCAATTACGCCTGAACATATTGAATACATAAAAGTAAAACGTTATTGACTTCACTGGAACTACTAAACCAGACCACCAAACTTTTTATATCGTTGACTACGTGCCAATTTTTTCTGTTTTTGGTAGACAGCCGCCATTATATTAATGGCATTACAAATTGATCAACTTCTAATGTGTTATTGACTGCAGACAGAGTGCCAATTTGATCGGTAAACTGTAGAGTAAAAAAGTTAAATGGAAACACTTCATAGTTTTTATAGAATTGATAATTAAACGTATAAGAAAAAATCAATGTCTGTAAAGAACATAAATTAGATATTATTTGAAGACCTACATAACAAACACAATTCTAAAAAATATTTAACAATAATTTAAAAATTAATATTAAATAGTTGTTTCGGCTAACACATGCGGTCGTTTTCCAAATTCATAACAGACTGAAGTAATTAAACGACACAAAAGCAAAACTAGCACAATAACAACATAAAATGGCAACACAAAAAATTAATGTATTTAGTGAGTGTGATAACTTTTATGATTCAGTAGCAAATTTGAAATATTTGGCTTCAATTTCGTTAGGTTCAACCTTAGATCTCTGGTGGTTTCTAAACTGTTTATTTTATTGTATAAAAGATTTTCAACCACGGGGTTTGAAATCTTTCTGGTGGTAGTTAATAATAGAGGATAAATAACAAGTATGTGTCCCCAATAACAAAACACCTTTCTGAGCCGTACATGCAGCTCATCGTTGGTGCTTATTACAATCAGTTCCATTTTTTTTTTCAATGGACTTTCATGGACCTATATCCACTCTGGTAATTCCATTATGAAACCTAGTTTTAAAGTATATATTTAAATGTTGAATTTAGGTTGAAACGTTATCATCCTGGCATGTTGTCTCTGACAAGTTAGGAAAATTCATGACAAAAAAATGGATGCAATAGTACAAGAAGAACTGATCGAAATATATACCATTGTAAGAATAGCTGAAATAGACTTTGTTTTTACCAAGTTTAGAATGTTACCTTGTAACAGCAAGTTAATATGGGTCAATTATCCACTTCATTAAATTTTCTTATCATTCAGGAGCTCTAAAACATTTTTAAAACGAGAGGAAAAATTTTGTGAAATATGAGTCTCCTGTTAAACAACGAATTACAGTGTGAAGGATCAACCGGTGAAATTTTATAATGTATTTACTGGGGGGATTTGATTTTAATTTAAATTCTAAACAATTTATTCAGTACGATGTTAAACAAAAACTTAATTAACAGAAAAAAGACAATAAGTACAAACCTAGAATTTATTAAAAGTTTACCACGACTAACTCAGCATGTGACTCAATCTAATAAGGGAAAAAAATGTGGGGATTTTTGCTGCAGAACGATAGTCATTACGCATTATAGACAGTGGCTGCTCCTTTCTTCAGCACAAGGAATTTGGCTGCATCCGTAGTTCACGTTCAATACCTGTTCTTCCAAGAATTCTGGTGTCCGGATTACGTAGATGGGTGGGGCCACCTTCTGCTGTCTCGAGATTAAAGACTAACTTCTCTCACTCGCGACCAACTCTTCTCTCCTCGCTCTCTGATCCTTTGGCCAAACTCTATTTTCTAGCCACCATGGTCCATCTACCACACTCTCTCCTCTCAAGCTTCTTCTTTGGAGTTTATTTCCCAACTCATCATTTTCTAACTACTTTCGTGCCGTGGCTTGGCTACCACGTACTCTCCCGACTTCTTCCTTGTTCAAATGAACATCCCCCACTTCTTCCTTGTTCTATTCTCTTTCCCCAACGAACTCAATTTCTCACTTCTATCTTTCCAACTCGTATCTCTCATTCCTCCTACCATGAAGTGGATTGCGGATCACATGACTCCAACCCGAATCAAATGTCCATCTTTTTCAGCGGTTTTTCTACCTAATTGGGGAGAGAGATATGCCCTTCAAAATACCTGGGGTCAAGGAACTGGACTCAGGTAAATTGTCTTTAATCCGACAACCTGCGGATCTGACACGCTCGGGTCGCCGATGTCCCGCCTGGCTGTCGACGTGATGATATTCCGACTGAGTGTCTCCAGTTGTGGAATTTTTCAGTCAATGATGAAATATAATTTCGATTGCCACATACATTCATAGCATGTTTTTATTTTCATCACCCAACTGCACAAATTAATTAGTAATCAGCTGCTTTAGTGCGTTAAGAAATAAATTGAATAAAGTTTTATGTTAGTTCATCTGTTTAATGTGAATTATTCCATTTATAGGCAGACCTACTTAAATGGGACCCATTGTCCGAGACCCCCATTTAGATTTCAAGCACCCATAATTTAGGTTTCGTCGACATGGACTCTTTGCAAATGTGTCGATATTGTCACGTTTCTGAGGGATCGTAAGATTCAATAACACACACGTAGAGGTTATATGCGTTTATTCAACGGCGAAGTGCTGTACAAAGCTCATACTGCGTAAGACTGACTCCGATTTGGAATCCAGTCCTATTTAGACATACATAGAATATTCCAGAAGCAGAACATTCTCGAAACAGAAACAGAAAATACTAGAAAGTAAAGGTAAACAATGTAAATAAAGTAAACAAATAAAAATGGTTGCGTCGGGTGGGACTCGAACCCAACTCTATATCCCTCTGCCATCTCTGCAGGTCTTGAGATGTGGCATTATATATCATTTTGAGAATCACTGCACTAAACCGACTGGCATGATATTTGAATATATAAGTCACTTATCGAAAACTACTAAGTATTGTTTAAAATTTAGGTTGAAAGGTGTTGAAAATAAAATATTTAAAACCAACGAAATTTTTTTTGAAGCAATTGTTCCAGGGTTCGCTAAGCGGAGAGTCACGATGCAATTTAAATCCAATTTAAATTCATGTCGGGTTGGTGAGAGGGCATACTAATAACAGTTCACAAATTAATCTCAATAGTGATTTGCGATAGTATCGATGACATTTAAGTCTATGTGTGTAAACCTGACAGATGACAGTTAGAGAGAAAACAATATGTCGGTAATCAACGTGGTGGTAGAATCCTTTTAATAGCATTGGAAGGAATTTGAATGGGTAATGCGAAAAAGAGAGCAAAGAAGCCAGTGATTTCTCGAATGCTTATTACTAGGACTATAGACATTGCACTTTAAGCAAGACTTTCGTTCTCAAAAATGTCAACAAGGCACTCAGTGATTCTATTAAGTACTACATATTGGATCTCAGAAGCACGGTTATCTTGTTACGAAACGTAACTTACTCTGTAAATTGGCAGACCCACCATAAATGAATTAATTTTCCATTGAATCGAAAAGTTTTTTAATCAAATATAGTACATGGTAGGATATCTTTATGAGCTGATATACCAAGCGTGTCTCTCCGGAAAGAGGATAGTGGTGGCATTCGGTGATGCTTCCCTCTCTCTTTGGTTTTTAAAGTTCTCACGTGGGATTGAAGGGCTGCGGTGAGAGCTGTTTAACTGATCATAAGGAACAGTCGACCACTTATCTCTTAAGCAGATCGAGGCACGGAAGAAGGAATACTGCACCCCCACAAGCAACTTCTTTCCCCTCATTCGGAAGGGCGGAAAGCAAGCACCCAATAAACCGTAGAATAATTTTTAGGGTTTGCCTCGCACATCTTTCACGTAAATGCCAGTTGTGATCTTTAAACTACTTAACCATTTTCTGCCTTCCTCTCACTTTCAAATTCATGTCCTACTTCATTAAGGAAGGTTGCCAAATATTGAATCACAATCATGTAATTTATCATTTTAAAAAGTTATGAAACTTTTAAAAAATACTCTATCGCATGAATGTCGTACTCAAATTTGTTAAATAATTTTAATGATGTGCTCCGATTTAATAATAATTTGTTTATATATATATATAGTTTTAAAAAATGATGAAGCACTATTTTCAAGATATTTTATTGACACTCATTATCTCACGAGTAGCACTACTTCTCCATATAGTCACCGCCGTTATTCAGCCACTTAACGTAAAGGGAAATCAGGTTTTGTTTGTCATCGTCAGAAAAAAGGTTTCACCCGTGATCACAGTTTAAATCGCTATTAATGGTGCAGATTTTCACGACTTCCATTAAACTGGCCACATTTACGTCACTTATTACTGCACCCCCAAGTAACGCACCTAACTGCTGATGAATTTTTGATGGTGTAATATTCCTTGCATTCAAGAAACGAATCAATGATTGGACTTCACAGTCGTCGGGTTGTTGAATTGTTTTGAAAATTTCTATATGCTCTAACGAAAGGGAAGCGCAAAGTGACGATGATTTACAGCCGTGTGGGGGTTCGTAATGAATGGAGGATGTGATCGCGTATGTTCAAAATCGAAACAGCTGCAGTGCTGCGGCTTGATATTAAAACGGGAAATACTTTAAAATATACTTTAAAGATTTGTTGTTTTAACGTAGAGGGAAACAACTATAATTAATAGAAGAGATGGATTGTATTCTAAGGGCGTGGTAAAATATACTTTCAATATTTATTGTTTTAACGTAGAGGGAAACAACTACAATTAATAGAAGAGATGGAATGTATACTAAGGGCGTAGTTAAATATACTTTCTATATTTATTGCTTTAACGTAGAGGGAAACAACTACAATTAATAGAAGAGATGGATTGTATGCTAAGGGCGTGGTAAGGTTTCTATAACAACACTGCTTTATATCTTTCTCTAATACATAATTCAGTAATTTAAAAACGAAAGAGAACTGTTTCATTGCATAAAACACCTGGTGGTTAACCATCATAATTATGTACAAAATTCAAGTATAATATTTACCTCGTCGTCATTTGTTGTTTTTATAACGGTCACAAGAAATTTAAATTACTTACGGATATAAGCTCACATGTTTTGTTTAAAAAAGATTGATTACGTATCCTTCAGCTCTGTAAAAAAAGAATGCTTCGCTTTACACTATTTACTCAACGAAATGAAGGCAAGTACAAAAGTTTTGTACCACTAATGAAGTAGCATTATTATGCTGATTTTTGTCGGCGAGCGTAATAAATTAAACAACAAATAGCTGCGGGTTGCGTCTAAGTTGACTCCCCCACAAGTAAATAAGTCGCCAGCAGAAGCTAATTGGCTGAGAGTTTCCGTTTTTGTTTCCTGTTCCAGTTTCTCCTACAGGGCTCTTTACATATATTTTTGTTTCCGCGACTTCCGTAATACAATTTAGCGGAGGGCTTTCAGCCAAGACCATGCATTGTACCAGAGCTACCTAACGCACCGAGGCATGGTTCGTTCGTATCTTCAACTCTCTATCCAACTCTATCCTCCCTCCCCCCTACTTCCCACGCGTCTATCCATTTTCGCGTTTCGCGTGAGGTCAAGTTTAAACTCATCTGGACGTCAGCCAAAATATAACAGAGTTTCAGCGAAGAGTACAGCACAAGTTGGCAACTGGCCCTGTGCTGTTTGGAAATAGATTTGCAATTTCTATAGCTGATTGTGGAGCTTCATCCCTAAATCCCCACCACCGCAAACTCCGCTACTTCACAGACAGACCCCCACCCCTCCAATCCCTGGAAATGCTCTCATAATTCACCAGAGTGCCATATCTTATTCCTGGCAATTTCTGCTTAAATAAACTTTCCCCTCTCCGTTACAATAGATATCACTTAGCGCCTAAAAGAAAACCGGTAGAGAAAATCAATCATGCAAGTAAAAATGATTGGCCGAAAAGAAAGGAGACGGGATTTTGAACTGTGAATGAGACTCAGACAATATTGAAAAGGTGGCGATGTCTACTTCAAACGCCACAGCCTTCCCGAAGAGGCGAATTATATGACAAAAGAACCATTCATTTATTTGAGATTGAAAAGGACTTCAGGACTTACTGAAAAGAGAGACGGGCTGACAGTGGGGTTAAACCCTTCGTTTCTGAATATATTTTTCACAGCTGCGAGATTAAATCACTTGCAGCTGTGAATCCCTACAGTTCATCGACACAGAACCTTTACAAGTCCGTAATCAGAGGATTACCACGCAAAGCTACATGGGGAATGTCTTAGAAAGGAAAATTTAATTAGTTTTCAAACAGAATCTATTCCAAAGTCATTTTGGGTTAATAGATACTTATTCCCTCGTCTTTGAAATTACTTTGGATCTAACCATTACATTTTATTGACAGTCCGAATTTCTTTGGGGAATTTATGAGAATAATTGCTTAATTCCTTCATTTCCTTAAAGAAAGTCATGGAAAGACATGAAAGTCATTGAAATGAAACCGTATTAAACAGAAAAAATTTAATATATATATATATATATATATATATATATTAAATTTTTTCTGTTTAATACGGTTTCATTTCAATTATATATATATATATATATATATATATATATATATATATAATGCAGCTCCAAGAGTCGTGCAACACTGGGGTGATTCACAAGACCACAACACCACCAAGCATCACAGAGATGCGTTCACCCCTAGGGAGTTATACGCCAAACGTTCGTAGGTATTTGTTACGTTTGACAGTCTGTTTGTCGTCGCCTCTCGTCTGAACCCGACGGTATGGGTTCTTCCGGAGCTGTTGTAGATCTCTCGCTTGAGAAATTCCCATTCTGTTTATCTCCTATGCCTATGCTCTTCTTCATTCTCATTGTCTCGAAGATTATGAACTCGACTTGCGATACACCTACGTTAACTAAAAATTTTACGTTTCATTAGTGGCATTTTATTATCACTAACAATAAATAAGACGACGATAAACACATCAAAACAAACGAAACACACCAAGTTATGCTGTTTTGAAAGAAAAGGTAATTGAATAGAATGAATATCAATATGTATGAACACGTTCGTCCAGTCCAGTGGTTGAGATTATGATCGCTTTACGATTTCGAACTTGTTTACAACAATAGATGAAATGAGAATGCTAGCCTCCCCCCTCTCTCTATCTCCTTCTCTCTCGTCCTGCGAAAATTACGCTTATAATAACACAGTAAGTGGGATGAATGGTATAGGAACGCATATAGGACTTTTAGCTCGCAGATGATTTTTACGCCCCCTTTCGAAAGGCAATTCAATGGTTTTATAAATATTTACATTAATATATTATGAACTGGGCAAGAAATCGAAGTGAAGCATACACAAAACGTTAAGTAAAAATTCCTGTTTCAATCCCTGAAATTTTCATTGAAATCCGTTAAGCCGTTTCGGAGCATAAACAGATCAAGGATATATATATATATATATATATATATATAGAGAGAGAGAGAGAGAGAGAGAGAGAGAGAGAGATTATGTAACATATACTTCTCTGTAAAATTTATACCATTTAAAGTATTCTTCTATAAAGTTGCTGAATACTGATGTAACGGCTGAACACCATAAGCCCTTTTTATGAAGTTGCTGGATTTAATTTGGGTATGTGTGACTAACATTAACGGTTAAATTTGACTATCTTATTCAACGATTCAAACTTCTTTTTATTCATATCTCTTGTGGAGTAAACGTTTTTTACGATAACGCTATGGGGTAGCGGGGAATGTTTAGGATGACATTAAAATAGAATTTTTGTGAATGTTAAGAGCACAAAGTGGTAATAAAAGTATGGGCAGCCTTAATGAATTTTTTCTCCTTCATAATACATGTCGTGTCACTGTTTTGTAGAATGTTTAGGAACACACTAATAATATTATTGGCAGATTGACCGTGGTGATTGGGAAAATTACACCAAATACAAATTGAAAATAAAGATATAACGCGCCATTAAAGTAAAACCCCCCGTTACGTTATGAGAAGAAAAACCTCTTACTACTTCAGAATTAAAAAGTATATCAAAACCAACTAAATAGCCGCGTCAACGTGATAATATTTGGTGAATTGTAGGACGACTTGTTGGCTGCTTTGTCTCGGATGCTGGTACGATGGTGATGGAGGACGATGGCGGCACGACCCCGGAGCTGTCGTCCTCTGATGGTCCATGCGCTCCCAGGCTGATGGAATCAGACCCTGGGTGGGCTCAACGGCACGTGGTAGAGATGGACCGCCGGATTCCACCTCGAAGCTCCTGACAGAAAAATGCTACTGCCTAGGAGAATGTTTGAAGGCTCTGGACACAGACTATCCAAACTCAAGAGAGAACTCCTCTCTCCTCTGATTGTCACCTCCAACTGTGCACTCCTCTCATTTCCATTACCACGCCATTTCTTGATCCCGTCTGGAGCACTATTTTATTTTATTTTAGAAGCAACATGCCCCCAATTTCCCGGTAAATAATTAAATCTTCACCATTTTGTCCCTAGATGTATTTGCGGGAATACGTCCTTCCAAGCCTACGAGATTCTTCGCTGATTCCACACTCAGATCAAATCTCACTCAGATCAGAAATTATTCCAACGTTCTCACGTTTTCTTGCCCTACCCCGCGCAAATGGAACAAAAGGAGTATGCTTCCATGCGACCAGCCGGATGATGAAAGTAATTTATTGTCCTTGGAATATACACTTCATATCTAGCACATGTACTTTACTGCAGCCAAAAATAATTTTTTTATGACAATTCATAGATCCTATTGCAAAACAGGGCTTCTATTTATTGGATTGTTCGTGAATTGTACCTTATAATCATTTAAGATACAATGTAAGTAAAATAAAACTTCAATAAATCTATAATCTGACAATTAAGTATAAATAAATAAAACGTGAAAAATTATCCACTTTTACATATATGGTATCCATTTAAAATGTAAGTCTGATTTATTAACTTAATTTTATTTGATTGGAAACAATACTTTTCATATTTTAAAGAAACATTCTGTATTCAAAATTATAATTGTTTTTGTAATTTATTGTCCATTTACCTGGTGAATTCCACAAATGTGAATTGAATTAAATATTTATTTTGTTTGCTGAAAAGTTAACTATATGTTTTATTTAGTCAAACAATTATTCTTGAGATGTACGGAATAGTTTAAGTAAGGTTTATTTTAATATAATTCTAATTTATGTTAACCCACTGACCGACTGAATGTATCCGAAAAATTCGGTTAGTAAATTTTAATTTGATTTTCTTATTTTTCAGCTGCGAAATGTTATTCAGGAACCTCTAAAGGATACTGAAAATAATTTCAGGACTGTAATTACACTGTGTTGCTTCGATTTTTAGAATGTGTATATCTGTTGCTAAGTAATTTATCTAGTGTAATATTTGTAAGGTCCGATTGATATCTCTCTATATAGGGAAATATTCAAGATAACGGTATATCAGTCACAGATATAAATACCCGTCTCGACATTGATGTGCAAATTTTCGCTGAAATGTTCTGTGGTTGTTCGGTAAGTTAATGTATAAATATTGTAAATTGTGTCAATAATTTTCTTTTATTAATTTTTGGATAAGATGTTAAGTGAGAGAATAGCTGTAAAAAACTTTCTTATTCAAATTTTCGATTAATATAATTATTATAAAAAGTTAACAAATTTTATACTTTCATTAAGTTGACCCTACCCCCAAAATATATAACTAAAATTAAGAGTTCAAACGCTAACCACAATATTAGTTCACTCCATACCCAAGGATTCCCAGACTTATTGTAGGAAATTAACATTAAAATTATCCCTTCTGAGTTAAAATTTCGGAACTAATTTTCAGCTATACCACCAAAACCATTCTGAAAAATTGGGCCATGTAAAATCGTAATTGAATGTACTGTTGCGTAGGCCATATGGGTGACATGACGGGTTCAAATTTATAAATCGATTAAATTAACAAAAATTTGGTTTGAAATTTAAGCAGAATTAGCTCATTAAATATTTGTAACGATTTATTCGTGTCTATATACTCTTACAACTTCTCTGATAATAATGCACGATGTATTTTATATGAAACGCCTGAATTTTACGTGATGATTTATTCTACGCTAATGGAAATGCGAATTTAATGTATGGCCAGACGATTGCTTAAAATAATATTTCCTTAGTTTGCTTACACACACTCTGCCTTTTTAAGTTTCTGTTATCATACCAGTAATACATTAACTGAAAAAATGGAAAAAATTATTTTCCATATCCAGAAGAGGGACCGAGTTGAGTGTGTTTTTAGTGCACATAAGGCAGTCCCATGCGAAAGGCAGCGGGGCCAGGAGTTTGTTTAGCAAGGACGGACGGAGTGTTTAGTGGAAACATGCCTATGGGACTGCGGGGGTGGGAGAGAGAGAGAGCGGAGAGAGGGATTGGATGAGTAAGTGAATATGTGATGAGGATGGGGATGATAGCGTGCGTATGTGAGCACTGCAGATGAGGTTCCAAAATATACATCGTTTCTGTGTTTACATTTCATTTCAATTTTCGTCGTCTAGGCTGGTGCTGCCGGGGCTGCTGAGGACAGTCGGGAAGAGGGCTGGGGAGGAGGCACAACCGTATTAACAGGCTGCTCTTAATTGTATGCAGGCTTTAGTAAGCTGCTGACCGCGATAACCTCCAAATTACAGCTTCGACATCCTTGAAGGGAGACACTTAAGGGAAATGCTCTCGCTAATTACCTGAGACTTCGTCACGTAATTATTTAACTTCAATTCAATCATTAATAATTTCTTCCCTGAGGTAATAAATAAAACAGAAATTAAAGGAAGGTAAGTTGAAACGATAATTTTAACACTAATTAGAACACTAATTGAATTTCAATGTTTGTTTTCTACGTTGGTAGTTTCTAAGTGCATCACAACGTGAGAATCAATAATAAATTATTCTTTGTTTTAAAAAATGATTATTTTAATTTATTTACAATCGACGAATAATATTACTATTAGCTAAGCGAAAATATGTGATTATATTCATCCCTAGTTAAATAATTTCATTTATATTACGCTCTAGGCAAGTCAAGAAATGTGAAATTTAGCAATGCGAAACATTCACCTGTAAAACCTATCGAACAGATGGCTCAGTATTTAACTAATCTGTTATTAGAACTGATCGCTTATGCGAAACAAACATAAGCAGACTACTAGTATAGGTTTAGAAGTGGTCGATCCAAAAAATATGATTTATAATTATTACTGTATTAATTGATATTAAATATGATTCAATGGAGCCAATTTTATACATCAAATCTTAAAAGAATTTGCATTATCAAAGGTATTAATAGTTTTAATTAGAATTAAACTAGACTACTAAAGAAGTAAAGTTGAAATCGCAATGCGAAATAGTCATTCAAGGAAGAATGTTCTGTATAGTAAATTACAGGGGAAAAGAGAGGTTTGTAGACTAAAATTTAGATGCTTGCAGAACGTGGGAAAGAACGTAAAAGATTTATAAGCGGGAAGGAAAGTAGTGAAAAGAAGGGAATGGGCTATTATTCTTAAAGATATCTAGGCTCTCAGAAGGCCGTAGTCCCAAGAATTAACTAAGGATCTACTATGTAAGTCTCACATTTAAACATTTTAAATGACTAGTTCACAAGTTTCCCTACAATCCTTTTTATATTATTTTATTTTGAAAATTCCTGTTACATTCTGAAATAAAAATATGTGTACTATAATATATGACCACTGACTACTTTCTGAGAAATCATCTTTATTGAATAGCAGCCTAATTTACCACTACAGTAAAAATTTGATCTGATAGTTCCACAAATCTTGCCATTTATTTTTTGCCTGGAAATGGTGTGTTAACAATTTCTCTAAATAATTATAGCTTGATGTTGAAAATGATGTTTGACCAATTGTCCGTTTTTAGATTCATTGTTAACTGATTTGATTTTAAGTACGCATTCCAGTAGTTACACAGCACAGACGTCCGAGATGAAAATCACGGAATAGGAAAGGATTTTTATATTTGTCATGTACACGAAAACCAGGGATATGACTTGAGGAAAATCGTTAAGGCGACCACATTCCAGCGTCACGAAAGTGTTCGGATGAGAAGCGATAGTTTAAATTATATTTGAATCCATGCAATTTTATTACAAACCTAAGCAAGATTCATACACCCTTATATAGTTATTCTCTACGGCGCCTTTTTGTCCCGGTACCAACCTCCGATCTGTGGCTGCGAAGTGGCGCGAGATGACTCCAGAAAGTTAAAAAATTTGGACAGAAAAATTGCATTTCCATTTGTAATAATTCAGGAAGATCAACCATAAAGATCGATGAAATGTTTCTTTTGGCAAAGTCGAGGTTCTCTGAAGACCACTCTGTCGGTAGTAGTCGTTTATAGGTTTGTCACCAAGCAGAGACAAACAGAGAGAGGAGAGAGAGAGAGGTAGAGAGAGGGAGAGAGGGAGAAGGGAGAGGGGTGTGGAGAGGGGGGAGGGAGAGAGGGATAGAGAGATAGAGAGAGATTGAGAGATAGAGAGAAGGTGAGGAAAAGAGAGGGAGGAGAAGGGAAGAAAGAGGGTGAGGGGGAGAGAGGGAGGGAGGGAAGAGAGGGAGAGAGAGGGGAGGGAGAGAGATAGAAGATGAGGAAAAGAGAGGGAGGAGAGGGTAAGAGAGAGGGTGAGGGGAGGAGAGAGAGGGAAGTTGGGTGGAGGAGGGAGGGAGTGATTGGGGCAGGAGAAGGACGAGGTAGCGTGATGAAAGCGACAAATTCATGAAAGGTAGACTGCCAAGATCCTCAATTCTTGTCCAGCCCGGGGGTCTGTGGTAAAGAAAGATGATAGTTTCTCCGTATAGCAATATTTTCCTTAATTTAATTACCTTTTTGTAAATAAATAGCTCTCAAGTAATCTCTTTTAAGCTTCATGTGACATAAAAAAAACCACTGCCTCAGGTTAGTCTTAAATAATGCGATAATTTAAAAAATAAACTACAAAATTTGACTGACACTGCAAAATATTTAATTTTGAGTAACAGTCGGATTTTCAGTTTTCTAAGTAACTAGCTGGATGACCATAGTTGCGCGGGTATTCAATAATATTAGCCTGAACCCCGGGCTGAAGTACAACTTATGTTGAATGTCAGAGAAAAAAAAATATAATGTGTAATAATGAACTTTCACGATAGAGGAACTACGTAGTTATCCACGACGTGTTTGTATTCAGAGTTGATCTTGAGTTAGGACAGACCCGGTTAGTCTAAGTCGAAGTGAAACGGAGATTACACACGGATCATTATGATCCAAGGAACGAACGCTACTGTTTGACTAATTTCGCATGTGAATAACTTTATCACACAATATATAATTGATGACGTAAATTCTGAAGATTTAAATTTACTTCGTACGTAAACAAAATTTAGTCGCAATTTGCCCACAACTTTAATTTTGTATACGGAACATATTCACGTAATACATTCATACGAAATTTGAGCTTCTTTTACTTATAAGCAATGAATTTTATTGATAAGAATAAGATAGAAGAATTATCTTTTCTGTCTATTAAACACGAAATAATTTTTTAAAATAAACGCTGGTTTTATTAAGTTAATAGTTTATTCACAGTTTTTAATAAATATGCTAAATGTTCTTATAACTCACATTGCCCTCATACGCTGCTGTAGTATATAGTATCATCAAGGCCGCTTGCAGTCAAGATAGATAGGAAACACAGAGGTTTTAAGGAACATCCGTAAGGTCTCTCCCCCCTCCAAAAGTTGACACGACCTTGAGTAGTTTGAGTGGTGCATGCATCGGGGTTATAGATCTTGTTGATATTATTGAACGAGTTATCCAGATGCGTCCCAACAACAATATAGTCTTCCGTTATCACATGGGCGTAGGAGTAGTAGTAGTCCGATCTACCTCTTGCAATTAATTTCTATAGGAATTTCTTGCTTCACGTTTAGATGAATTACAAGGTACTACAGCCTGAGGCGCAAGCCAACCCTTGTTCTACATTCCAAACCACCTTTTCTAATCCTTCCTTTGCTATTATAGGGGAGAACCATCAAAGCGGATAACCCGCCTTTCTAAACGGTAATTTAATTTAATGACACTAAAAATAATAATAAAAGACAAGTATGTATGGTGAAAAAGATGGAAAGCTTTGTTCTACGTTAGCTTTCTCTTGATGAAATATAATTCGTCATGTTTTCACATAATTAATTACAGTAATAATGAAGAAGTATCTGAGAACATTTGCGTAATGCGGTCCGAAAAATATTAATTATTTATGTAATTACTTATTTAAAGATTATGATTAAAGTTAATTTACCCTTAAGTGGTCTAACTGAGAATAAATATGTCTGTCGTTGACATGCTCTATTTTCCTTTTTATTGCGATTCAGCTTAACATTACTGACTTTCATTGACATTTTTAAAACATTATTTTGATTCTAAACTCTTAGTTTTATTATTGTTATACGAGTGTTGACTTCGTAAAATTTGCAAAATATATTGACGAATATATCCGTTTCGTTTCTGACGGGGTGGGGAACCAAGTGTTGCTATTTGTTCCGTCCTTTTTGTCCTCTCTTCCAGTTGTGTCATGGAGGTTTGCGTAAGTGCTACGCAGGACCCCATGTGCCGAGCTGTCGGGGTGTGTTCTTGTGTAAACAGCCCACACTAAAATAACGACAATAGTTTTTTGTCGCCTGCAACGGCGCTTAACCCTGACGATAAATGCGCCCTCGCAAATAAGGTTCCACGGGCAAAACAAAGAGCACCGCTCAGTATTTGCACAGACTGAAGTGTAATACTACGCGTAACGCAATGTTTCGTCGTTACTCAATGTCTGCAGGTGAGGCCAGAGTTATTCATAAAACGGGGTGGCAAATAAATCCTACGGTGTGACTCGCCGCCAACCGAATGCCCCCTCCCCCTATCCATCTCTGTAGGGTTGCTGATGTAATTTGCAGAGGGACATAACTAGTTACGAAGTGGTTAATTATTCAGCTGTAAAAGCCGTTAAACAGTAACAGCGTTAATTCGCAATTGGAGGCCAAAGTGTAAAAAGTGGGGAACGGGGACGGTAGAATGGCACAGCCGTTATTTATATAACCACTGTGATTGCCGGCCGACTGTAGTCTAAATTGCAATCTTTCCCGAAAATCACACGAAGATGTGTCACCGACAACCAATTATTTCAACCGCCTCATCGGAGGAAAATGTAGAAATTATTCATGTATCAATACAGGGGCGCTTTATGGACCGTCGTATCCTACGCTCAGGCTTGTCAAGTCGTTTGGTACATTTAGAACATGAATAAGCAGGTTGGAACGTAAATAAGAATTTTTAACGAGACAATGTTGTAGTACTTACTGAAAATAAAATAATAAAATCCCGTTGTAATTATTATTTGTTTTGTACCAATTAGAATCATACTTAGGGTGTTTAATCCCATGAAAATAATTCCGTTAAAAATATGCAACTAATTAATAAAGTAGGAATTGAAAGAATATATATATATATAACAGTAAATTACAGAATTATATACATAAAAACCATTTATACCCAAATATTTTAAAATTAATTTTATGAAACTGTAAAATTTCGTTTTACAATAATATATAAAACACACACACAGACGCATGTTAGATATATTGTAACGAACCGTTACTCTCACACATTGCTTCGTTCGTAAATATATTTTTAACAAGAATTTTTTATTTGAAGACTTCCATGACGTAGTGTTTAATTAAAACCATCGTTTTGTAACTACTGCATTTATCTAGGGTATTATTTGTTGTTTCGATTTCACATTATCTCTGTCTGACTTACTAGCCTGCGTATCATCCCTTGTTTTATCCGGTTACTTACAATTAAAGCTCCGTAACTGTTTACAGGGATATATTCTTTCCGTCGATACGTAATATATAACGGGGCAATTTATTTTGACGTAGTTTTTATATATTTTTTAAATTAATAAATATATTGAAGAAATTATAGTATATATTTAAATGGGTGGGCGCCAATAAATCTCAAATTTGACATTTAAAACAGTTTTATTATTAACAAATTTAAAATATTCAACAAATTACAATGTTTAGAAATGAATCAATTTTAACGACTTTTATTTGTCCAGCTGAGCCCTAGCCAAAGAAAAAACATAGCAAGAGACTTAAGTAAATTTAATCAACTTTACTCAGGGCAGTATGATTATTGCCTTTGTTTCATACTTTACATTCATCCTCCTCTAGTCTCCTGGTTGACCGGCAATCCTGGATTCAACGTAAATGCAGCTTCCGGGTATCATGAGAAGTACGCAGGCCTTTAATGTTGTTCAGGAAACGTGACTCCATTTTTTTTCCTGGTGACACTTGAGGCAGATCGCCTCTCCTCTCTGACTCCTTGAAGCTAGCTCACCGTCTCCCACGTCCAGCTCTCTTTTTGAAATGATCTTTTCGAGGTCCTCTCCACTTCTAACTCACCTAAAAACCTCATTGGTCTCCACGATTTTTCTATCTTCCCCAGGTCCTCCAATGCTGTTGGCGCCCTTACCTTCCGCTCCAACATTAAAAATTTGTAAGGGGCCACCCCTAGCCATCCTTTGGGCTAACCGCCTTACTGACCTTGACTGACATAGGTTTTTCACTGAACCATAAAACACGTTCCGTATAAAGGATTCCTCAGGCGCCTGTCAGGCTTCAAGTTTATGACTGTGTTTGTTTGCCGGGTTAAACCCCCAGAAAGGTGCCTTGCAAATATGCTATGGAAACTTGGTACAAGATTCTTAATATTGTAAATAAATTTAGATAGATAAAATAAAATATACCACGAAAATTTATAAGCGTCACAATATTATATTACAAAAAAAATGTTGTACGTGATTCAACCAATTCTTGAAATCGGTTTCTCTTTCTTTAAAAATTTGATATTTATTTCCAAATATCTTGAATTATTCCCCAAAATACATCCCTTGAAAGTTGCATTTGCAACTTACAGTTACGATAATTAATATGAAATATGGAATCTTATGTGCACTACGAAATTGGTCATACTGCCACTTACGGCTAATTTTAATTAAATATAACTGATGAAGACATTTGAATTACATTACAGTGTGAGTCAAATTTATGTGAACACTAGATAAAAACGAAACAAATTAAGATTGTTCACATAATTTAGGCTCACCCTGTATATTTACTATCTTGATGTCCATTGTGCATCCACCGCTTTTTAATTTCATAATGACTCTGCCATAGTATTGAATATCCTATGCTTATATTATATTTTTAGATTTATTGATTTATTCCTTCAAGTCCTCTATTAACAAAATAGAACAAGTAAAGAATTTTTACATTTTTAGATAACACCAATGAAGTACATAACATAAAAATACACAAATGAGGGGAAAAGACACACAGACGTAATAACAATACACTTAAACATGTAACTAACAAAATAAAATAAACTATTAATACGTATGTAAAAACGATACACCAAACACACAATTTTAAGTTCAGAAAATAAATTAAAATAGATAAAGACATAACTGGCAAACATTCACAGATAAAACAGTAGGTTCACATCAGGATAATTCCAGTACATAATACAAGCCATTACGTTTAAATGACCCAATTTTGTTTACGAAGCACAATCTTAATTATTTCTGTGATAGTTTTACATAACGTGGAGTGACTTCATTCAACGCTTATACTATATTAGGTTCCTTGGACCTTCCAGAAATTAGCCTGGGGCAGTTTCTTCTCAGTTATTCAATTACCTCTGACGTCATTTCTCAAATATATAGATGTAGTAGTTACAGACATCCGGTATTGATTGGTTGAACCCATTACTGTTCCAAAATGGTAGAACATAACAATTATATAATGCAGCCACATTGAATATAAAATTTATTCCGATTCTATTCCTCAAAGAGACTAGATAATACAGTTTGTCGATACTTTAGAATATGTATACTAAATTATGTGAACCACGTTTTTTTTAGTAATAGTAATTTAATATTTTCACTTGTGAATAAAATTGTTTGAACCACATTGATATTTGTAATAAATTTATATATTTACGTCCCAGAATGTATTAAATTCTTGCAGTACGGATGTTCTTTACTCCTTTATTTTTACGTGGCCCTTCTGCTATTTTTATTGACGATAGTAACGTCCAGTATTCATATTTAAACATTTACAGAAGACAGAATTTACGGTATTTCAGGACGCATAACATTTTCGTATTTTGACGATTCCACAGTAAACAGGCAACCAACCATACAAATATTCATTCCCAATCCCATGTGGTCCTTCATTGAGGCTCTTTTTCCCTTATGCCATCACGCTAGTATGAAAGCA
Organism: Eucriotettix oculatus; assembly: GCA_034510155.1. NCBI lineage: Eukaryota > Metazoa > Arthropoda > Insecta > Orthoptera > Tetrigidae > Eucriotettix > Eucriotettix oculatus. Next base: position 187,948,753 of record CM067376.1, read on the forward strand.
ATTAAAGATTGTTTGAAATTGAAATATTCCCCCAGAAAATAATGTAGTAGAACATTCACTCCATCACAACACTCGGCGACGGCCACATCAAAGCCAGCGATTATTTTTTATTTTTGCTCTGCCAAGAATCGCTTTAATTTCCATTCTGGGCTCGCAAAACAAATGGAATTATCGAAGCATGAAAAAACGTGATATTCTCTGTTGTCTTTTCTGGCTGGATTGTACGAGCATGCAAACATACAAGACCGACATTTACAGAATCAAGTTTTTGTGTACACATGACATTTTTTACCCCTCTCTCGTGCGTTAAAGCGAATTGAGCACGAGGAGAAAAAGTTGAATAAACCCATCAGACGGGGTTGAATATTAAACCATCGGGGAATTATTTCGATTTACCTTTCGACAAATAACATTTAACGCATATCTGAATCTAGAAACGTGAAAGAATAACTAAAAGCGCATAAATGAAAGAATATTGAAATAGAAAGTAATGACATATAGGTGAGCAGTTCATGACGCACAGTGCCTAAGATTTGTGAGTCTCTTTTTATTATTTTTATTAAGGTTTGGGCGACGTTGGTCGTACGATACTTATTTAAGTACGTTTTTCTTGAGACAACATGTTAACATATCAAGAATTTAGTAATGTTTATTTAGACTATTCAATAACATGCACCTTTGACAAATAAAGAAATATTTCAATTCCTTTATAAACACACAGAATCAATAGTATTCGTATACATAAAAACTAAGGAAGGATAGTATCATATCACGTAACGATATTGCAATGACACAAGTCTCGCCCCAACACAAACGGAATACTTCTGGAGTCGTGATTTTCAATATTTAGGCTCTTATTTTTTCCAATTTATCCCTATGTACCCTTGAATTATTCTAAAAATATTATGAAATTTTCGCCCCGGTATGATAACCCACGATTTTTTCCAATACATTAATAATAAATAAAAAGAAACTTAAATTTTGATAAAAAATTTTACTCCAAAACGTATTGAACATCACCCAATATCTTTAAAAATTCGAATGAAAAAGAAAAAAAAGAATGTCCAGTGAAATATTGAGATTCTGACCTACTTTTGGTTTAGTCAATATCAAAAACACATTAATTGAGAACGCACTATCTGCTACCGAGTATATTGGAAATGTAGAAAAGTTAAATAATAAGTAAATAAAATATTAATTCAGTTTCAACTATTAAAATATGACTGCCATCCCAATTCATAAGATTCTATAAATTCCAAATTGGTTGTCTCCAGAGAAACTCATGAAGTTAATTAAAAAAAATGTATTTAAGAAAATTTATTACATTAATTCTATAGACTTTCAGGAACTAATACCATTACAATGATGTAACACCACAAAAATCGTCGCATAAGGTAGTGTACGTAAGTAAAATTAATTGATTAGGAGTTATTTTATTTATTTTGTTATTTCATTGTGTATAACAATTTTCGCAAGAAATTCTCGAGTCCGGACTGCTCAGGGAATTGCACGGAACCGAGGTAGGGAAAGAAGCAAACAGACATAAACGGTTTTCCTTTAAGAAGAATGACGAGGTTAAAGAAGTCTCGGGAGGTATGAACATGTGGTAAAACAAATATCTGATACCACGATTTTAACATGTGAGCTTAAAATTACACTTAAATCTGGTGCCGAGAAAAACGTGACTTCCCATGGAGATGTAATTAGCTGCGGAAGCACGCAGGGACAGTTGTTATTAAGATTTGTGACGGTAAGGGTTAGACTCTCATTGTTCAATATCATCGAGAGTTAAGAATCTGGTGGGAGGAACGGACACTTGTTGAGTGGTGGAGACAAGGAGAAGTTATATAATAATGGAGTTGGATGTAAGAATGGTAGGAGAAACGTTGTTTTTGGTGAAAATTAGGATAATTTGTATAGTAATGTAGTTGGAGATGACCGTAAAAGGAAAATGGCTATTCAGCGGTTGAAAGGAGAAACAGTTAACTGAGGAAATTTATGCTCTTGTTTGTTATAGCCGGCCTTTTCAACTTTTGAAATAGAGCAACAATATAATTGATTCTTATTATTAATGTATATATGAATTGTTAATGACTTGTTAATTTCATTTTCCTGAACCTAATACTTAATAAATAAAAGGAACTAAATAAGAATTTTTTCTTTGAGATTGTAGCTTCTGTGAGGAAACACGCAGATAAATTATTACTTATGAGACATCCTAATGTTTTATAGACATAGGAGCTTAATTAGCGTTGAGTGAAAACGAATAAACTGATATAAAGATAAATATAAAATTAAATGATAATAAAATAAGATTAACTCCTTCCATTGAAAACGTCTCTTGAATTTATTATAGATTAAATAATAATTTCAAGAGACGTTTATTAGATTAAATTATAATTTCAAGAGGCGTTTTCTATTTCTGGAAATTATACATACTCAAAGAAATTTTGTCATACATACTTTGAAGTTATTATTAGAAACAGCGAGAATTAAGAGGCAAAACATATAAAGTGTACAGTTTTTTTGTGTATTTTCTGATTGAAAGTTATGGTAGTACAGTATTTGTTTCCTACAATCCCTTGCTATATTCTTTTATTCAGATATATTCACATTTTTTGGTTGATGCTTCATCACTTTTGTGTGAACGTGTACCGTTGCAGATTGAATGTTGCATCTGTATCAGCTAGTTGTCTGCATTTGTAACTGATTATTGCTCACTTTCGAAGAGACTTCATTTGTTTAATGTAAAAATCTGAAATAATTAACGTCCCCAGCTATCACAGTAAATTGGTCAAAATTTTCATTCAATTTTTGTGTAATTGATACCTTTTCACGCCTCACCCAAGGATCAAAATTAATTGTTTTCTGATTGATCTTTTTCATTCAACACTAAAGCAACAACCGGCGAACGCCATGCATTTTTTCGCTTTTCAACGTTTTCCGCGACAGACGGTCCAGGAATGATTAGTCTGGCGATGACACAAAATTCTTCAACAGCAGTGTAATCAGTTAACTTTACACGGTAAATATTTTACGCAATCACACCAGCGTCATCGTCATTATAAGTTTTTACAGGGGTTATCTTTATCCGGGAGGAAGCATAAATCTGACGTTGCTAGCTGCTTTAGTCCGTGGAAACGTACAGTCAGTTAGATTTTTGAAATTGTCTGGGTCAACACAGGGTGTCGAGCAAAACTGGAACAAGACGAAACAAAACCATCATTTTCACAAATCGTGTCCCATTTGATATATGATTCTGCTTGTTATGAAAATCCTCTGATAGTAAAATCATTAGTGTTGTTTATGCATGTAAACGTATAGAAAAAAAATTGAGAGTTTATTTAAAAGTAACATAACCTTGTCATTGCTGCCGAATCATAAATTTGGTTTTAGGAAACGTCATTCAACATTCAAACATTCTCATCGGATAGTTAACGAAATGTGCAAGAGTCTAGTGGAAAAGAAGTTTTGCAATGCTGTATTCCTTAAGATCTCTAAGCATTTCGACATAGTTTGGCTCAAAGTCTTGCTCTTCAAACTAAAAGGCACCCTTTTCAGCAATTATTATTTCGTTATCAACTCATATCTCTCAAACAGGCAGTTTTCGTAACATTCAGTAGAGAACAATCCAAGTTCTGGTGTTCCTCAGGGTAGTGTTTTGTTACCTTTTCTTTTACTGATCTATACTACAGATATTCCAGAGACCAAAAATACGAAAATCCCCTCGTTAGCGACGATGTAGCACTGCTTTCTACCAACGAAGATCCTGCCAGAGCCTTCGCATACCTACAAGAACACCTAAACCTCTTTAATAATTGGTAAATCAGATTCCTGACAAATACAATCACGCGAAATCAGTGCACATCACGTTTACCACGTGACAAGTCATGTGCCCACAGGTGACAATGAACAACATGCGCATTCCTAGTTGCAAAAAAAAACGAAGTACCTCGGCCAAACTGAAAGGAGCATATTGTAAATAGAAAAATACAGCTCAGCATAAAATTTGGACTATTTTAATGGCTCATTAGCTATATATCAAAATTATCGCTGAGAAACAAATCACTCGTCTACAAAGCGATCTTGAAAACAATATGGACCTATTGGTTCCAACCGTGGGGCTGTGCGAAACAATCATCTCTTAGTATACCAAGAGGATTCGAGTCCAAAGTTTAAGGTCAATTACAGGTGCTCCAGTGTACGTCTGTGAGCGTCTCAGGATTCCTTTTATAAGAGAGGAAAAACAACGAATATCTGACAACTATAAAAAAAATTAGTGAGCATACAAATAAACTCGTAGAGGAGTTACGTACTTCTAGTACTACAACTCGACGATTGCAATGAGTGTGGCCGAATGACGTCCGAAAAGACTAAAAGTGAAATAATTTACAAAGAGAAAGATATCAATGTACGTTTTCCCTTACATGCTTACTACATTATAGCAAACTCAATTAATATTCTGCATATAGGTTTAGATTGTAAGTCAACATATGAATAAAAAATGTTGAAAACGATAAAACCTTAATGCCCGTAAACGGAATTGCAAATTTGGAGGTATTCTGAAAGTAAACTGATATGGATAATCATGTTTGTGGTAAATTAATATGCGTGGAACATAAAAATATTAAGGAGTAAAGTTCTTGGATGTTTAAAACCACGATTAACTTAATTTTGTGCATGGGACTTATTAAAGACTTTGATGAACATTGTAAGATTTCATGGTATGCAATTTGCAACAAATAAGGATAAATATTCATATAATTAGCATATAATTTACTTGTTTGCATCTTATTAGATTCCTAACCCTCAAGCAGAGAGGAGAGAACCATTGACTTAATGTGCTTTACAAATAAAATTGGTAAATATTATACAATTCATGTACACATTATATATTAATTAGATTAATTTTTTACTTCGTATTTGCTTTAAACCTAATCTCTCCTATCAACATAGCTTCTGTGATATTATTTAATGCTGTTATAATATCTCAGAAAGGTCCAGAACTTCCGTCAGTGCTTTACTGATTGGTTTTAGTCTGGCACGTGACACCTGGATTCCCGACACCTTTTATAATGGGATGGAAGTTCGAAAAATAAATTGTAACTGAAATGAACGTGTACGTGTGCAGCTTTAGAAAATAACAAGAACTAACACTTTCATAAATAGATTTAGATTTGTTTATTAATTACAGTAGTCCTCTACTGCGGAAATTTTACATTTACCGTTACATACATAGTAATGATGAAATAGTGAAAAAAGTTAAGTGAAACACAAAACGTATTGCAAACAACACACTTAACATTTACAATATGTATATGGAAATATTTGTAAGTGATGGCATAATATTTTAATATTGGAAATTTTTAAGTCTTCCTTTACAACTGTGATAAATTGTCATTAAGTGATATATTTTGTAAACATGACTATAGTAACAAATTTCGATATTGTGTTGGTACATAACCACAAAGGAAACCTTCAATTTTTTTCCATAATATGGATCACCTGAAAGGTGCACATTTGCTGACGTAAGCGTTGGGAACAGACGACAGCCAACACGCTACTTGGTAATTTTCTTCGTCTTGAGAGGGTTAAAAAGTGAAATGACATTAGTCGTCGTTGCCAAAAGACGTGCTAGCGTGGGAGATTGCATATATTTCCATCCAGGCCTTCGGCAACTTTCTCAAGGACAATAATGACTTTCACGAGTCGTTTCAAATTTATCAATAACGTCATAACTATTGCTTCAACGTAAGTGGCTTCGTTACGTCCAGCTGGAGCTTAAGTTAAATTTATTTCGAACAGAGATTATTGTTTTCAATTATTTAGTAACGCAAACTTCACAATTATACAAAAATATCACAGAACTTCTAGCAAGTGTTATGTAATGTTACACTGTGATCTAATTACTATGTGTAAATTACCAAAAATTAATTGCATTTCAATGCAAGTAAAAATAAATGTTTAGCAAGCAGTTTTACGTTATGAAATTAGACGAATTATAGTTTTAGAAAACAGTATTGTTGTCTCTAAATGGTAGGAATTCACAAAATATTTTATGAAACAATTACATGAAGGTTTTTCAACAATGGCAATATTGAATTGTCAAACACGAAAGTACACAACTCGAGGGGGCGTTGAAGGAGGAATTTTAGCTGATGGAATGTGACGCAAGACACTCACTGTCATCCCGAAAAAAAATAATCTTCAATTTTTATTCTAAAATTCAAATACAAAATATTTGTCAGTCAGTTTTAGTAAAGCTTGTACTGCTCTCTTATCCTCTGCTGGAAACTTCTACTTCTACTAATAACAATAACAACCAGGTTAAGATACTATAATTTATTTTCTGCCGTTATAAAAAAAAGTATATACATTTTCCAAAAGCTCCTTCTCTCAGGGTGTCGTGGCTTGGGAGAATAAATAGTTGGCAAATTGGCAAAATGGCAAATAAACCCGCTCGTCCCAAGAATCTACAATACCTTGACTTAACCTTGGCGGAAGTTCCGTCTCTCTCTCTCTCTCTCGCTGCTGGCTGGAGGCAGCCTCGGGTGTGTCCCTACAGATGCCCGTGATCCTGGGTGTAAGCTGGCCCAGCATAGGCCACTGTTGCTGCCAAGTCCGGACGGAACTCTCCTTCTCTCCTGGACCCAGAATGGCAAATTCCGCTCCTAGGCTCTCCTTCCTCTCCTGGACCCAGAATGCAAATTACGCTCCTAGGCTCTCCTTCCTCTGCTGGACCCAGAATGACAAAATCTCCCTCTGCCCGCCATTTCGACACCTCGGATTCCCCTTTCCAGAGCCGTCGTTTACCAATCGTAGGGGAGCTCTCATCAGAAACTATCCCCTATCCCTGGTATTTCCCTGGCGCGAAAAATATATTTTTCGTCCAATGCCGCTGACTGTGGCTTATTGTTCTCTGATAATCCGACGGGCGCCTTGGCAGATGGGAGCTCCTTTTATCCGTGTGCGCTTCCCGCTCAAGAGTTAAGCCTCGGAAAACCCACAATTTAGGCATTTCCCCCCATTAAAGACCGTTATAATTTTGAAGCATTACAGTGCCCCTAGATAAGGGTTAGCGCAATTGAAACACAATTTCGCATTGTGCCAAACCTTATCTACAACATCAAAAGAAAACCGTTTACCAGTTTGCCAATTGCTCTAAATATAGTAAGTGAAATAAATCTCATTCATACCAATTAAATATTTACAACTAATACCTGCCATTCATTCGTTATTACATAGTCATCCATACAACAATCATTACCTCACCCATTATTTATTTCCCCAGCCACTTTTATCAAATTATTTACAATTGAAGACATTTTTTTTAAAAAAAACAATGATATTTGATGACTTTATAATATAATCCAACGTTCCAATATTCCTGAACCAACAAATTTTTTTTTTTTTCCGGTAATACTAATATTAACCTACATTTTACTAGTTACAAAGCAAATTTTTTTAAGGATAAAATTCATTGTATTATGCAGATGCCTTTATCATATTTTATAATTATTTTTTTTTTAAAAGAAAGATACATGATTACATGCTAATATCAACCTAGGCTATAATATTTCTTAAGGAATTACAGTTTTTTTTTTTACGAGGATAAATATCCAATTTACACTATTACTGATTTACACACCATGTATGTACCAACAACTTATTTAAAATAAAACCTAACCTTAATACAATGTTAAATATTCAATAAATTAACGTCTCAACGTAACAAAAGCACTAACTTATTATAACATGTTATAATGTTACATTTTGCTTATTTTTATTTTTTTTTTAGGTATTAGAGTTTATTCCTCAATTAGACGGTGATAGTCCATGTCCTCTTACAACACTCATTACAACAAATTAACTCGTTTATAGTCCACCTATCAACAATTCACATAATAATTTCATGTCCTATTCATAAAACTCTCTTAGTTCACTATAATCAATCAAGCTTTTATAGTCTCCCTCTTATTTAGCAATTAACACGATTGTTTCATATCCTACTCGTAGAACACACTTGTCTCACCATGGTCAATTAAGGTTTTGAAATCTGCTTCTCAATTAACAATTCATACGATTGTTTCGTGCTCTACTCGAAACATTTCACTCACTGAAGCCAGGTATCTCACTCTCACTTGGGATTTACTGATATATTTACCTTTTACTGTACATACTAGCACTCATCTTGCATTTATATCAGTATTGGTTCATGTCTAATATTAATAATAATTACGGTATACCAGGTAATATTTACCACAGAGGCCATCTACCTTGCGTAATATGGTATCAAATTCGTTAAGTTTAATACCTTTACCTGCCTGCCATCAATTTTCCTTATGCTATAGGTATTTGTCCCTTTAATCCCTGTGACAACATACGGTCCCTCAAATATTTGACAGAACTTGGCACAGATCCTTTTATCTGCATCTGAGATCCGAACATTTCTTGCCAGAACTTTGTCCCCCACAGAAAACTTTACCTCATTAACCTTTTGACGTCTGGCCCTATTGTATGATATTCAATTATAAATACTTTGTGAACACATTTAATACTACTAAAATATACTGCCGCCCGAAACGTTTCTTGATCAGCGATCCGTAGAGACCTAAACAAACTCTGATAGAACCGAATAAAACATAAGAAGATAAAGATAAGTACACATTATTTCTGCACAATAGCCTATTTCATATCACCCGACTTTCTTAGAATAATAACAGTTACCAATTTCAACCCCAAAACTAATTTCTTTCTAACGAACATTTCACTGAATTTCATTTCTTTATCAAAGTCATCATTGAATCACTACTTTTCTTATAGAATTCCATTCAAAATACTACTCACATTTCTATCTTAATCAGCTTTGACATATGGATCTTACAAATCTCGTACCAGTCATCTATTTAACTATTTTTGAAACTTCTAATACATTGGCCTCATCCCAATTAAAAACATCAGTGACTCTCTATTTCACAAATAAACCCCTTACAGCGACTCCATTTTTACTTCAACCTTATTCGACGACTTCAGCTTAAATACTTCACATAACGACGACTTTTACCTTCATTCATATTACGACGACTTTTAAATATTATTAATATCACAATAATAACAGCATTAGGCCCCAACTGCTACAATCACCTTAGCTCACAGATCCCGGTACTATAATCATCAATCAATCCAAGTCATTGCTGACATTTCACAACTTTAATTCAAGCCACATTTCCTTCGACAAGCTGACACTGATTCAATTCTAACATCTTTAAAACAAACAGAATTAACCTCCACAACCAGAAAATTCACTTTCCAAACCAACTCTACAGCCCCCTCTATTAACGTTTTATTCCCTAGTTCTCACTAGCAACATACAAACCCCGAAATCTAAAATACCGCTTGTGCAGAAACAACGTGAAAGAAAAATCAAGGAAAATTCAGATATGAAGACAAAATGGATAATATAGATGGCTCAAAATATAACCAAAAAACTTCTACCGACCAAGCCAAAACAACGTGAACTAAACCTCAACTATCATAAGTACCTATAACATGACAACCTATGACATACCTAAATCAAAAGAAAGAGTAGAGGACGGATGTAAGTAATAATGTGTTGAAAATTGAAGAAAATACTTCCTGATAGAAATAATTGAAAGACAGATACAAGGAAAAAAAGCACCAGAAATTGAAGAAAATGCCTTATAGCTGGAATCTCCATGATCGCTAATCATGAAATCATTAAAGAGTAATGATCTTCCTAGAGTATTGTCAGATTCTGAGCTTAGAATCTTCTTCCTAACAATGCAAATACTATTATTATATGGGGATTCCGCGCGTTCTATTATATTGCCCCGTTCTAATTTATCAAGGGCTTCTTTCACTTGCTCCCTTAATGACCACGGTGTCGGATAAGATTTATTTCGGAATGGAGTGTGTGGAATCACCTGAATTTTATGTTTGGATCCTTTAAATAAGCCCGGTTCCTCACTGAACACTTCCCTGTTTCGAACTAACATTTCCAGGAAATTCTCCCTTTCTATATCACTGATTCCCTCTACACTAGCAGCGATATCTACTAAATTTCTTCCTGTATCAGTATGCATTTCTACAGCTTCCCTCCCTTCTCTTTCATAATGAATTCCATCATCAACGTAGCCCTCTTCAAAAAATTCTTCCTCAAAACTTAGTTGTCCGCAGATTCCGCGCTCCTGTACTCCGAGTGGCCCTAACAATCTCCACTTAACCACAATATCTGTGCCTTCGAGAGAAATCAATCGCCCTGATAGTGTATTAGTTCCCAAATCAATAGATGCTTTAGCCTCCCTTAGAAAGTCTACTCCCAACAAAAATTCTGTGAACAAAGTTTTTAATAGAAAACACTTTACCGCAATACTTCCGTTTTCCGACGGCATCCTTATAAAAGCTTGTTTAGATACGCGCTCGTTTTTCTGACCTAATGCTCCATAAATTCGTAGGTTTGAAACAGGTAATTCGCCTAACACAAAACCCCTGTTCTTCAATTGTTCGTAAAGTCCCACATTCATAACTGTATATGTCGCACCGGTATCCACCCACGCTTGTACCGAAATCTCTTTCCCAAATTCTATGTTGGCTTTTACCAAATCACAGCGCGATTCTTCTTTATCCTGTACCGCTTCCTCATTTTCTTCCACCAAAATATTCCGGCGATCGACTAATATTTCGCCGACTCCGGTCATTGCCCCCAATTTCGCTTTTTCAGGCAGATATGTAACTGTTGGGCCCTCCATGTTGTCAACTTGCTTCTGCATGTCAATTTTAAATTCCCCCATGCTTTTTCTTAAATCGCGTACTTCTTCCCGTATACTAATATTAATGTCTCTATTTTCCTGCATCAATTGTAATAGCCTTCCTAGTACATCGTCCTTTCTACCACTCACTTGGACTTCCCCTTCGGATTTATCTTCTCGCATAATTTCCGCCTCAGACGTTACATTTAATTCCGGAGAACTAAATGAAAGTGTCTGACCAAAATCTCCCTCAACTTCTGATCCTTCGCTTATAACTTCGTAACTCATTTTCACTACTTTCCCGGAACGTAATATCATATAATATGCAACACAACTTTCCGACGCGTCTTACAGTAATAATATTAACGTAAAATCTCGAACTCTTAACCCATAAGTGGACGGATATAAAAATTTACAAACCCAGAAGGACAAAATTTGCAACACACCACATTACAACCCAATAGATAAAACAAATTAGAATAATCCTCAACACAAACGTAATCTACACACGCGTGCAAATTATTAAAATTAGCCCCACACATCAAAAGAAAAACTTCCTTGCATTAATAAAAAATAAAATAATCTAACACAGCCTGAATAATAAATATAACCTGGATTCTCATAGCAAAATATTGCTTTAATAAAATAATTTCAATATATTCGCAGAACCAATACCAACATATCTGAAAACAAGCGACTAGTCTATACATATAAAATATTTTGCCAATATGCCAACATTTATTCAAGTTCAAGCCCCACGAATTGGCGCGCCAACTGTACTGCTCTCTTATCCTCTGCTGGAAACTTCTAGTTCTACTAATAACAATAACAACCAGGTTAAGATACTATAATTTATTTTCTGCCGTTATAAAAAAAAGTATATACATTTTCCAAAAGCTCCTTCTCTCAGGGTGTCGTGGCTTGGGAGAATAAATAGTTGGCAAATTGGCAAAATGGCAAATAAACCCGCTCGTCCCAAGAATCCACAATACCTTGACTTAACCTTGGCGGAAGTTCCGTCTCTCTCTCTCTCGCTGCTGGCTGGAGGCAGCCCCTGGTGTGTCCCTACAGATGCCCGTGATCCTGGGTGTAAGCTGGCCCAGCATAGGCCACTGTTGCTGCCAAGTCCGGACGGAACTCTCCTTCTCTCCTGGACCCAGAATGGCAAATTCCGCTCCTAGGCTCTCCTTCCTCTCCTGGACCCAGAATGACAAAATCTCCCTCTGCCCGCCATTTCGACACCTCGGATTCCCCTTTCCAGAGCCGTCGTTTACCAATCGTAGGGGAGCTCTCATCAGAAACTATCCCCTATCCCTGGTATTTCCCTGGCGCGAAAAATATATTTTTCGTCCAATGCCGCTGACTGTGGCTTATTGTTCTCTGAATTTATTCAAGTTCAAGCCCCACGAATTGGCGCGCCAACTGTACTGCTCTCTTATCTCTGCTGGAAACTTCTAGTTCTACTAATAACAATAACAACCAGGTTAAGATACTATAATTTATTTTCTGCCGTTATAAAAAAAGTATATACATTTTCCAAAAGCTCCTTCTCTCAGGGTGTCGTGGCTTGGGAGAATAAATAGTTGGCAAATTGGCAAAATGGCAAATAAACCCGCTCGTCCCAAGAATTCACCATACCTTGACTTAACCTTGGCGGAAGTTCCGTCTCTCTCTCTCTCGCTGCTGGCTGGAGGCAGCCCCTGGTGTGTCCCTACAGATGCCCGTGATCCTGGGTGTAAGCTGGCCCAGCATAGGCCACTGTTGCTGCCAAGTCCGGACGGAACTCTCCTTCTCTCCTGGACCCAGAATGGCAAATTCCGCTCCTAGGCTCTCCTTCCTCTCCTGGACCCAGAATGCCAAATTCCGCTCCTAGGCTCTCCTTCCTCTGCTGGACCCAGAATGCCAAATTCCGCTCCTAGGCTCTCCTTCCTCTGCTGGACCCAGAATGGCAAATTCCGCTCCTAGGCTCTCCTTCCTCTCCTGGACCCAGAATGGCAAATTCCGCTCCTAGGCTCTCCTTCCTCTCCTGGACCCAGAATGACAAAATCTCCCTCTGCCCGCCATTTCGACACCTCGGATTCCCCTTTCCAGAGCCGTCGTTTACCAATCGTAGGGGAGCTCTCATCAGAAACTATCCCCTATCCCTGGTATTTCCCTGGCGCGAAAAATATATTTTTCGTCCAATGCCGCTGACTGTGGCTTATTGTTCTCTGATAATCCGACGGGCGCCTTGGCAGATGGGAGCTCCTTTTATCCGTGTGCGCTTCCCGCTCAAGAGTTAAGCCTCGGAAAACCCACAATTTAGGCATTTCCCCCCATTAAAGACCGTTATAATTTTGAAGCATTACAGTTGGC